>BLSH010349621.1:154140-188340 GCA_018402905.1 Glandirana rugosa | reverse complement strand
GAAAGGAAGCCTGTCGCCATTGGACAGAATGCATAAGTAGGCCGGCGTTGGGCGGGTGTGTGTGGATGATGTATGAATGGGTTTAAAAAGGCAGAGGAACCCCATAGCTCTCTCTCCTCTCTCTCATCTACCATCAGGCCAGCCAGAACAACATTTCGAGGACAGCCTAAGTATCATCTTATGTTATTTATGTTATAGGCTCTATGATATTTTCTTAGCGTTTTTATGTTAGCATTTCTGTTTTCCTTATAATAAATGTAATCTTTGCTTTATTGAAGTAGAGTGATTTATTATTTTTATATATGTAGATAGAAGCTAATCGTACTGTCATACTATTAGCATTATTGTCATCAGAGTTTTAGTAGTTTAACAGATGAGAGGAATAGGCAATTAATATATAGTTACAAATAAACTTGGGGAAATCATAACCACCCCATTTTTATTTCACCTCCTAGTGAATTGTTTGCATTTATGTTTTTTGCCCCCAAGTGCATTACTTTACATTTCTCCATATTAAACCTCATTAGCCATTTGTCTACCCACTCCATTATTTTGTTTAGGTTATTCTGTAAAATCTCTATATCCTGATGTGAGTTTATTGCTCTGCTTATCTTTGTGTCATCCGCAAAAACTGAGATTGAGCTATTTATCCCATACTCTATATCAGTAATGAATAAATTGAATAAAATTGGTCCCAAGACAGAGCATTGGGGTACCCCATTCGCCACTCCAGACCAGTCTGAGTAGATGTTATTTATCACCCCCCTTTGGACACATTCCTGTAACCAGTTTTTTATCCAAGCACAAAACTTATGGTCCATGCCTGCAGATCTCAGCTTGTAAATTAGAGCGTAACTCCACTTTTGTTAAGAAAAAAAAAATTCCCCTCTTAGTGTTGTATGAGTGCATATTATTTTCTCCTTTTGTTTCCCCTGGCTTTGTTTTTGAATTGCCCACTCATTTACCCCGGAATTAGATGTTTTGACTGTATTATCACTGCTGACTCCCCTATTACCCTTTGTTATCTGCTCACTACCGGCTATCGCTCCCTCTGAACCCTCGCCCCCAACACCTAGTTTAAAAGCCTTTCCAACTTTGTGCCCATCTTTCTTCCCAATAGAGCTGCACCAGCCCCATTAAGGTGCAGCCCATCCTTACTAAAGAGCAGGTAAGCAACAAGAAGTCAACCCAGTTCTCCAGGAACCCAAACCCCTCTTTTCTACACCAGTTCCTCAGCCACTTGTTCAGTTGCCTAAGCTCCTGCTGCCTCTCTGGTGTGGCTCGAGGTACAGGTAGTATTTCAGAGAAAACTACCTTGGAGGTCTTTTTGCTCAATCTATTCCCTAAGTCCTTGAAATAATTTTTTAGGACTTTCCATCTTCATCTCACTTTGTCATTGGTACCAACATGCACCATGACCGCTGAGTCCTCCCCAGCCCTGCCCAATAATCTGTTTACCCAATCCTTGATGTGCCGAACTCGAGCACCTGGTAAACAACATACTGTTCGGCGACCATGGTCTTTCTGACAGATTGCCCTCTCTGTCCTCCTAATAATTGAGTCCCTCATTACCAGCATTTGTCTAGCCTTTCCTGTATCTCCACCCCCCTCCTTATCGGAGCAGTCACTCCCCTGGCAGCTAGGGGAGGGCGCCTGCTCCAGCACTTGCCACCCCTGAGCTTATATCCCCAGCATCATGCAACTTGGCATATCTGTTGGGGTGTACCAGCTCAGGACTGGCCTCCCTAGCGCTCTTTCCTCTACCCCTTCTGCTTTCTGTCACCCAGCTATCTACCTCTGAGTCTTGTGCTTCCATCTCTCCAACCTCCTCTAGACTGGCCCCCGCCAGCACCTGCTGGGTAATGTCCAAGCTCCTTTCCAGGTTGCCGATGCTTCTCAGTGTTGCCACCTGATTCTCCAAAACCAGGATCTGGGCCTCCAGAGAAACAACTCGCTCACATCTCGCACAGCAGTATTCACCCTTGATTGGCTCATCAAGAAACGCATACATGCCAATGAACAATAAAGCCATCCCATCCAAAAATCAAACAACCCCACTTATTGCCTTCCATTGTCTATATAGAAGCAAAGTAAAAAACAGAGAAACACTCACACTGGAATGTTTAATCGAAAACTTCAATCACTGGCTCTATATACAACTTAGCGACTGCTTAAAAAATCACAAGCAAAAACATGCTTTCTCCAGACCTATTACGCATTTTTTCAAAATGCGTAAGAGGTCTGGAGGCCAAGGCCAACCCTTACAAAAAACAACTTCCCTGTTTTATGCTTGGCTAATTCAGAACTCTGCTGATCTCACTTTAAGGTATAAAAACACATGGGACGTAGACAAATGTTACTGACGAGGAATGGAAAAAAGCATGCGTTTTGGCACGTAAGTGTTCTCTCAGCACAAAAATGCAAGAAACTTTCTATAAAGTGCTTACTTAATGGTATGCTACAAAAAAATAAAATCTAAAAATGATTTCTTCAAGCATCTGACTTATGCTGGAGATGCAACCAGGATAAAGGTACCTTCATTCACATATGTGGCACTATAGAAATCAAAAGCCAGTACACGATCACTCCTTTTTTTTTAATTTTATTTTGCACTGAAGCAGTTACAACACCTTTGAAATGCTAACACGTTTCTGCCTTAGACTTCCTCATAGCATGTAGGGATGCGTTAGCATTTCAAAGATGTAACTGCTTCAGTGCAAATACAATTTCAAAGAAGGAGCGATCGCGTGACGGCTTTTGATTTCTATGGATTCATGTTGGATGGGATAGCCAGGGCACCCCGCCCATCATCTTTTTATTGCGGTAGAGCTTGGGTGGGTTCTTTCAATACATATGGTGGCACCGTCCAAAAATCTCTAAATTCTGGTTACAAATTAAGAACTGAATCTCACACATTACATCAACTAATATGACATTGAATATGGCATTCTGTTTACTCCACGTCAACCCTCTCTACTTTAAGAAATACAGATATTCATTGGAGAGACATCTATTAAATGCCACTAAGACAATAATACTGCACTATGGGAAGTCTGAATAAGCTTCAACTATTAAAGAGTGGTTGACGAAAGTAAACAACGTATACTCCATGGAAGAGACCTTGGTGATGGTCAATGAACCCACTTCACGCTTTCACAACACATGGCAAGCATGGAATATTTTTATATTGTCTGATAGATATAATTCCCTACTGAACACTTAACTTTCAGGATGACTCTCTCATACGTACGATAACTACTCTCATTCCTTTATATACTGAGTTACTTTACTTACTGAGTTACCCAAGTAACTTATAACAAATGAAATATACTACACCCCATCAATCATATATGTTACTAAACTGAGCTAGCACAACAAATCCTCTAATATTAATGAATTAATGTTCTTCTCAACATTGCCATTGAACACCTTGTTTTGCATATCAAATTTTTACCTTTGATCTTAATGTGATCTTTGCAAACAATCCTTTTGTTTGTTTGTTTATTCCTTTTGTTTTCAATTATATTATATTACACAATTCATTTAATTTTCTGTATGTATTACAATATGCTGTTTTCAATAAAACCTTATTGTGAAAAAAATATATAACCTTGGAAACAGCACAGTGTACCCGAACCGTACATCTGTATTATTACGTCATTCCCTTCAGATATATCTTTTAAAAACAGTTTTTTGCAATCCATTATGTGCTCTGTGGCTTTACCTTTATTAAACACCAGCATTATAATGTATAAACATATAAATGGGAGAATGGACAAAGGATGGGGAAAAGGTGGGGTAAAGATGGGTGAAGAAAATAACAAGAACAGATGGGAGGGTAGAACTTGGAATCTTTAGCCGTAACAAATACTTCCTTGGTAATTACAAAGCTAGTGGAGGAATAAACATCTCTCTCCGTGCTACAGTATATTTGTACACTGGCATAATGCCCATCAACAAGGGGCTCCACCCTGGAACCAGATCTCTGTGCACAACAGACTGGGGAGCAGCCATACCTCTGAATGGTGAGATTAAGTTTGGGTGACTAAAAGCCTCTGTTTATTTCTCTGTGACCGTCAAGTGTCTGAGCAGCGGTAGGCTGTGGCAGAACAAGTAGTCAGATTCCTATATCTTTGTAGTTAGATGCCCAAAGTGGCAAGGGTTTATTTTCTGTTCTGTTTTATTTTACCTGTTTTGATGCCAGCACTTTGTAACCACACATGTGTAAATAAACCACAATTTTTGTTTTCACAAAGATCCTGCTGTCTGTCCGTGCCTAGTTCACTGTGCTTTGACCCATCCAGGGGGTCCAGCACACCCCGCTACTGAGCTAATCCCTTACAGAGCCTTTACTTGTACTTTAAGAAAATAAATACACAAGACTCTTCTCTTTAGCAGAATGGCTACCAACAAAAATCTACACTGTGTGATACAAAGTAAGGTGTGTAGATAAACATATGCTCATCCTAATTCAAGTGACAACATTTCACACGCATTCCCAGAAACACAGTTTTCATCCCAATTAAACAGAATCCAAGAATGATGGCATGTGGCAAAAGATATGAAAATATGTTGATGCTTTCACATAACCAATTTCACCAGTGAATGCAGGTCTTTTTTTATTCCATACATTTTAAAAATGTTCATAATAATTACTATTATGACACTTCAATTCCAAGCAGTATAAATGTATCATTTTTATATTGTCAACATGAATTCATTCATTGCTCTTGGTACAACTATTACAAGGTTCCTCGTCTTTGATGAGTTTCATGGAACAGGAAAAAGCAAGTATCAGTAAGATCATTTTAACCACTTCTGGTCCGCCCAATAGCAGTTTTACTGCTACAGGGCGGCACCCAAGTATATATACGTGATTTGACACTTCTGGGTAGGGGTGTGCGCATGCATGCTGCTGCCAGCTCGCTTACGCTGTGATTACACATAACGGAAGCCGATCGGTAGGTGCATGGTACCCAATGTCTCCCAGCACCCTCTGATCTTTCGGCAGAGAGGCAGAACGGCAATCTGCCTATGTACACAAGGCAGATCACCATTCTGACAGGAGGGAAGGGATGGAATTTGTGTCCCTGCAAAGAGGGGAACGAATTCCACCTCTTCCACAAGTAAAAGCACCTCCCACAGTACACATAAACACTGGCTAGACACACATTTAACCCTTTGATTGCCTCTGATGTTAACTCCTTTCCAGCCAGTGTCATTAGTACAGTGACAGTGCATTTTTTTTAGCACTGATCGCTGTATTAGGGTCACCGGTCCCCAAAAAGTGTCAGTTAGTGTCAGAATGCCTGCCATAATATCACAGTCCCACTATAAGTTGCTGATCACTGCCATTACTAGTAAAACATAAAAATATCCCATAGTTTGTAGACACTATAACTTTTGCGTAAACCAAGCAATGCTTATTGGGATTTTTTACCAAAAATATGTAGCAGAATATGTATAGAAAAATATGTAGAATATATAGCAAACTGGGGCGTGGCCTGAGGCAGCATGGCGCAGGGAGTCTTGCTTGGGAGCTCCTCCGTGCATTAATCCTGTGTTACGGTATCCTGAAAGAATCCTACCTGAATTTGGCTTTTGGGCATACCCCTGTGACCCACTCGCTCCGAGGATTGCAATGTCCCCTCCGAAGCGGCCATCTGAGGCGCTCCAAAAGCTGGACAGATTTTGTCATGAGGAGAGGGAGCCGGCGAGGGATGATGGCGCCGAGGCTCCCGCGGCGTCCGGATCTCGCAATGACACGGCTGAGGTACTGGAGGCTATATCCCACTGCCAATTCACTCTCACCTCGAAGATAGACAAGGTGAAAATAGACATCTCCCTGCTCCGCCAAGATCTGCAGAAAGTGCGGGGGAGTGTATCAGAGACGGAACACCGCATCAGCCAGGTGGAGGATGATCTCCCGCCATTACAACACTCTGCAGAGTGGCTCCAGCACCAGCTCCACAGTCTGATACAGAAGCAGGATGACATGGAGAATAGGCTGAGACGATGCAACCTTCGCTTGGTCGGTCTGCCTGAGGGGGCAGAGGGTACGGATCCCCCCACGTTCTTAGAACAACTGCTGATTACTACCTACGGAAGAGAGGCCTACTCTTCCAGGTTTGTGGTGGAACGCGTGCACCGCATGGCCGCCAAACCTCCCCCAAGTGGTGCTCCCCGCGCACCTTCATTGCCAAGTTGCTGAATTACAGGGACCGCAATGCGGTGCTTCGGCTCACTCGGTTGAAGGGCAACATACCGTTTTGTAGTGGCCATGTGTCGGTGTATCCAGACTTTTCGGCGGAAGCCCTGCCGAGCTCAATTTACAGAGGCCAAACGACGCCTTTGGGTCAAGAACTTAAAATATGCGATGCTCTATCCAGCCAAGCTTAGAGTTGTGGGAGAGGACCATGTACATTTTTTCGAAGATCCCGAGTCGGTCATTGCCTGGCTGGAGCACCGCAACGTCCCTCAAATTAACCCAGCATGATTTGCTCCTGCACCCGGGCAGTATCAGCCCAGATATATTGCAAATAATTTTTCTCTAGCCGATTCCCCTGTGCATCTAACTGTAAGTAAGATTACCGTGCTGTTATATACATGGACCACCCTCTTCTCCAAATACCAAAAACTGGATCATTTACAGTACAAACGAATTGTTCATGGAGTGTTATCTCTCCTATTCCATCCCCTGTGATTGATTGTGGGACGAAAGGGGACTCCTGCGATGTTGCAGCGGGCGTCCCCGGATCCCCCCCCCCCGATTATCCCTTCATACATACTCTATTTGGCATGTCACGGATGGACTGCTCCTCGACATTGAGCTTCCTTCGCCAACGCTTGTTTTACAGAGAATGATTGTTTCAAGCTGTATTGCTGTGATATGGCAAGTTTGTGCAATTACTACTGTTTGCAACGTTCGACAAGTTGTGTTTCCCTGGCCAGCATCCCCCCAGAACTTGAACTATAGGACTGTGGGGAGGTTGTTCTTTAGCTGGACCGGAGTCTGGTTAAAATGGAAATATATGCTAAACCTTGGTTTTTTTCTTTTTTTTCTATTTTTTCTTTCTTTAGTTATGTTTTATGCGCTCCTTCGAACTGCTGCTCCGCTCTGGGTGTGCCTGGGGCACCGTGAACTACATATGCAACTCAATCCACAGACAGAGGTCACTATACAAACAATATCATTTGTGTTCTACTAATTGGATGTGCCATGTGTATCTGGGATATTAGAAATTACTATGCTGCCACTGTCATACCTGTTTACTTTTACCTGCGGGGGGATGCTGCCTGGGGGTGAGGGGCTACCGCTTTGCGACGCCCTGCACTAAAACGCTGGGATTAAAGTTTTTGCAATTCTGCTCCTGGGTGTCCGTCCGATTTTGCTATTTACATACGCTTTTCCATGGCTCCGCTCAGATTGGTGACATGGAATGTTAGGGGACTGTGTGCTAGGCCCAAACGCATGGCTATCCTATCCCATATACAATCACTCCAGGCAGATATAATTATACTATTAGAGACACACCTGACGGGTCAATTGCAACTAACCTTAAAAAAACCCTGGGTGGGATGGGTGTATCAGGCCCTGTGCAGCCCCCATTCGAGTGGAGTGGCGATCCTTATCGCCAAATATGTACAATTTCAGTTGTTGACATTGCGGACGGCCCCCTGGGGTAGATATATTGTTATGTACGCATTGATATATGGGTTAAAAGTCCTGATATTTGCTTATTATATGCCTCCCCCTTTTCTTTTTTACTCTCATCACTGAGGGGCTGGATTTTATGGCACAGCATCCTGTTGTCCCCGTCATTTGGCTGGGGGATTTTAACATGGTAGTAGATCCCAACATGGACAGGCTGATCCGGGATGTCCCTGGTACTGTGCAGCCAGGCCTCACATGGTTTGAAAGGACCATGCGCGAGTTTGCACTGGTGGACACCTGGAGACATAAATTCCACTCCTCCCATGCTTACTCGTGCTTCTCTGCATCCCATTCCACCATGTCACGTATAGACTATATTTTTGTCTCTTCCCTGTTACTGTCACGCTTTCTGGAAGTGGGATTCGGATCCCGGGTGCTGTCAGACCACTCACCCTACTGCATAACGCTTGACACACAGACCCCCACCCCTACTCAGAATTGGAGGTTGAACCCCTTCTGGTTGTCGGTATTACCCAACACGGACACAATTCAGAACAAATGGGCATTCTTTTTTCAGGCTAATGAAGGGTCCATATCATTAGGTATGGTATGGGAGATGTTCAAGAAACATGTAAAATTAATCTTGGCCACACACATCTCCAGACACAAAAATTCTTCCAAACTTGTACTGCACCATGAGAGCACAACATCGCTTGGTTAATCACTTACACTTTGAGAAGGCCAGACGCTATATATTTTTTTCCAAGCAACGCACATATGAACATGGGGAGTGGGCTGGCAGGCTATTAGCTTATCTCGCCCATCTAGATCACAGACCGCCTGTGGTGGTGTCTCTTTAGGATCCCTCGGGGTGACTGATTGCCGATCCAACACAGGTGGCCGCTACATTTTGCACTTTTTTCGTGACTATATACACCTCCAAGGCAAGCTACACACAGGAAGACCTGGTCTCCTTTTTGCATCCTGTTCAATTTCCTTCCTTAACACAGGCCCAAACACAGAAACTGGAGGCACCACTCACTCTAGACGATATAGAGGAAGCTATATCACAAATGGCTACGTCCAAGGCTCCTGGTACAGATGGCCTGCCCTTGGAGTTTTATGTCCACTTTAAATCCCTTCTAGCGCCAAAGCTCCACAAACTTTATAAACATATATTTGACTCATCCACACTCCCTGATTCCATGAGAGAAGCGTTGATTGTTCTGATCCCCAAACCGGGAAAGGACCCTTCTTTCCCTGAGTCATATCGGCCAATATCCCTACTGCAACTAGATGTGAAAATTCTGGCTAAGGCCTTGGCACTTCAATTAAATAAAGTAATTATTTCCCTGATACACCCAGATCAGGTGGGTTTCATGCCCAATAAAAACACGGCCTTTAATCTTAGACGACTATTTTCAATTTGCAGGCCACCCACGAGTCCGTGGGGTCGAGAGCAGTGGTCAGTCTTGATGCTGCCAAGGCATTCGACTTGGTTGAATGGGCATACCTTTGGGAATGCCTTCGTAGATACGGCTTTGGTTCTAATTTTATAAAATGGATTCAACTCTTGTATCAATCTCCCGTAGCTAGAATTCTGGTAAATGACAAGACCTCTGATTCCTTTTCATTATCGAGGGGCACGCAACAGGGATGCCCACTATCTCCCCTGTTATACGCTCTAGCAGTTGAACCATTGGCGATAGCCATTAGAGCTCACCCACAGATTAAAGGTCTGCACTTGGGCCCCCTGATGGAAACCATCAGCCTATATGCTGATGACATGTTGCTATATCTGGAAGATGCTGGCCCTTCCCTTGTGGCGGCTTTGGAGCTTATCCAAAGCTTTGGAGCATACTCGGGTCTGCAGATTAACTGGGACAAGTCCCAAATATTGCCTTTAGATCCTGAGACTCCTAGTTATACACAGGACCATCTCCCGCTGTCACGGGTGAGCCAAATTAAATACCCGGGTGTCCTCCTCACTCGCTCCCTTAATGACTGTGGTAGATTAAATATCGAACCCCTCTACAGTTTAATTAAAACCAAAACACAGACATGGGCCCATCTCCCCCTGGAGGTTATGGGACGTGTTAATTTGGTTAAAATGATACTGCTCCCCAAAATTCTCTATGTCCTTTGGCACGCACCGGTGTACTTGCCCCTCCGTACTTTTAAAATCATGGATTCTATCCTTAATTCCTTTATATGGGGTAACTCTAGGCACAAACTAACCTGGCAGGCCTTGAAAAACCCAGCTGATATGGGGGGCGCTGCTCTTCCAGACTTGGCCTCCTACTACCTGGCTGCACAATTGTCCCATTTTTTCCATCTAGACAAAACAGACAAAGTACGATACCTTACCCTGGTCTGCTCCGGTGTACCCACGCACATAACACATCCATTCCACATCCTATTCAGTGGCACGCGCACACTGGCAGCGATTGGGGGCCACAGAGGTATACTATACCATCATTGTAAAATCTGGGATCTGGCGCTGGCCAAGGTGCGGGCACCACCCATGCATACACATTCACCACTATGGGGTAATGTGGATCTCCCAGAACTGCTTCTCTTACCTGATAAAGATTTATGGATTGAGAGGGGAATTGTTTACCTGTCACAGGTGCTTGATCAAAGTGGGGTTAGATCATTTCAGGAGCTCAAGACAACCTTTAACCTACCTAATGGGATGCTGTTTCGCTTCCTTCAGCTTCGCCATGCACTCCAATGCCAATTCCCTGGGCATGCCCCAGATGTAACACCCTTGCACCTGGTGGAGGTCTGTGCGGGGGTTGATTCCAAGAATCTCACCTCCATCTGTTATGACACTCTTACTAGGCCAGCAGCTGCGGACCTAACTCATAAACTGAAAGACAAGTGGGTACCAGATGTGGGTAAGTTGGAGGAGGAGGAATGGTCAGATGTGCTGGAGTCCTGTAGGAAAGTATCCCCGAAACTCTCTGACAGACTTACACAACTGTACATATTACATAGGACATACCTTACCCCGACTCGCATAAGAAAATATACCCCTCAGTATGATCCCCGCTGCCCCAGATGTGGTGACCAAGACAGCGCCTTCTTCCATTTAATCTGGTCGTGCCCAACCTTACAGGGCTATTGGACACAAGTGATTACATTTTTGCATGACAAAATGGGATCCCCACTAACTGTATACCCAAAACAATGTATCCTGGCAATGATTCCAGAGCAGGAAGAAAATAGACACCAACACATTTTTTTGCAAGAGACTCTCCACATAGCCAGACTTCTGATAGCTAGAAAATGGCTCAGACCTGAAGCACCCACTCTACATGAATGGATAGCCATGGTCAATCAGTCCCTACCCTATAAGCAGGTGCTATACAAACACAGAAACTGCCCATCCAAATATCACAAAATATGGGACAGATGACTGGAGTCCTCGGATACCCTTGACGCTCCAGAAATAGAACAAGAGTAGGACATGGTTGAATTTTTTTTTAATTTCTCAACAGTGTGTAATCTCTATGTGGCTTCCTTTTATGATGTGATTATGATAAGGTGCGGCAGCAGTTGTGTTAATCTCCGTTATGTATGTATCTATGTTCTATTCTCGTTTATAATAAAGAGAGTTTGCAATTAAAAAAAAGAATATGTAGCAAACTGATGAAGAAGTTTGATTTTTTACAATTTTTTTGTTGGATATGTTTTATAGCAGAAAGTAAAAAATATATTTTTTTCATTTTAAAATTGTCAGTCTTTTTTTGTTTATAGAGTAAAAAATAAAAAACACAGAGGTGATCAAATGCCACCAAAAGAAAGCTCTATTTGTAGGGGAAAAAGCATATATTTTATTTGGGTACATTGTTGCATGACCGCACAATTGTCAGTTAAAGTAATGCAGTGCCATATCGCAAAAAATGGTCTGGTCATGAAGGGGGGTAATTCTTCAGGAGTTTAAGTGGTTAAAAATGAAGGTAAATATTTATTTTTTATCTTGTGGCTACTTTAGTGACGCTTTGATTAACCACTTAAGCCCCGGAAGGATTTCACAGACCAGAGCCCTTTTTGCGATTCGGCGCTGCGTAGCTTTAACTGACAATTGCGCAGTCGTGCGACGTTTTACCCAAACTAAATTTGTGTCATTTTTTTCCCACAAACAGAGCTTTCTTTTGGTGGTATTTGTACATCGCTGCGTCATTTCTGATCGCCGCTATAAACAAAAGAAGAGCGACAATTTTGCAAAAAAAACCCAAATTTCTTACTTTTTGCTAAAATACAAATACAAAAAAAAAATACAAAAAAACATTTTTTTTCATCAGTTTTGGCCGATTTATATTCTTCCTCATATTTGTGATAAAAAAAATTCGCAATCGGCGTTTATTGATTGGTTTGCGCAAAAGTGGCCGCGTTTACGGATGATGAGAATTCATTTTTGGGGTTTTTATTTATTTTATTTTTTTACTAGTAATGGCGGCGATCTGCGATTTTTAGTGGTACTGCGATATTGGGGCGGACATGTTGGACTATTTTGACACTTTTTTGGGACCATTGGCATTTATACAGGGATCAGTGTTATAAAAATGCACTGATTACTGTGTAAATGCCATTGGCAGTGAAAAGGTTAACCTGCAGGGGGCGCTCTAAGGGTTAACTATGTTCCCTGGGCGTGTTTTAACTGTGTGTGGGCTGCCCTAGCAGCGGAAGAGAAGTGATCACAGCTTCCATGTAGAGGAAGGCTGTGATCACAGCCCTTCCCCCTCTCACAGAACGGAGGTCCGTGTTTACTTACACGGACCTCCGTTCTTTCACTCCGGGGGGGGCATCGCGGGTAGCCGGCGGCGATCGAATCCGCCGCACCCGCTCCCTGGCCCTCCCCGAACACAGTGAGCGTGCGGGCGCGCCTCCAGCGGTGCGCGCGTGCTCACAGTGAGTGATCTCGCAGCCGCCATCGGATGACGGCGATTTGCGATATCGAACCACTTTGTCGCCGTCAACCTGCGGTTGGCGGTCAGCAAGTGGTTAAAGTGGAACTGAAGGAAAAATAAGGCAAATAAAAAATAACTTACAGTATATGATATAGTCTGTCACTAGCATTAACAAAGCAATCTCTGTTGGCATTTGAAAGATGAGTTTCCAATGTCCCACTGCGGGCTCCCAACTTGCAAATGCTAGCTGCGCTCTTTATTACCTCTGTCTGCTCTTAAGCTTCAGAGAAACCATCAACTTTAACGACATAAATTAATACATGATAACAATATATTCAGTTTGAAACATTAAACATGTGATTAATCCTTGGTTCAACATAGGTCCAACAACATAACCCCACAGTGAATATGGCTGGGAAATATTCAATAAATTCCAGTTCATCCAACACAGTTCTTCTAGGGTTAAATAGGCAAGTGTCCAGTGCAAGATATTGTGTGCTGAATAGGGATTTTCCTATATTAAGGATCCTTCACCAATACACCACGTGTGCTGCAACCCCTGTCGGTTTTACACTCACCAGAAATCAATTCTTTTGCACCTATAAACAGCCAGGTGCTGATGTCCACTACTCTGTCAGGAAAACCCTTCAGATTTCCTCCTTCCACACCTCGATGGTCTGTGTCCCTCCTGTTGTTGCTTGTGAACGTTTGCATACAAAGAACAAGGGAATGCTACATAGCTTAAAACCATTACTTTATTGCAATTAATGCAGCCACCACATCTAAGGATTGGTAAGATGCAATATATTACATTTTTGTTTTTGGGTTTAAGACCGCATTAAACATGTATTTGTTGATTGATGTACAGGTGCAAATTTTTATGATTATCAGCTGTAACAGATGTATATACCTACTTTAATAGAGGGACTTATATTTATGTTCCCCAATCAGGTGGCGGCTGGTTGGGTTTTCCTTTGGGGGGGCCTCAAACAAGGGCAAACAAGCACCCCCCCAGGGGCCCGCGGCACGGGACTGACAGACATCTACACTCCCGGTCCACGGCGCGGGATTGAAAGACTTCCAGCCCAGCGCTACCTGCCCGGCCTGTGTCACGGGACTGACAGACATCAGCCCCCTGCCAGCCTACCTGATCTAGGGCTGGTGCTTCCTCTCCTCTGGTGCGGGCAGCGGCTCTGGTGTCTGCTTCTCCCGCGGCCTCTATTGTCTCCTCTCTGTTCCATCCAATAGGATCACCTGACTCTTTGGCCAATCGGGAAACAAGTCTCACGACCTGCCTCCTGATTGGTGGGAAGGAACTTTAGTGTGAAAATAGCAAAAATGTATTCGCTTTCGTCACACAATTGGGTGAGATCGGGGCGCACTCTTTGCGCCCCGAGCCCACCCTCTTTTGAAGCCCCGATTAGAGCCTCTGGCGCTAATCAGGGGTTTCAAAAGACACATCCCCATCCTGAAAGGGGCTGGAGCATTGGATAGGGATGGGATGGGGGCCGCCACTGCCCCAATCCCTTTTTGTCTTACTAGAATCCCAGAATGATGTTTGCTCTTTTAAGTAAAAAAAATCACAGTGATTTTCTCCTATACTCTATCTAAAGCTCGCCAAACATGGTATGATTTTTGTTTGAAAGGCCATAGAAAATTTGTTCATTAGAACATTCTTTCTTACCATCATAGAGTCAATAAGACTCAGTAACTTTGAAAGCCTATACAATTTAGTCCAGACCTGTTATTTTAATGGGCTCCTAGACATTTTAAATGGGTTTCATTACAATATGCATACACAGTTAGAATTTTTGTTGTTCAAGAAAAAATTTCCATCCTGCTTCTTAAAATTCCTTGTCACTATGGTTGAAAATGAATATCAATTTGACTCCATTGAATACTGGAAAATCAAATGAATGTTCCCAAAATGAACATTTTGAAAAAAATTATAATGGTGTATGGCTATTTTAAAGCAGTATTAACCACTTCAATACTGGGCACTTAAACCCCCTTCCTTCCCGGACCAATTTTCAGCTTTCAGCGCTGTTGCAGTTTGAATGACAATTGTGTGGTCATGCGACACTGTACCTATATGAAATTTTTATCATTTTTTTCACACAAATAGAGCTTTCTTTTGGTGGTATTTAATCACCCCTGGGTTTTTTATTTTTTGCGCTATAAATTAAAAAAAGACAAAAAATTTTCAAAAACAATGCGTTTTTCTGCGTTTCTGTTATAACATTTTGCAAATAAGTAATTTCTCTTGATAAATTTTGACCAAAAATGATACTGCTACATTTCTTTGGTAAAAATAACCCAAATTGGAGTTTATTTGGTGTTGGCGGACAGACAGATGTGACGGGGACTGTGACAGATGTTTGGGGACTGTGACAGATGTTTTGGGGACATACAGATGTTTTGGGGACTGTGACAGATGTTGTGTATGGTGACAGATGTGATTGGAGACATACAGATGTTTTGGGGGCTGTTTTATGGGGACACTGACATGTATGTGGACAGGGGTGATTGGACACAGCCGTCACATGATCGGGAGGGCCAGTCACTGCGCCCGTATCTCGATCTCTGCTCAGCTGGATCCTGTGATCATAATGATCACAGGATCCAGCAGCAGCGCGGCGCGTGGCCGCGCTGCGAGCTCCCGTTCTGCAGGACGTAAATACACGTCCTGTCAGAACGGGGAAGCTCCCACCTGGCCGTATATGTACAGTGGCCAGGTGGGAGGTGGTTAAACCCAGAAACAAAAATACATTAAAAGGCAGCAACCCAGATGTGATGGCTTCATTAGTTTGAGTTTTAAGCTTTTTTCCTTTACTTTTACCTGGTGATTCAGCCAGTAAGTCTATTGTTTTTCAAATTACTTTAACAGACCAAGCTGTCCAGTTAGGGTTGAGACAAACCATTTAACACTGGCAGGGGTGCTTACAATGGTCAACTATTACTCATTTATATAAAACCTTTTTCTCAAAAGGTATAAACTGTCTATAAAGTGTTAGCTGAAGTTCAGACACAGTTTGTTAGTCAAGTCCATCTAAATCTGCTAGTCTAACATTAGCCTCTCCCCAGACATCCAGACTGACAATGCTGCTGTCCAAAGGTGTCTGCTTTACTACTTCATCCAGAAAGCAGATACTCTAATGCAGGAGGTGTTACTGTCTGAATCACCAGGTGAAAATAGAGGGAAAAAAAATTAAAAAAAATGAATGCAGGCACGACGTCTAAGGATTAGTAAGCTGCAATGTATTACATTTATGGTTTTAAATGTAATGCCACTTTCAGACCGCTATTTATAGTGGTGGGTAGATAATGCTCTTGGCATGATATCACAGTGGTTACTGCATCTGAATTTTGTGTTTCATTATTAAAATGCAGAGATGTGAAGTCTGTGGTGTTCTCTGCATAATACTACAAAGAATACTCCAGGATAGGAGGAGAGCACTGCACTGTCACATGACCTGTCAAGAAAAGTCATATGACAGGTTACCTCCTTCTCCTGGCACTTTTCTCCAATTCATTAGACTCTTAATGTAGAACTATGGGCAAAACTTTTTTTTAAATTTTGGATAGAGTAACGGAGGGTTATAGCCCCTGTCAGATGTTTTTTCACCCTCTCTGTCCCATTGCGGAGATTTCCTTTCACTTCCTGTCCCATAGCCAAACAGGTGAGAGGATATCCCTGCAAATGAAAGGAATTTTTTGGGGACCCCCAGCTCACCAGAACTAGTGTCCCCATTGGAAGATTTCCCATTTATTACTTTTCTGGGGACAACCCAAAAATTGGGGTTTTCTTTTTACTTTCACTTTCAATGATAATAGTAAACAGGACAAATAGAGCGGGCAAATCTCCTTAACTGGGACACGAATCCCTATCCACTCTGTCCAAAACTAAAAAAAAAAAAAAGTTTTGCCTTTAGTTATACTTTAAGCAAGTGAATTGGGAAAAAAACATTTGTAAAACACAACAGTTTGCTTTATAAATATGCAAGAGTATTAAAAAAAAGCAGTGATATGGCTGCAGCTAGGTTATACATAGTTGTACCCATTTCCCTATTTTTCCTGAAAGTCTTTTCAGTGCCCCATCTATGATTGATTTTAGTTTGTTAGTGAAGCCTTGACTTCATTGACTTTAGATCAAAATGTCAGCAACAAGCACAGCCTGTTCAGAAAGAATGCCCTTATTGGCCAGCAGAGGACAGAGGATTGGTGGATGAGTGCATTTTTTCCAGTTTCATTACGACTTGTATAGACTTCTGTGATATGAAGTTGCAAGCTGTAATGAAATCGGAGGTGCAAATCGTACTGACCTGTGGCGGCATGAGCTGGTATCCCGGATTATATTTTAATAAGCTGGAAATTTGTCCTCACTTCCACCATTTTGGAGTAGCTAGCCAATCATTACACGGAATTTTTGGCATAAAAGTAAACCAGAAAGGGAATGTTGTCACTTCCTGATGACGCCGTGACGGCGAAACGTACGTCGAAGACACTCTCTAAAGGATTTCCGGGTCCTGCGATTCAACCTAGTGTGTAAACAACCGAGGCTTGGCACGCAGCAATCTACCATCAGCCATTTGCCCTGTGGGTCATCCAGCTGCACGCCTAGTGCCAGGAATCAGACACATTAAAATGTGAGTGTACAAGACTTCTAACCTTTAAAGCTTTTTAACTCTAAATAAACATACCACACTATGAAAGTTTTCACATTGTCCCTTGCAGAGTCATTTCCATCTATTTAGTGTGCTCAGGCGGATATCAAGGGGGTGAAGACGCACACTTGCATTAGGAAACATTGGTTTTCCATAAGCGATCTTTGACCATCCTGTAAAAAAGGGAGTCAAAACATCTGGTGAGTTGCCACCTTTATTCCAAGCTGCACATTGGTGGAATACTGTCACAAATTGGATTAGAAGATTATTTCATACGGTGTTGGGTCACATTGCATGGATTTTCATTGATTTATGAACTTTTTATTGATTTATGGACTTTATGTTATTGATTTAATTGCATTTAATAATTTTCTGTACTCACATATGCTGGGTCAGTGCCATACACCTTTATTTATATATTTCACTTGGTACCACTAGTGGTTCTTAAAGGGGCAGCGACCATTGTTTCAACTTCTCTACAGGGCGCCAGTTCTCTATTTTCACTCCTTCACAAAACAATTGCAACCTAGATATAAAGATTGAAACCTTTATTAAAAAAAAAAATCCAAAAAATTCCCTGACTGTAAATCAATCCATGCCACCCAATGACTCACCAAAAAAAACAAAAAAAAAACAGAGGTCCCGGTGCACACGACCAGTCCTGGTAATCATGGCCAAATGACAAATCCTGGGAGGCAGGGGTGGTGGTGACATCATTGCCCAAATATGGCTAGTGGCGTCATTGCTCTCCTTGTCTAAACGCCCAAACTGCTCTCCCTGTCCAAACACTCGAAGTTTGGTTCAAACTTAAGTTTGGTCTGTACCCTTAGCTCACTCCCCTTTTGCCTTGTGATTAGTTACTCAGGGTCCAAGCACTGCATTGTACGGGCTACAGGGTATGTCACATGCTTTGCCATACACAAAACTACTAGAATTTTAACCACCTCCCGCCCGTAGGACGTCGATGGACGTCCTGGGCTTTGAGTGGTGATATCTCAATGGTGCCAGCAGCTACATGCATCATTCAGATATTGCAGGCAATTCCCTGCACCATAAGAATGATCATAGTGGCAGTTCAGCCGCTTGATCGTTCTTATAGGCAAAGGTAGGGGAGACCCCCCTCCCGCTGCCATTCGGTGCTTCTCCCGGGCCACCCATACAATCGGCAACCCGGAAACAGAATCCGTCACCGCCGGAAGTTGATCAGAGAGGTGACTGGTGACCGGTCACCAGTCATCTCTATGATCCTCGGAGGACCGGGTGCAGCGTTATGATGTCACGTCCGGGCCGGCTTTAGTAAACAAAACTGTGATCGCGGCTGGAAAGGTCAGAAAAAAATTCTGATCTCAGTCTTTCTAGTCTGGAGGAGAGATGTGAGGTCTTATTGACCCCACATCTCTCCATAAAGAGGACCTGTCACACACAATTCCTATTACAAGGGATGTTTACATTCCTTGTAATGGTAATAAAAGTGATCAAAAAAAATTAAAGAGACAGTGTAAAAATAAAAAATAAAAGTAAAATAAATAATAATAATAAAAAAATTTAAGTGGCGCCGTCCCCCGTGCTCGCGCACAGAAGCGAATGCATACGTAAGCCCCACCCACATATGGGTGTTCAAACCACACATGTGAGGTATCGCCGCATGCGTTAGAGCAAGAGAAATAATTATAGCAGTAGACTTCCTCTGTAACTCTAAACACGTAACCTGTAAAAAAATTTAAAGCTTCGCCTATGGAGATTTTTAAGTACCAAAGTTTGGCGCAATTCCATGAGTGTTCGCAATTTTTAAGCTTGACATGTTGGGTATCAATTTACTCTGCGTAACATCCTCATTTAGAGTATACAAAAATATTGGGCTGACTTTACTGTTTTGTTTTTCTTTAATTCACTAAACTGTTTCTTTTCCAAAAAAAATGTGTTTGAAAAATTCCTGCTCAGATATTGTGTGATATAAAAAGTTGAAATGATTGCCATTTTATTCCCTAGAGTCTCTGCTAAAAAAACATATATAATGTTTGGGAGTTCTGAGTAATTTTCTAGCAAAAAAAATATGATTTTCACATGTAGGAGAGGGGTGCCAGAAATGGCCCGGATGGGAAGTGGTTAAACAGGATAGCAGCAGGGATTGGAGCAGTGGGCCCCCATGGTTTAGGTAAGTTAAAGCACTGGAGGCTGCTTGGTACAGTGGGGTAGAATGATGAGTTGGTTTCAATTGTTCTGTTTATGACGGGATGCTTGGACTAATCACTGGTTCACCTCATTTTAGTTCTCTGTATTTGAACTTGCTTCACATTTTAGTAAATCAGGCCATATATAGTAACTGTTTGTTCTCTTCTGACAAGAGTTTAAGATCTTTAAGATCCTCCTATAAGTGTCTTACTAATGAAATTAATTTTTCACATTCTTCATTTTCACAGATTCACACCACTTATTACAGTTATCCTATGTATGTACCCACCTTAATTCATGCATATGTATTTTTTGCATGCAGTAGTTTTTCATCACTAAAAATAAGTGTCAATGTTAGCATTAATTAATGAAAGGTGTGAATCAAGCCGGGTGAGTGAGAAAAGGAGAATCATTTACAGATTTATTTCAAGAAGCAGAGGATCCATAATAAAGAAAATGTACAAAGAAAGCCCATATGTAAATAGATTTTATATTTATAATATATTATGTATATTATAACATTGTTTATGGGTTGTACTACAGTGCAAAGCACTTTACCCTCGTTTACACCGGTGTGATTTGTCATGCCATTTGACAGTCCCAAATCACATGATTGTACCCCATTGCCGGCAATGGAACCATCCAAATTGCCGCAACTCATGTCGCTGTGGCTTTGAAAAGGGTTCCTGCACTACTTTTTTCCAATTTCATTATGTCTTGCATAGACTTCTGTGATATGAAGTTGCAATCTGTAATGAAATCGGAGGTGCAAATCCCACTGACCTGTGGCTTTGAAATCTAGAAGTAGCTAAAGTAGCTGATTTCAAAAGTAGTGATTTCAAAGCCACACTGGTGTGAACCAGGGCTGAGTCCTGTTTGGTGTTTTCTGAGATCTTTTTGAACACTCCTAGAGCTTTGTGGGGCTGATGTTAGAAGTAAATTAGCAACAAGCTAAACTCAGACATTACACTGTAATTTTAGCAGTGTATATTAGTTGTAATAAACATAATGTATTTCTCCTCCTCTTCCTCAGGATAACAAGTGTGCAATTAGTAGATCAAAACATTCAAGTAATTTTCTTATTGCTAAGTGAAAATTTCCCCACAGCCTCTCCCAAGTTCCTCTGTAACTGAACTATGGGTTCTGATCTTGAATGCCAGTGAAAGCCATTATAGTTAAATTTTGAAGTTAAGCCTAGTACACACTATTAGGCTGGATTCACACCAGTCCGGTGCGAATTCCAGCTTGTCTGCTGCCGGGAAGGGGTTCCTGTCCATTCCCACAGCGCAGCTGCTGTTGGGGGACGGAGGGTGAGGTGCCACAAGCAGGGGAAAATATCCCTGTTCAGTGCGGAGTGCATCTCCGTGTTAGATGCGCTCCCATTGAACACACGGCTGGGAATCCGCACCGCATGGCACAAAAACCGCACACGTTTTTTGTGCAATGCGGAGTGCAAATGCACAGGACATATGTTAACTGGACACATTGAAAACAATGTGTTTTCAAATGTCCTGCAAATTGGATGCAGTTTAAGCCGCATCCAATTCGCATAGGTGTGAACCCAGCCTCAGGGGTTTTTCATTCAAACCAGTGGGTTGAAAAAAAAAAGACTGACCACTCAGATCGGAGCCATTGTACTAACAATCAGACATTAGTACAGCGATCTCCCCTGCTGAGCTGTTGTGTTTTGACAGGGGGATGCCCACCCACCAGAATACTCTGAGATCTCAGCCTTTGGGGGCCTTTTGGCCGGCTTCTATCAGACCGGTTGGCATGCACACGGGCCAATAAAAACAGGCCAACATTCAGCCCGTGAGTACTAGGCTTTACAGCTTGGGGAATATGTCATAGTCAAGAGGAGATCAACCACAGAGTATAATAGTCCCTGTTCACACCTCAATACGTATACACAGAGAAAGAGCTCACTAACATTAATGCAACTAAGCTGCTAAATATTAAGATTTGGAAAGAGAAAATATGGTTGGGGTAAAATATGTGTAGATGCATATTTTAAAATCTTATATCTTTTCTATTTCTGGGTTACAAGCAGTGGCAGCCCATCCATTAGGGGCACCCCCCTATCCATGCGTCCGGCCACCTGATCTACATGCAGGGCGCCGGGCGCATGGATTGCAATGGGGGGGTGTTTCTTTTTAAGCATGTAGTTAGAGCCAGAGGCTCTAATAGGTTTCAAAAAAGGGTGATCTCGGGACGCAGAGCACTGTGCCCACAGCCGACCCTGTTGTGTGACAATAGCGAATGAATATAAACTATTGTAACACTGATTCTCCTCCCGGCCAATCAGGAAGCGGGTCGTGAGACCCATCACCAGATTGACCGAAAAGAGATCCAGTCGGATTGGCTGCCAGGGGGAGGAGACGTGGGGGAAAAGAGGAAGCAGCCAGAGAGAAGCTGATGCTGCTCGCTGCCCAGAGCATTGCCTGTGAGATGGGGTAAGTGCGGGGCCCGACCTATTGACTAACCAACCCTGGGGGTTGCCGCCCGTGACCCGAGTGGGGTGGTGGGTGGCGTCCATGACCCGACCGACCAGGTTACAAGTACTAAATTTTACAACTCTGTCATGCAAATGTCATGCAAATAGGAGTAAAATTTCACAGGAATGCTGAATTTTGGCCTTTTAAAATATATACTGAGAGATAACGCTTACTAATATTGATGTACATAAACTGTTAAACATAGGATTAATGCTAAAACATGTGCAAGTGATTTTTTTCTTCCTTTCTATTTCAAGATTATAAGTTCAAATGAGATCTCCATGAAAGGTACTGTCTCAAAAATATACAGATTGTTAAAAATAACCTTAAACAAATTACAAAGGTTTTGCCTGGAGAGGAAAGATAAAACTGGGGATAAAGTTTACTGATGACCAATGGCATAAACATAGGCTTGCAAACAGGGTGTGCCGGATGTGCCTTGGCCTACTCACCCCTGTTTAAACCCCTGATATTTCACCAAAGCCCCATAACAGCTCCTAAAAAAACTTGTAAAAAAATTGGAAAAATACTAAAAAAATAAAATAATAGAAATAAAAACTACTGACATCATCCACTGCTCTACTGACACCATACACTGCTCTACTGACACCATGAGTATATAAAAGCATGCACACACACGTATGTGTTTGAGATTTGAGGTGCACATCCTAATGCAATAGGCTGTTAGGCTGTGCAAACCTATGGGCATACATTTCTTTTTACTCTATCACAAAGTTTCAAATGTAACTAGGCAAACAGAAGAGTATTTAAAAAAGAATACAGCAAGGGTATAAGCAAGCATAAGCCCTATGTACCAGAGATGTAAGGGTGTATTATCTAAAGGTAAATAGACAGTTCATTTTGCAAGTGCTATTGCTTACTGAATGAGATGAAGCTCTGCTGACTACCATCATCCAATTATGTTAAAAAAACTATGCAGTTTTTTTTTCCTTGCATGTGATTGGGTGTTCTTTACAAAGTGATACTTCACCACATTCACTAAGTTCTCAGTAAATTTGCCCTGCAGAGTGCAACATCAATTGCAAAATGAACAGTGTATTTACTTTTAGTAAATCAAGACATTGGATCGTTAACATATTTTTGTGGTCATTCCAGTGATGGTGAACCTTGGCAAGGAACTACATTTCCCATGATGCTCATGCACTCTGCACTGTAGCTGAGCATCATGGGAAATATAGTTCCAAAACATCTGGGGGTGCTATGGTTCACCATCGCTGCCCTAAGGTATAAAAAAAACAGACGGATATAGGCACTTGAAACAGAGTATACACCCTACCTCTCTAGTTATGGCCTGCATGACTGAAAATAATGGAATATGTAAGATAATGGACCTCACTTTTCAATGTAAGATAAAAAGGATGGTTCACAAAACTGTATGGACTCCTACTTAGAATTAAAAAAATACAGATTTACATATTCAATTTATGCCCACATAAGATTCCAATAATTTCAAAAACTAGAACTTAAGCTGCAATATGTTGTACTTATTGACATATAAAAAACACTTGTTCCTCCTGAAAATAGAGTCCAAATAATGCGTGCGGTTTTATGCCACTATTTTAGAAAAAAGCCAATTGGGGGAGGGTGCCAGGCAGGTCCGATCCTGTGCGGGTGCATGGGGTGCGCCGCGCCCAGAGGCAGAGGGGGAGCGCCCAGGGCCGGCCGAGGGGAAGAGGGGAGAGTGCAGCCGGATTACACAGAGCGGGGATCTCACACTTACCTAGCGGTGGCTGTCAAACGAGGTCCCGCCTCCTGGACCAGCTCCTTTGATGGACAGCACACTTCCGGGACGTGTGATGTCTATCATAGGAGCCAGTCTAGGACATGACAGTGACCGCTGAGTAAGCGGGAGATCCCCGCTCTATGCAATCCAGTGCTCTCCTCTCCCTGCGCTGATGGACACTGGTAGGCTGTGTTGATGGGTACCGATCGGGCTGCATTCATGGGCACTGGTGAGGCTACATTCATGGGCACTGGTGAGGCTGCATTCATGGGCACTGGTGAGGCTGCATTCATGGGCACTGGTGAGGCTGCATTGATGGGCACTGGTGAAGCTGCATTGATGGGCACTGATCAGGCTGTATTCGTGGGCACTGGTGAGGCTGCATTGATGGACACTGATGAGACTGCATGATGGGCACTGATCAGGCTGCATTGATGGGCACTGGTGAGGCTGCATTGAAGGGCACTGGTGAGGCTGCATTTGATTAATAAAAAAAGTTCTGAGCTACCCTTATTTTGCTTCAAAATTCTTTATTTAACCACTTCAGCTCCGGAAGGATTTCACACTTTAGGACCAGAGCACTTTTTGCGATTCGGCACTGGGTCGCTTTAACTGACAATTGCGCGGTCGTGCAACGTTGTACCCAAATGAAAATTTGCGTCCTTTTTTTCCCACAAATAGAGCTTTCTTTTGGTGGTATTTGATCATCTCTACGTCATTTCTGATCGCCGCTATAAACAAAAGAAGAGCGACAATTTTGCAAAAAAACCCAAATTTCTTACTTTTTGCTAAAATACAAATCCAAAAAAAAAATACAAAAATAACATTTTTTTCCATCGGTTTTGGCCGATTTATATTCTTCCTCATATTTGTGATAAAAAAAATCGCAATCTGCGTTTATTGATTGGTTTGCACAAAAGTGGCCGCGTTTACGGATGATGAGAATTAATTTCTGGGGTTTTTGTTTTTTTTATTTTTTACTAGTAATGGTGGCGATCTGCGATTTTTAGCGGTACTGCGATATTGGGGCAGACATGTCGGACCATTTTGACACTTTTTTGGGACCATTGGCATTTATATAGCGATCAGTGCTATAAAAATGCACTGATTACTGTGTAAATGCCATTGGCAGTGAAGGGGTTAGCCTGCAGGGGGCGCTCTAAGGGTTAACTGTGTTCCCTGGGCGTGTTCTAACTGTGTGTGGGCTGCCCTAGCAGGGGAAGGGAAGTGATCATAGCTTCGATGTAGAGGAAGGCTGTGATCACAGCCCTTCCCCCTCTCACAGAACAGAGGTCCGTGTTTACTTACACGGACCTCCATTCTTTCAGTGCGGGGGAGCCATTGCGGGTAGCCGGCGGCGATCGAGTCCACCGCACCCGCTCCCTGGCTCCCCCCGAACACAGTGAGCGTGCGGGCACACCTCCGGCGGCGCGCGCGCTCACAGACGGCGGTTTGCGATATCGAGCCACTTTGTCGCCGTCAACCTGCGGTTGACGGTCGGCAAGTGGTTAAAATGTAATTTTTTTTTCATGAAACTTCCCTCTTAAAATTAAGGTGCGTGTTATACGCCTGTGCATGTTATACGCCGATAAATACAATAACTATAAAGATCTTAAAGAATGGGGGTACAAATGTGATAGCCCATAAAGCATTGATAATGACCACAAATCGAAGGTGGGTTTTGCAGGTCAGCTGAAATACATATGATTATTGACCGTTACCAATTTTAATTTTTTAGTTGACACGGAACAGAGCTGTGAGCAATAGTTTTCTTGAAAAAGTAATTAGCAATTTAAGAAATAGACTAGAAGAAATAGAGTATAGTGCCCACCTTATGAATTTATTTTGGTTAGAAGTAGAGTTGAGTGAACCTGAACTGTAAAGGGACCCGGACCCGAACCCGGACATTTGAAAAAAAGTTTGGGTTCGGGTATTTGATCACGCATGTTGAATAGTTGCAGGGCAGCCAATCAACAAGCGTTTCACTGGTTTGCCCTTAGAAGCCATCACAGCCATGCCTACTAATGGCATGGCTGTGATTAGCCAGTGCATCATGTGACCCAGCCTCTTTATAAGCTGGAGTCACTTAGTGCTGCATGTCACATGCTCTCTGGGTAGTGTAGGGAGAGGATTCTGCCGGTGCTGTGAGGGACAGATTGCAGATAGGTAGAGATTTCTACTACTACTGCTTTTAGGGACAGATTGCAGATCTCATCCTGCATTACAGAACGATCTGACTGGACTAGGTAGAGTCTACTGCTTAGAGGGACAGATTATTGTTCTAAAATCATCTTCTAGTTCTATAGGGTCAGGTTCCTGCTGTTGGTAATAAGTTGTATTGCGCTTAGGATATATCCCTAGCTGCTGCCTTCCAGGATCCCCTCAATGAGGGGAAGATATGAGTTTACGTATAAGACTGGAGATGGCGCTGCTTGAATTCCTGATTTGAAATTTTTTTTCCTTCACATATGATTGATAATGTGCTAGTATCTTGTGCTAGTATAAATATAAATAGTGTTTATTTGTGTGTAGTGTATAGGTAATAACGTAGCAGTGTTAATGCTAAAGTGCATATGTGCAAACCATGTGCAAAGTAAATCCAATCCTTATCAAATCAGTGCATATAGAAAACCTGAATATCACATAAGGTGCTTTTTCTCAAAATACATATAAGCATTGATACATATAAATATAAAGTGCATTTCATGCTGATGTTTTCCGGTTAGGATCTTCGCTGTATTATTTCACATTTAATGTTCTTATGGAGTCATCATTGCATATATATCATAGTTCATTAAAAAGGTGCTTTTTGTGCTGTAAGTGCTGTTTGCCATTCCTTTATATATTGTGTGACTTCTTGTGATGAAACACTCGTGCTCCCCACCTGAAACCCTCCTTACCAGAGGGCACTACCCCTGCAGGGGTGAAGTGCCTGTCTTTATATCTTTTTTGTTGTTGGTCCTCCGTTCCTGTTGTTCCTCTCCGTCCAGGGTGTTCAATCCGCTCGATGTCACAGGGAAAAGTATAGAAAGGAGTCCATAGCGTAATCTTCTTTAGGCCAAACTCCTGCGCTTCGGCACTGCGTCACTTTAACTGACAATTGCGCGGTCGTGCGAAGTTGTACCCAAACGAAATTGATGTCCTTCTTTCACACAAACAGAGCTTTCTTTTGGTGGTATTTGATCACCTCTACATCACTTCTGATCACCGCAGCAATGTTGCATTTAGGGGATGCAAGTTTTAGTCCAACATGTGCTCTGATATCTGGTTCCTTCTTTCAGTCTCTAAGATGGAGTCTGAATTCACCTGTCATCTCTTCCCAGATGCACCTGTCTCTCTTCCATCTGGGAAGAGATGACAGGTGAGTTCAGACTCCATCTTAGAGACTGAAAGAAGGAACCAGATATCAGAGCACATGTTGGACTAAAACTTGCATCCCCTAAATGCAACATTGCTGCGGTGATCAGAAGTGATGTAGAGGTGATCAAATACCACCAAAAGAAAGCTCTGTTTGTGTGAAAGAAGGACATCAATTTCGTTTGGGTACAACTTCGCACGACCGCGCAATTGTCAGTTAAAGTGACGCAGTGCCGAAGCGCAGGAGTTTGGCCTAAAGAAGATTACGCTATGGACTCCTTTCTATACTTTTCCCTGTGACATCGAGCGGATTGAACACCCTGGACGGAGCGGAAGAACAGGAACGGGGGACCAACAACAAAAAAGATATAAAGACAGGCACTTCACCCCTGCAGGGGTAGTGCCCTCTGGTAAGGAGGGTTTCAGGTGGGGAGCACGAGTGTTTCATCACAAGAAGTCACACAATATATAAAGGAACGGCAAACAGCACTTACAGCACAAAAAGCACCTTTTTAATGAACTATGATATATATGCAATGATGACTCCATAAGAACATTAAATGTGAAATAATACAGCAAAGATCCTAACCGGAAAACATCAGCATGAAATGCACTTTATATTTATATGTATCAATGCTTATATGTATTTTGAGAAAAAGCACCTTATGTGATATACAGGTTTTCTATATGCACTGATTTGATAAGGATTGGATTTACTTTGCACATGGTTTGCACATATGCACTTTAGCATTAACACTGCTACGTTATTACCTATACACTACACACAAATAAACACTATTTATATTTATACTAGCACAAGATACTAGCACATTATCAATCATATTTGAAGGAAAAAAAAATTCAAATCAGGAATTCAAGCAGCGCCATCTCCAGTCTTATACGTAAACTCAGGTTCCTGCTGTTGCTGTAAGGGACAGATTATTGTTCTAAAATCATTTTGCAGCCCTCTAGCACTTTCCAGGACTTTTTTACAGTGATTTTTGTGCCGAAAAGTTTGGGTCCCCATTGACTTCAATGGGGTTTGGGTTAAAGTTCGGGTCAAGTTCTGTACCGAACCCTGACTTTTTCCCGAAGTTCGGCCGAACCCACCGAACCCGAACATCCAGGTGTTCGCTCAACTCTAGTTAGAAGAGTTTTAAAATGTTTTTATGTTTGCAAGATCATCTTATGAACTTTATTTCTTCTGTGTGTGTGTGTGTTCTGCAATTATTGTAAAGGGATTATTTAAACAAAAAAAGGTGCAGACGACTGTTAAGTTTGGGAAAAATAGCACTAAACAAAGGTTATAATAAAGTCACAGTAAGCCTGATTCAATAAACAGTACAAAGAGAAAATATTTAAGTGCATAGTTCTGTAGCACAGCAACCATTTGGGATTTTCTTCTGTGAGGACAAATCAGCCAAAAATGGATTATACATGGTTACTGTAGAAACGGTATTTGAACTCTGTTATTTGCACTACCTAATTGAAAAAGCCCATTAGTGAGCAAATTTTAACATTTAGACAACAGAAGTCCATGAGGAAAACTATGTTTTAAAACATCAGTATTTGGACATCATTGCTTTAAAAAAAAATAGGCTTCTTACATTTATGCCTCCATTCCTTTTGATGAGTTATTATGCTGTTCAGTGCCTTATATTCCAAATACATAATACTGAATGATAGCGGTGCTTATTTAATCTTAGCTGTTAGCTGTGTTTTTTTTTTCAAATTCAGACTTTGGAAAGAGAAGTAGCCAAATATTAACCACTTGCCGCATAGTCATGTACATACATTGAGGTGTTCAAGTACTTATACCAGGGCCATGGCTGCAGCTCTCAGCTATAACCCCAGTATTGTTTTTTTCAGTCGGCGATGCCCTACACTGTAAAAGTGATCCTAGTGGCTAATTAGCTGCTGGATTGCTTTTACAAGCAGAGGGAGTGATTGCTCCCACCTCCCACCACCCTGCAGTGCGGGATCAAATCCGGCAGTTCTTGCTGGTATTATTAGAGGGGATCGTATATCAGAATGTCCTCAATCATCTCTATGGTCTAGGAGACTGTAAGCAACAAGCATTTTGTCCCTTCTAGTTAGGGAAAAGGTAAACAAAGCCATTCTTTTCTTGAAAGTATGAGATAAATGAGTTTTTGATATCATATTTTCAAGGGTAGAGGAGAATTTGGGTTGTTATAGACCCCAGATGTCTCCATAAAGAGGACCTGGTTATATATTGTGCTTTTTTGCATTAAAATTCATTAAAGTGTTTTTTAACCAAAAATTGCATTTGAAAAACCACTGCGCAAAGACCGTGTGACATAAAAAATTGCAAAGAACGGAGTGCACATGCGCGGGATCTCCGGCAAGACGCTGTAGCCGGGAGCACCGCACCGCTCTGGTCTATTTGCAGCCCCGTGGCCGGATTAAGCAAGAGAACAGCCCGGATACTCTGCCCCAGCTCTCAGGAACAGAGGGGGACAAGATCCATGCATGGATCGCTGGCAAAAGGGACAGCACAGAGACAACTCTGCTTCGAGTCACTCTCCATAGAAGGCCCAAAGATGGCGGCCGCACATGTTCCAGGCAGGATGGAAGAGGTCAGTACAGCGGGAGTGATAGTGCCCGGGAGCACAGTTCTTCCCACAGAAGACTCCATTCCAGATGGTCTCCCAGCGGCTCTCCAAACATCCCCAGCATCCACTGAATCGCTCCTAAGGGGGATGGCTGCAGACTACCTGAACTCTCCTATCCCCAGCTCCCCTTGGAGTGTTAAGGGCCTTCCACATCTTCAGGCCTCATCCTCATCCCCACACATAATGCACCATGACATGGGCCAGCTGCTCAATAGGTTCTCAGAGATGTTATCTGTGGGTCTCATGCAGAATGCAGAACAAATAACCTCCTCCATCAAAGCAGAGATTACAAGTTTGGGCTCTCGCATAGACACTATAGAACAAGTTGTAGACCAGTCGGTGGCCAGAATTGCCCAGAATACTACATGTATACAAACTCTCCAAGATCAACTCGACACTGCACTCTCTAAAATAGCTGAAATGGAAAATAGGAGCAGACGTTATAACTTTCGCATCAGGGGTCTACCTGAGTTGATTACGGATGTTCAAGGGACTGTGAAAACTCTAATTAAAGACCTAGTACTGGATGTCCCAGAACATAGGCTAGAATTAGACAGGGCCCACAGGGCCTTGCAGCCGCCTCGCTCTGACAGTCTCCCAAGGGACATAATTGTGAAACCACACTATTTTTCAATTAAAGAGTAGGTCATGAAGAAAGCAAGAGGTTCTGACAAGCTATCACTCCTGGGACACCAAATCCAAATTTTTGCTGATATATCACTCTCCACTATTCAGAGACGACGATTTCTTAAACCACTGCTCACTGTACTGTCACAGAAAGAGGTCAAATACTGGTGGTCTTTTCCATTTCGTTTGAATTTCCAATATAACAATAAAACTTTGGGCTTCGCAAGCTTGCAGGAAGGCGAAAAAATTATTGGTCAACTGGGTCTCATTTCCCTAGAAGCAATGGATATATCATGCTCAGGGCAACAAAACCCCTCTAAACGACCCCCACCTGGCAGCCCTGCCTTTCCACTTTGGCAGAAACAGAAGCCCAAAAGACAACGAGAAGCTTTGCGTCCACAATGCTGAGGAAGTTACCTCTACTTATAGACTCATCTTTATGGACCTCTACTATTGATGTGAGGAGTAGGAGCTCCTGCCCCATAAAATCGGGCGATTCCTTAGGAGCTACCTAGAAGCTCCTCATTTGTCATCTTCCTGATGAGATTGGGGAGAGGATTTCATGTTTGAACTTTATGGTCTCGGGGACGGAACTCAGGCCCGGTCATCCATATCACTGTCTGGTCCCTTCACCATGTCCTCTCAGTCCTTCTCCTCCTTTCAGTATCTTTCCCCCTCATCCTTAACAGAACTGTCGCTCCCTGAGTTCAGGGAATTACTATGCCTAAGATATTCTCTTTACGGACAATAACTGCATTATCCCTTCTGCCTTCCTGAAATGCACGGACGGACCCGTAGCAAATCTTTTAGGGTTAATGTCTCACCCTTGGTGTTTTCCATGAGTTCATATTAGGGGATATCTCCCCAAAATGGTTACCTGTTGGGGTTTTTTTATTTTTTTATCTATAACGTGTCCATTCCTAAGCTGTGATAGTTTGTGAGCATTCTGCGGGGTGGTAGGGCCGGAGCGGTACTACATGTACCTCCCCCTGCTGAGTTCCAGAGAATGTACTCTCGATGCTCAGTGGGATCGCAACCCAAGTTAGGGCTGCTCGTATTTTTGACACCCTGTTTTAGGGTCCTGAGGGGGGTTGAACAGCGCCAACCCCACTCCCAGGACTTCCTGGTCCCGGACGGGGCAGGAACTCCTTTTTCACTTGGTATTGTATGGTTCCTTCATTTATTTCATTTTATCTTCTCTTCCTTCAGAACCCTGCTTCTTCTCTCTTGTTTCTATTCTTCCTTGGGCCTTCCTTGGCTAATAATTGTTTATCCTTTCCCCTTCCAGCTGTCAGAGTGGATCAATGGACTATACTGGCCTAGATCATGGACCCCTCCAGCTTCCAGGTGGAGCTCGATGGTCTCCTCCCACACTTACAGGGTAAGTCATTTGGCTTCTAATATAGTTTCATCCTCTCGTGTCCATGGCTAGCACTCACCAACCTAAGCCCTTCTTTAAGGTAATATATCACAACACACAAGATCTCAAAACTCCTGTCAACAGAAGGAAAGCATTTCAGCATTACCACTCACTGGGCGTAGGGGTGGTCTTGGTCCAGGAGACCCATTTTCCAATTACCTATAACCCCTCCTTTTTACATGATAAGTTCCCATCCTTTTATATGGCGAATGCGGACTGTAAAATGAGGGGGGTAGCCATTCTCTTCTCCAAAAATTTCCCTTTTACCCATTCACTCACAGTTAGAGATACATATTAGTTAAGGGTTTGATAAGTGGGGAAGTCTACGCATTCATCTCTTATTACGCCCCTAACCGGGACCAAGCCTCTTTCTTTGCAACACTAATTAAAAAATGAACACCTTATATGGAAGGGATGATCATCATGGGGGGAGACTCAAACACGGCATTTGAAAATTTGCTAGATAAATCAAAGGATGTTAAGCCTCGCCCTAAAAAGCACCTGAGAAAGAGCACAAAGGTGGCACAGGTTCTAAACTCCCTAGGCCTGATAGACTCTTGGAGAGAATTAAACCCCCAATCCAAGGATTACGCACACTTTTCGGTTCCACACGGCACTTACGCCAGGATTGACCACATTTTTGTGCCTTCCACGGGGATCCACAGGGTTGTGAGAGTGATAATCCATGACACAGTGTGGTCTGATCATTCAATGGTGTCAATATCCATGGGCTATTCCCCGCTTCCAGGGAGACCTAAATTGTGGAGACTCAATGAGTCACTTCTAAGTGACCCGGTTAGGGTCACAATGTTGGAAAATGATTTAAAAGAATACTTCACATTCAATGATAAATCTGGCATATCCCCAGGGTCCCTGTGGGAAGGTCACAAGGCGGTCTTGAGAGGTAGATTTATTCAGTTGAGCGCGCAGCTGAAAAAAGGGCGATTATCGGATATAACTAGACTAGAGTCAGAATTCCAGCAGCTAAGTACAACACATAAACGACACCCTACGAAGGAGACTCGCTCTAGACTAGATAGAATCAAATTAGAGCTTAATCTGCAATTAACCACTACAGCTGAAAAGCACGTCCGGTGGTCTCTTGGGAAGCTATACTGTCTCGGGGACCAGGTTGGACCAAATCTCGCATCTAAACTTACCCCTAAATATAAATCCCCTGCTATCCCCAAAATTAAGTCTTGGGAGGGTACTGTCACTCAAAATCCCCAAAAAATTCTTGAAACTTTTCAGAATGTTATACTAAACTGTATGCTAAGGATCAAACGGATGTTACCCATCATCTTGATAGGTTTTTGGAAAATATACCTCTACCAAAGCTTAATAATCACCACCAATCAGTCTTGGAGGAACCAATTTCTGAGCCTGAAATCCTACAAGTCATTAATGATCTCAAAACCCAGTCCTCTCCAGGCCCAGAGAGAAGGGGAGGCCATGGTTCCCATTTCTCCCATACTTTCCATCTTTCACCATCTCCCCAAAACACATAAGGGTTTGGAACCATTGATGGGACGCCCTATAGTAGCAGGGATTGGGTCCCTAAATGAACGTCTGGGATTCTGGGTAGACTGTCAACTACAACCATTGGTGAAACAGCTACCCAGTTATCTTAGAGACAGCAAGGAGCTACTTAAAATATGTGATACGGTTGAGTGGAAGGAGGGAGATATTTGGATTACCAGTGATGTATCCAGCCTGTACTCCTCGATACCACATACTCGAGGACTACAGGCAGTGAGCTTCTTTTTGGATAAATACAGTGGATACTCTCTGATACACAGAGAATACATCCTTGAATGCTTGGAGTATTTACTTACTCACAACTTCTTTTTGTTTGATACCACATTTTATCTTCAAGTGTGTGGAGCGTCTATGGATGCCCGATTTTCACCCTCTCTCGCCAACCTGTACATGGGTTGGTGGGAGAGGATGTTTGTCTACAGTGAAGGTAATCCCTTTCGGGGGTCCATTAAGATATATAAACGGTACATAGACGACCTGCTAATGATCATGACAGGTCCGATAGAGTCATTAGATAATGTCTTACAGTACTTTAATTCCAATAAATTAAATCTTAGATTCACAGGGTCGTCTAGCTGTGACTCTATACCTTTCCTGGACATAGTCCTTGGACATAAACAGGGAAGAGTAGAGTCAAGTTTGTATCGAAAACCTTTACTCAGACGGGAGTCGTTTCACAAGGGACTATTTCCAAAAGCTATGTTTGAACTGAGATGAGAAGGGACAAATACAGGTTCCTGATACAGGTCCTTTCCATATCTCAGTGTCGATCTGCTGGGACACTTAGATTCTAAATTAAATAACCTTAATTTCATGACATTCTGTAATAGATTACTGAGATAGCCTGGACAGTACTAGTAATCGTCCAGCAGATACATGGCAAATATATAGAATTACCTGGGGGCTTTCCCTAATGGAAGTGACATCTGTTTGTAGGAGAGGGTGGTTGGGTACATGTCCAACCGCTCTCTCCCACTTT
>BLSH010349621.1:138554-150878 GCA_018402905.1 Glandirana rugosa | reverse complement strand
GCCTGTACCTGTTGCCATTTACGGTCTTTTAAATTTGAATAAGTCTTTTAATTTTGACAGTGCATAAGGTAAGACATGAGTAAGGAATGCATGTGAAATAATAATAGGAAATTACGATTCACCTGTTGATTTTCCCTTAAAGGGTTAAAAAAGAATTTGAGGCTGGACATCATCGTCTGGCCCCTGACATATAGTTGGAAATCAACAAGTATCTTCCTTTTGCACAGCTGAAATGAAGTCTTTAATGAGAGAATCACTTTCAATTAAGAGAGAAGACGCATGTGGTTGATATTAGAATTAATTAACAATTTCTTGTATGTATAAATTTGTCTGAATGTGATTCTCATTATGGTTGTGAAGAAGCACGCTAGACGTGTGAAACGCGTTACCTTTTTGTATCCTGTTCCTATGTTCACTTTTTTGATGATCGTTCTGATATTACAATAAATTTTTATATTGCATCAAGCCTGGAGTGCCGCCAGCCTCATTTCAAGCAACTATCCAGGCCCAGATGGTTTCCCCAATTTGTACTATCAAAAATTATGCCACATTTTAGCGCCCTTTATGGCCAGATATTTTAATTCACTACGAAATGGTCAGGGTCTGGACTCAGCCTCCAACCTAGCGTTTATTTTGGTGATTCCAAAACCCGACAAAGATCATGGTGACGTGAGTAATTATAGACCGATTTCTCTTATCAATAGTGACATTAAGATCATGACCAAAATATTTGCTAACCGCTTGGCTTCCTTCATAAACAGCTATATTTATAAAGACCAGGTAGGTTTCATTCCAGGGAGGCAGGGTCCAGACCAGGTCAGAAGAGCCATAATTTCACGAATGAGGTCGGGTTGGGGGAAAGATGTCCCACAGGCAGGTCTTGTCATGACCTACACAAAGCATTTGACACGGTCTCCTGGCAATACCTTTTTACGTTACTGAGAAGGTGGGGATTCAGCCCAAAGTTCTTGGGAGTCCTGGAGGCTCTGTACTCCCAGCCATCAGCAAAAATAAAATTCCAGGGATATTTTTTGGAATCGCTCCCCATAAGACGGGGCACACGGCAAGGATGCCCACTTTCCCTATTGCTATTTGCAGTAGCAATAGAAATATTGGCTATAGCAATCAGGGAAAGCCAGGACATACAGGGAGTGAGATGTGGTCACAAAACCCACAAATGTGGATTATTTGCCGATGATCTCCTCCTCTTTATTACAGGCCCCTCGATCTCAATCCCCAATCTTCTCAGACTACTGACAGAATTTGGACAAATCTCAGGGTTAAGGGTTAACACTACCAAATCGATGGCGATGAATGTCTCTGTCCCCTCCCCCTTGGTGAGCATCCTTAAGAACAACTTCCCTTTCACGTGGGTTGAAGAATCCATTCCATATCTAGGTATCAATATTCCTCCCTCATTTGACCTAATATACAACGTTAACTATCCTTCACTCTTCAAAAAACTAACACAAGATCTTTTATTTTGGTCCAAACAGAATCCCTCTTGGGTAGGTAGAATTCATGCAGTGAAGATGACCCTGCTCCGTAAACACACAACCCTGATATCACCCTGGCTTCCACTATCCCACATTTTCCTTAATCCAAGATTTCCCCCAGGGGAAGATGCAAAAGCTTTTCTTTGGTGGATAAATAAAGGGCTCTATAGAATTGGCCATTTTTTCAATGTGGTAGGTCCCCTTTCTCTCAGACATTGCAGAAATACATTGGAAATGCCACCCTCGGAAGCCTTCCATTTCTCCCAACTTTCTCATTTCTTACACTCCCTACAGCCCATCAAGCATAACCCTCTTACAGTCACCTCTTATGAACAGTGGTGTGCTAAGCTAGCGGACACAAGGGGGGGCATATCTCTCATCTATGCTGCTCTGGCTGAACCTCAGAGTAAGACAAAATACATGTCAAGATGGGAAGGAGACCTAGACTTCAAGTGGGACCTGGGCACCTGGCATAGCTGCTTCCTGGGAGCTACCAAGGGGATCCACAACATCTCCCTAGTTGAAACCAATCTGAAGGTAATATCTAGATGGTATATTTACCCTACAGGCTTGTCAAAAATGTATGCTTCTTCTTCTCCCCTGTGTTTCAGGAAATGTGGTCACATGGGGATGCTGCTTCATATCCTCTGGGAATGCCCACATAATAGGGGATTTTGGAATCGCATTTTCCAGATCATAAGACAGATAACAGGAATTCAGGTTAAACAGGATCCTGCGATTGCCCTCCTCAACCAGAAAGTTCCCTACATCTGTAAAAAAACACAAACTCTGATTGGTCTAATCTTAGTCGGAGCTAAAATAACAATCACTAAGGCTTGGAAAAAACAATTGGTCCATACAAGTCAGGCCATTAGAAAGATCTCTTGGATTATGGTTCAAGAGAAAATTTACCATATAATGAAGGATTCAATTTAGAAATTTGAAGCAATCTGGGAACCGTGGGCCTTGTACTCGGGCATTCCCATTTGAGGGTAGGATCGTCTCCACTTGGAATGCAGGGCCAAAATAGCTATATCTAATACCCCTCCACTCTAACAGCATTTGGGACTCCTTAAAGCCTCTTTCTGTTCTCCTCACTTTCTACTCTTCCTGTTCTTTCTTCCTTTCGATTCCCGCTTGACTTCCTTCCTACCCTCTCTTCCCGGAGTATTGGTCCTCCAGATTCTTCTGTGGAAACATTTGTCTCCCTCAGTTCAACGAGCCCGAAGCTTTTACATTTTGGTTTTGGAATTTGTACCCGGTCTAGCTGAACGAGGTGTAAAAAGAGCGAGTATTAGCTCAAAGATGCCCATGTCAGAAACTCTGGCTATTTAGGGGTTATGTCATGTTAATTACTTGATTGATTGTATTTCTGAATTGTTCGTTATGTTGACAATTGTTACCCCTGGTTGGGACAGATACTTCCCACCTCCTCTTGGCCCCTGGTTTAACCACCCCGTTCAGGGTCTCAAACCTGTGGGGGGGCGACCTGGGGTGAGGTTTAGGTGCTGGGGGTGAGCCTTCCTACCAGTCCACAGCTTGCTCCCATTTGAGGTGACTGGAGGAAAGGCCCCCGGGGGCCTACCTTGCTGCTCAGGGCAGTTCCCCAGATAGGTCTAACCCTGCTCTCTTGATTGGTGGGCTGCCACTAGAGGGGGAGTAGGACATCCCGCCTGATTGATTTAATGGTTCGGTAAATTTTGATTTCACAAGAATTGGATGTGAAGATTCTAGTGCAATTTGATTTTTTTTTGTGACGTGTCTATGTTAAATTTATCCTGCACAGTTACTATAACAATTTGGCAGAAACCCCTGGAGGGGATATAGTGTTACTGTATCTCTGTTTACTAATATATATCAATAAAAATATTGAAATATAAAAAATTGCAAAGACCGCCATTTTATTCTCTGGTAAAATATATATATTTTTCCCTAAGCTTAGGTTGGCTTGTAATTTCTCACTGTTGCCAGTAGGTGTCACTGAGATCACTGGTCAGAGTATGAGATTTCACAAACAAAACTAAGTTATGAATATTTATATTTCCTTCAGCTAATCCAGTTAGAGGTCTATACACTGGTGCATGCTGGATGAGGGTATAAATACCTGAGACCGGCCATGTGCTTGCTCTCCTTCCCTGGGCTGATGTTTAGGGAGGTGCTGCTGGATAGAGCTCTGCTGTTAGGGCCAATAGCCTATTTTGGGGCTTAACGTGTGCTGAAGTGGTCCTGAAGCTGTCCTGCCTGGTCTACAGAAAGCTGTGCCAAGGAGGAGACACTGAAGAGAGCCAGGAAGAAGGCTGGGCTCTCAGAAGGGCCTGTGAAGCTGGACATTGATCTGGAGAATCTGTAAGTGATCTGCTACAGTATCTGGGACTTCTAACCCTCACTTCCTTAACCGTATTGCAATAAAGTTGTAAAAAGATAGTGACTCACACCCAATATCCTTTCTCAGTTCCCCCCATTTTAGCCATGGACTCAGCACTGGGGTAAAATGCTAGCCCACGCTTGCCTCTGGAGGAGCGATCCTGCCATTGGGGTGCTAGAGGTGAACTCCACAGCAAACCATTTTTTTCCTTTTGAGATAAAGTTTACATGAATAAATAAAAGATAATAATTGTAAGCACCCCGCCATTGTTAAATGGTTTGTCTCCTCCCTGTAAACTAATGCATCTGGAAGATAGCTTGTTGTTTTGAAAAACAACAGACTTCTGCAAGCCATAGACTGTGCAAATTTCTTTCCTGCAACCAAAAGTTGCAGAAAACAAATTTACACAATTCTCCCATCAACACAGACAGTGCTGACGGGAATCCCTCCTGGTGACACATTGAATTCTCCGGGAAGGGAGGCGGAGGAAGCCATCCCCGCCAGGCAAAGACAGGGATTATTGCTAGCATATAGCATCCAGGTTTGGACATTTTGAGTTAATAGTGAAACAGTTTTGGTTTTGACTGCTGGTGTTTGCTGTGTTTGTAATTTTTTTATTTATTTATTTTTTTGGGCTTTTTCTTTGCAGCTTTTTAACACCTTTTCTGTCACTTTTTAAATAGCTTTTTTTTTTATTTCGTTCCTTCAGACTACTAATTAAGGGGAGTGGTTAATTGGTCACAGGTAGAGTTGAGTGAACCTGGACTGTAACGTTCGGTCCGTACCGGACTTTGGGGTGTCCGTGCCCCGAACCCGGACATTTGAAAAAAAGTCCGGGTTCGGGTTCAGTATTCTGGTATTTTTCGTGCCTTTTCTATAGCTGCAGGGCAGCCAATCAACAAGCGTTTCACTCGTTTGCCCTTAGAAGCCATCACAGCCATGCCTACTAATGGCATGGCTGTGATTGGCCAGTGCATCATGTGACCCAGACTATTTTTGGCGCCTGTTGAATAGCTGCAGGACAGCCAATCAACAAGCGTTTCACTTGTTTGCCCTTAGAAGCCATCACAGCCATGCCTACTAATGGCATGGCTGTGATAGGCTAGTGCATCATGTAACCCAGCCTCTATATGAGCTGGAGTCACATATGCCGCGTATGTCACATCGTCTCAGGCTAGTGTAGGGAGAGCATGCTGCCGGCGCTGTGAGGGATAGATTACCGATCTAATATGATCTCATCCTGCATTACAGACAGATTCCTGGCGGTGTTGTGAGGGGAAAGTTTAGTGTCCTAAAAACATCTGATACTGGACTAGGTAGAGTTTACTAGTGCTGTGAGGGATAGATTACCGATCTAATATGATCTCATCCTGCATTACAGACAGATTCCTGGCGGTGCTGTGAGGGGAAAGCTTAGAGTTCTAAAACCATCTGATACTGGACTAGGTAGAGTTTACTAGTGCTGTGAGGGATAGATTACCGATCTAATATGAGCTCATCCTGTATTACAGACAGGTTCCTGGAGGTGCTGTGAGGGGAAAGATTAGCGTTTTAAAACCATCTGATACTGGACTAGGTACAGTTTACTGGTGCTGTGAGGGACATATTATTGTTCTAAAATCATTTCCTAGTGCTATAGGGAGAGGTTCCTGCTGGTGCTGTGAGAGACAGATTAATGTTCTAAAATCATCACATACTGCTAGAGGGAGAGGTTCCTGCTGCTCCTGTGAGGGACAGATTATTGTTCTAAAATAATCACATACTGCCAGAGGGAGAGGTTCCTGATGGTGCTGTGAGGGACAGATTATTGTTCTAAAATCATCTCCTAGTGCTATATGGAGAGGTTCCTGCTGGTGCTGTGATGGACAGATTATTGTTCTAAAATCATCTCCTAGTGCTATAGGGAGAGGTTCCTGCTGGTGCTGTGAGGGACAGATTATTGTTCTAAAATCATCTCCTAGTGCTATAGGGAGAGGTTCCTGCTGGTGCTCTGAGGGACAGATTGTTGTTCTAAAATCATCTCCTAGTGCTATATGGAGAGGTTCCTGCTGGTGCTGTGAGGGACAGATTATTGTTCTAAAATCATCTCCTAGTGCTATAGGGAGAGGTTCCTGCTGGTGCTCTGAGGGACAGATTATTGTTCTAAAATCATCTCCTAGTGCTATAGGGAGAGGTTCCTGCTGCTCCTGTGAGGGACAGATTATTGTTCTAAAATCTTCTCCTACTGCTATAGGGAGAGGTTCCTACTGGTGCTGTGAGGGACAGATTATTGTTCTAAAATCATCTCATCATAATGCTACAAGGAGAGGTTCCTGCTGCTCCTGTGAGGGACAGATTATTGTTCTAAAATCATATCATACTGCTAGATGGAGAGGCTCCTGCTGCTCCTGTGAGGGACAGATTATTGTTCTAAAATCATCTCATCATAGTGCTACAGGGAAAGGTTCATGCGGCTCCTGTGAGGGACAGATTATTGTTGTAAAATCATATCACACTGCTAGAGGGAGAGGTTCCTACTGCTCCTGTGAGGGACAGATTATTGTTCTAAAAACATCTCATCATAGTGCTACAGGGAGAGGTTCCTGCTGCTCCTGTGAGGGACAGATTATTGTTCTAAAATCATATCATACTGCTAGAGGGAGAGATTCCTGCTGGTGCTGTGAGGGACAGATTATTGTTCTAAAATCATCTCATCATAGTGCTACAGGGAATGTTTCCTGCTGCTCCTGTGAGGGACAGATTATTGTTCTAAAATCATATCATACTGCTAGAGGGAGAGGTTCCTGCTGATGCTGTGAGGGACAGATTATTGTTCTAAAATCATCTCATCATAGTGCTATAGGGAGAGGTTCCTGCTGCTGCGAGGGACAGATTATTGTTCTAAAATCATATCATACTGCTAGAGGGAGAGGTTCCTGCTGGTGCTGTGAGGGACAGATTATTGTTCTAAAATCATCTCATCCTAGGGCAACAGGGAGAGGTTTCTGCTGCTCCTGTGAGGGACAGATTATTGTTCTAAAATCATCTCATTATAGTGCTACAGGGAGTGGTTCCTGCTGCTCCTGTGAGGGACAGATTATTGTTCTAAAATCATATCATACTGCTAGAGGGAGAGGTTCCTGCTGGTGCTGTGAGGGACAGATTATTGTTCTAAAATTATCTCATCCTAGTGCTACAGGGAGAGGTTCCTGCTGGTGCTGTGAGGGACAGATTATTGTTCTAAAATCATCTCATCATAGTGCTACAGGGAGAGGTTACTGCTGCTCCTGTGAGGGACAGATTATTGTTCTAACATCATATCATACTGCAAGAGGGAGAGGTTCCTGCTGGTGCTGTGAGGGACAGATTATTGTTCTAAAATCATCTCATCATAGTGCTACAGGGAGAGGTTCCTGTTGCTCCTGTGAGGGACAGATTATTGTTCTAAAATCATATCATACTGCTAGAGGGAGAGGTTCCTGCTGCTGGTGTGAGCGGTGGATTTCTTGCACAAAAATAAAAAGTGTGTCTACTTTGCTGTTTTCCAAAAAAAAAGAAGAAGAATTTATTATTCTTTTTTTTGTATTAATTAATAGTGCTACATAGTACATTTGTGGCTAGAAGGAGGAGAACGTCAAATAAGGGACGTGGTCTGGATCGTGGTGCTGCTGGTGCTGCTTGTGTTGGTGGTGTTGGTGAAGTTCCTGTTGCAAGGAGAGGACGTGGTCAATTTGTGCCAGCTACACACACAAGTGAAAAACCTTCTTCAGGTGAGAGTAGCCGACAGAACCTTCAACGTTATATGGTAGGCCCGAATGCCGATCAACGAATGGTGAGGCCAGAACTTGTACAGTCGCTAGTAGATTGGGTGGTTGACAATGCCTCCAGTTCCTTCACATTGTCTCCCACCCGATCCCTTGATGAAAGCTCAGAGTTGGCACCTGAACCCCATGGCCATCTGTCTTTCACCTCAGCCCCTTGTAAATCAGCCAAGCAGTCTGAGCCCCAAGTCATGCAACAGTCTCTTATGCTTTTTGATGACTCTCCTGGTGTGCTTTCCGTGGGCCATCCACATAGCCCTGCCCCAGAAGTGGAAGACATTGAGTGCACCGATGCCCAACCACTTCTGTTGCAGGATAAGGACATGAAAACACCAGCGCAGCACGTCTCTGATGATGATGAAACACAGGTGCCAACTGCTGCGGCTTTCCACAGTGTGTAGACTGACAAAGAGGGCAGTAGTGAAGGGTGGGTGGAAGATGATGTGGAGGAGGATGATGAGGTCCTAGACCCCACATGGAATGAAGGTCATGTGAGTGACGTGTGCAGTTTGGAGGAAGAGGTGGTGGTCGCACAGAGGCACTAGCACAGCAAAAGAGGAAGCAGGTTGCAAGAGTGTAGCGAGCATCCCCTAGACAGTATGCCTGCTACTACCCACCGCACCCAGGGACCTAGCACACCAAAGGCAGCTCAAAGGCGTTCCCCGGCATGGCAGTTCTTCAGACAATGTGCTGGCGACAAGACACAAGTAGTTTGCACGCTGTGCAATGAGAGCCTGAAGCGAGTCATAAATGTTCTAAACCTGAGCACAACCTGCATGACCAGGCATCTAAATTCAAAGCACCAGCTGCAGTGGAATAAGTACCTCAAAATCCAAGAAAGGTCTCGGCCTCCTCCTGCTTCCTCTTCTGCTGCTGCCTTGGCCTCTTCCTCTACCTCTACAGTGCCGGTGTCACCTGCCACCCAGAAAACAGGCGATGTGATAGCAATGCCACCATGTCCGCCACCATCCCCAAGCATTTCCACACCATGGTACCATGGAAGCTTACAGCTCTCCATATCCCAAACACTGGAGAGAAAGAGGAAGTACCCTCCTACCCACCAGCGATCCCTTGCCCTGAAAGCCAGCATTTCAAAATTCCTAGCTTTTGAAATGCTGTCTTTCCGTCATGTGGACACGGACAGTTTTAAAAACCTGATGGCAGTGGCTGTCCCACAGTACGTGGTTCCCAGCCACCACTACTTTTCCAGGCGAGCCATCCCTTCCCTGCACAAACAAGTCAGGGACGAGAACAAGTGTGCACTGCGCAACGCCATCTGTGGCAAGGTCCACATAACCACTGATACGTGGACCAGTAAACATGGGCCGGGACGCTATATCTCGCTAACTGCACACTGGGCAAATGTAGTGGCGGGTGGGCCTGAGGCGGCTAGCCATTTGGCGCATGTCCTTCCACCACCGAGGATTGCAGGGCATTTGTCTTTGCCTCCTGTTGCCTCCTCCTCCTACTGCGCTTCCTCCTCCTCCTCTACCACCTCCTCATCCGGTCAGCATAACACCTTCACTACCAACTTCAGCACATCCAGGGGGAAACGGCAGCAGGCTGTTTTAAAACTGATATGTTTGGAGGATAAACCCCACACTGCGCAGCAGCTATGGATGGGCATTTAACAACAGACAGATGAGTGGTTGTTGCCACTGAGCCTCAAGCCCGGCCTGGTGGTGTGCGATAATGGTTGAAATCTCGTAGCAGCTCTGGGCCTAGCCCGTTTGACGCACATCCCTTGCCTGGCGCATGTGCTGAATTTGGTGGTGCAAAAATTTTTTCAAAAACTACCCGGATATGTCAGAGCTGCTGCAGAAAGTTTGGGCCGTCTGTGCGCTTTTGGCGTTCTCACTCTGCTGCTGCTCGCCTGTCTGCGCTGCAGCGGAACTTCTGCCTTCCCGCTCACCGCCTCCTATGCGTCATGCCCACAAGGTGGAACTCCCCCTTGCACATGCTGTAAAGACTGTGCGAGCAGCAGCAGGCAATAGTGGAGTTTCAGCTGCAGCAAGCACGGGTCAGTCGCTCTGCAGAACAGCACCACTTCACCACCAACGAATGGGCCTTCATGCGAGACCTGTGTACCATATTGCAGTGTTTAGAGTACTCCACCAACATGGCCAGTGCCAATGACGCTGTTCTCAGCGTTACTATACCACTTCTATGTCTCCTTGAAAAAACACTTCGGGCAATGATGGAAGAGGATGTGGCACAGGAGGAAGAGGAGGAGGAAGAGGGATCATTTCCACGGTTATCAGGCCAGTCATTCACAAGTGGCTCGGAGGGTGGGTTCCTACACCAGCATAGGCCAGGTAAAAAAATTTCAAGCCAGGGCACAGTTCTGGAGGATGAGGAGGACGAGGAAGATGATGATGAGGAGGAGGAACCGTGTTCACAGCAGGGTGGCACCAAACGCAGCTCGTGGGAATCACTGGAGAGTGGCTGGGGGAATACAGAGGACACAGATGATACACCTCCCACAGAGGACAGCTTGTCTTTGCCTCTGGGCAGCCTGGCACTCATGAGTGACTACATACTGCAGTGCCTGCTCAACCACAGCCGAGTTGCCTACAGTTTAACTTGTGCTGATTACTGGGTGGCCACCCTGCTGGATCCCCGTTACAAGGAGAACGTGCCGTCCTTAATTCCCTCACTGGAGCATGATCGGAAGATGCGCGACTACAAGCGCACGCTGGTAGACGTGCTGCTGAGTGCATTCCCAAATGACACAGGGGGCTCAGTGGAAGCACAAGGCGAAGTCAGAGGAGGAAGAGGTCGCCAACGCAGCTGAGGCACCTCCAGCACCTCAGAAGGCAGGGTTAGCATGGTCGAAATGTGGAAAAGCTTTGTCAGCAGCACGCCACAATAAACAGCACCACCAGCTGATAATCAACGTCTTAGCAGGAGGCAGCATTTCAGCAACATGGTGGAACAGTACGTGTACACACGCCTTCACGTACTGACTGATGTTTCTGCCCCATTCATCTTCCAAATTGGGCACATGGCCTGAGCTTGCCCTTTATGCCTTGGAGGTGCTGGCCTGCCCTGCAGCCAGTGTATTGTCTGAACGTGTGTTTAGCATGGCAGGGGGTGTTATCACAGACAAGCGCAGCCGCCTGTGCACAGCCAACATGGACAAGCTAACATTTATTAAAATGAACCAGGCATGGATCCCACAAGACTTGTCTGTACCTTGTGCAGAATAGACATTTAGACTGGCCTCACACAGCCATTGGTATACTTGTTTTTTTTAACATGTCTCAATATTTTGGGGGCTACCCCTATTAGAAAAAAAAAACAAACAAACAAAAAACAGTGTTGGCTACCTCCAACTATGGAGCAACAGCTCCAGGATGGATACTGCTGCGACAGATGTGAGCAGGTTGCCCTTCTGGAAGCTCGCATTAGAGATCTGGAGGAGCAAGTTGCAACGCTGGGCAGAACTGTCAACCTTGAAAGGGGTCCTCTGCTCACTGAGCAGTTGGCTAGTAGGGTTAATGGGGAGGGTGGAGGGGTAAGTCATGATTTTAAGGTAGGTAGATGGGTTTATACAGTTAGAGAGAGTGGTAGGGGCTCACAGAAAAGGAAGGCCAGTCCTGGATTTGAGCACCCTAACAGATTTGCCAAGTTGAGTGAAGATGTGGGGGTGGCAAACTCAGAGGAGGCAGCCCTAGACGTCACTGCTCCCCCTAACAGCTGGGAGAGCAGCCCATCTAGTAGGGGTGGTAGGGGTAGTGCAGGTAGGCCTAGACAGTTGGTGGTAATTGGGGACTCTATAATTAGAAGGACTAATAGAATAATTTGTCGCCAGGATCGCCTCAACTTAATGTTTTGCTGTCTCCCTGGTGCCAGGGTTCGGCATGTGGTGGACCGGGTTGATAAATTACTGGGAGGGGCTGGGCATGACCCAGGTGTCTTGGTCCACATTGGAACCAATGACAGAATATATGGAAGGTGGAGGCTCTTGAAAATGGAGTTCCACCCAGAAAACTTTTTTTACATCATTCAAGTCCTTTGCCTATATAGACTTACATTTGAAGGAAAAAAACATTTATACTCACCCTAAGTCGCTTATTGCTAGGTGGTCCCTGTATTTTGCCCCTTTTAGGTCCTATGCTCTTCTCCTCACTTCCTGCTTTGCCTGGCCTCCTGGGAGATGCGACTCGTCATTTCCCAGGAGTCAGTGGGCTTCCCTGTACTGTAAAATTGTGTTATTTCCAGACAGGAAATGACGCGATTTAACCGCTTCCCGACCGCGCGCCGTCTTTTCACGGCGGCAGTCGGGGAGATGGGCGCGAATCGCCGTAAATAAACGGCGATTCGCATTTTGGCCACCAGGGGGCGCGCGCGCGCCGCCGGCGGCGCGCGCGCGCACCCGAAATGTCATGTCCCTTCGGGTGACTGAGGACCCTTTACTGCTCAGCGTAGAGGGTCCTCCGGTCCGTTTCGTCCTTCACTCCTCTTCTCGTATCCTGGATTTTCCCCGTTTTATGTCCCTGGTGGATCGTTATTCGCTGAATCCCACTCATATTTACAAAAAAAGGAAGTTTACATTCAGATATATCCGTTTCCTGAACTTACTACATTTTTTTCAAAAGACCCACCTTGAGGTAAAAGTTCTCGGAGGTGGAAGGTATATAAGACAGTAACCAAGGTTACA
>BLSH010349621.1:102591-128446 GCA_018402905.1 Glandirana rugosa | reverse complement strand
TAACAACCTTTGCCTCTCTCTGCCATCCGGACACAGGCCTCATGAAACCCTTCTCCATCCTAGCCAAGCACTTTTCCCTACCGCGGAATCATGAGTTCCACTACTGGCAATGCGCCCAACACCTCAAAGGTCTTTGCAGAGATGGCTCCAAAAGATTTCAGATGTCATTTATTGATGATCTGCTGGAAACTAACTCCTACAAGATATCGGATATATACAAACCACTGCTGGCCAAGACTTCTCCTCCCTTTACATCTTCTTCAGCTAAACACTGGGGAAAGGATTTTCAAGACGACAACCTGTTGGACAAAATCCTACAGGGATTCCAAAAAACTTTAAAATTGATCCCATGCGAACAATGGAAGGAGACGCAACTCAAAATTATGCATCGGGCATATATCCCCTTCCTTCGGGACAGCCAAAATGCCACTTCATCGAACTGCCCTCATTGCTCCCAACCCAGACCTTCCTTGGCACACCGATTCTGGTCATGCTCTTTCATCTCCTCATTCTGGGACAAAACCATTGAATTCATTTACAATGTTACCTTGCTACAAATCCCTAAGGACCCCCTACTTCTAATTTTCGGCTATTGGGACAAACAACTTCTATCCTGGTCTCCTACCTCAACCTCCTTCCATAAAGATTGGACCCTAATATGTCTCTTTGCAGCGCGAAGATCAATCCTAAAACACTGGACAACCACCTCTGGCCCTTCAATATTCCAAGTCTCGCAGGAACTGACTACTCAACTTCAAAAAGAAAGGGCAACTACGGATTTCAACCTCCAGTCCGCATCCCGTCAGTTTAATAGACGCTGGAAGAACTTTGCGGACTTTACTTGGCCAACGAAACTACCTAGCCCCATTTCTACTACCTTCTCATATGACCACAAACCTCGAACCCCCTGAACTACAACCAATCTACGCCCTCCCAAGGGCAATATTCTCAGGTCGAAAGTGCTCTGCAGGTCCCACCCTCCGCCCTCTCCCCCCCCTCTTTTTCCTGTATTCCGCTCCCTCACCCCCCCCCCCCTCTACAGTTTACCGCACTTTGGTAATTTCTTGCTTAGAGTTGTTACTATGGGGACTACATCCAGCTCTCCAAATTTTCTTTCTCTTTTTACTATCTTGCACAGATCTTTTCGCTGTATGTAACCAATTTTTCTTGATGTACCGCGTAAAATCTTCAACTCATCATATGTTGTTGTGGCACTTTTCATGATCTCTAACCATGAGCAAGGCATATTGTAATTTCTTTTGTTTGATCTGCCATTCCTATGTCATTATTGTGATGGACAACTAATCTGTATTACTTGAAAATACCAATAAAACCAGATTTAAAAAAAAAAAAAAAAAAAAAAAAAAAAGTACCATTTCAGTGTTTGCAGATGACACCAAGCTATGCAGTGGAATAACGTCCTTACAGGATGTCTCCAACTTACAACAGACCTCAATGCACTGTCTAATTGGGCGACTATGTGGCAAATGAGGTTTAATGTTGAATGTAAAGTTATGCATTTGGGGGCTAAGAATATGCATGCATCGTACATACTAGGGGGAGAACAACTGGGGGAATCCATAGTGGAGAAGGATATAGGAAGTTTTGATAGATCATAGGCTTAATAATGTCATGTAATGCCAAGCTGCGTTTTTCCAAAGTGAGCAAAATCCTTTTTTGTATTAAGAGAGGTATGAACTCCAGAGATAGAGACATCATTTTGCCCCTGTACAAATCATTAGTAAGACCTCAAATGGAATATGCAGTTCAGTTGTGGGCACCAATTCTCAAAAAAGATATCGGGGAACTGGAGAGAGTGCAGAGAAGGGCAATCAAACTAATAAAAGGCATGGAGGAGCTTAGCTATGAGGAAAGACTAGAGGAACTGAATTTATTCTCTCTTGAGAAGAGAAGATTAAGGGGGGATATGATCACATGTACAAATACCTAAGTGGCCCATATAGTGAACTTGGTGTTGAGTTATTTACTTTAAGGTCATCACAAAGAACAAGGGTGCACTCTGTACGTCTAGAGGAAAAAATATTTTATCTCCAAATACTGAAAGGTCTCTTCACAGTTAGAGCTGTGAAAATGTGCAATAGACTCCCTCCAGAGGTGGTTTTGGCCAGCACGGTAGATTGCTTTAAAAAAGGCCTGGATTCTTTCCTTAATGTAAATTACATAACTGGGTAGGTACTAACATTGTTTTTTATATATACTTTAAGCTTTTATTGAATCATCAGAATTTTACATCAATGAGACGTTGTTACATTGCAGAAAATTATACAAATCACCCGGTTTTCCAGGTCATGCACAAGAGAATCAAAATGATCGGTAAATTGTGGATTGTCATGGATAACTTATTATCACATATTCGTCTCTAAATAATAACTGACAGTATATTAACCACAGGTTGAAGACATTTTAACAGTCTCGCACAAATCTGTAACAAACAAGAGAAGTAAAAGAAAGAGATGAAACAGAGAGGGTAGGAAGAAAGGAGAAGAAATCGAGAAAAAGGGAAACCCAGTGATGAAGGCATCGACCTCCGAGATAGACCAATCTGGTCCCTTATTATATCCAGAGTGACAGTGAGTGTGAATTAGTTTTCGATTAAGGTCTTGTACTCATCTGACAACCTGAAAACATGCCAAGGCCGCCATGTCCTGTGAAATTTCTCAACCCGCTCGGAGGCCTGTGCCAAGGTTTCCTCCATTTCGCAGACATCCGACACTTTGGTTAACCAGCTTTTAACAAAGGGGACATTGGTGGAATTCCCGTGAATCGGGATCAGGGATTTCGCAACGTTCAAAAGATGTTTTGAGAGGGGTTTTTTGTATACTTTAGGTGGAAAATTGTTTATGTGCAATAAGCAGCACGCCACATCAAGGTTGAGGTCAGTGTCTGTAATGCGTACAATTATCTCTTTTACTTTATCCCAGAATGGTATAAGGGATGGGCAATGCCACCATATGTGTATTAATGTGCCCCTCTCCCTCTGACAGCGCTAACATGTGTCGGATATCTGCGGACTCCACTTATTCAATCTTACAGGAGTTATGTACCATTGTGTTAAAAGTCTGTAGGCAGTTTCCTGCATTTTGGTGCTAATGGAACAATGGTGTGCCAATGAGCAGGCCAGAGTCCATTGTTTATCTGTGAGCTCCATTTGTAAAGCCTCCGACCACCTCCTCCTGAGTCCCTCCGATTCATTGGCCTTAGAAGGCTGAAGTCACGTGTAGACGACTGAGGTCACTCTTTGAAAGTGGTCTTCCGACCGACAAACCGACTCCAGGGGTGTCAATGGCGTGAGAAAATATGGTTTACGTTTGTTATCAGAGAGGTGGCTGTGTAGCTGTAAGAAAGACCAGAATGGGAGCTGTGGTAGATTGTGGTCTAACTTCAGGGTGGAGATGTCTATTAATTTTCCCATGTGGAGCGTGCGGCTTGACCGGAAAAAAACTTTTTTCCTTGGCCAGGGGCAAAGTCTGGGTTATCTTGTAGTGGGGTGAGAGGACTTAGCGGAGTAGTTATGTTAGTAGTCGTGGCCACTTTATACATTATCCTCAAGGTGGTGCCAGTGATTGGATGGTTCCTCATGTCAGGGGGGTATTTCTCCCAGGGTATCCACGAAGCGAAAGTCAGTGGCAAGGGGTTCAAGTCGGCCTCCAATGAGACCCAGTCCTTTGAATCTCTGTGGCAGTGCCAGTCAATGGCCCTTGTGATATGGGCAGCCCTATAATAGTCTCTGACGTCCGGTACACCCAGCCCTCCCTTTTTATTTAGATCCTATCATCAAGGCCAATCTGAGTCTAGGGTGTTTGTGGTTCCAAATGAGCTCCTAATGCAGGTTTGTACTGTTTTAAGGAATTTCATCGGGACCTGGATTGGGAGCGAGTGCAGAAGGTAGAGTAATCTGGGAAGAAGAATCATTTTAATTATGGCCACCCTACCAAACCACGAGAAAAACCCGGAGCTCCAACTGCTTAGGTCTTTCGTAAGGGCTTTCAGCAAAGGGGGGAAGTTCTGGGCAAAAATTGAAGTGATTTTAGGGGTCAGCCAGATCCCCAAGTACTTCAGTCTCTGAGGGTCCCATCTGAAAGGGGAGTTTTGTTTAATTTGGTTGAGATCCGTCTCAAGAATATTCAAGTTTAGAGCTTCCGATTTAGAATAATTGATTTTCAAGTTAGAGACATGGGCAAATTCTAGGGTTAGGTTAGATATCGTGACATGTGGGGCTGTCAGAAAGAACAATAGGTCATCCGCATATGCTGCTGCCTTGAACTCCTTGCCAACAGCTCAAAGCCTTTTATGTCAGGGTTGGCTTTGACTATTCTGATGAATGGTTCCAAAGTCAAAATAAACAGTAAAGGTGACAGTGGGCACCCCTGTCTGGTGCTATTACATATTGGCACTCTTTCCGACAAAGTCCCATTCATTTTCAGTTTGGCAGAGGGATTTTGGTATAGGGACGTTATCCATGCCAACATCCAGGAAAGTAACCCAATGTGTGACCAGGTGGATAGCATGAAATCCTGAGACCCTATCAAAGGCCTTCTCCACGTCCGTGGACAGGAGAAGGCCTCTGATATCCCCGGTGTGTGCTGCCTGTAGTCAAAAATAGTGCCTTTGTGACGTTGTCTTTCGCTTCCCTGTCAGGCATAAAGCCCACTTGTTCCGGCCCGACCACCTCACCCAGAAATGGTCTCAGTCTAGTGGCTAAGATTTTTGTGAAGACCTTAAGATCGAGATTGAGGAGAGATATTGGTCTGTAGCTGGCACAGTCCTCTGGGTCCTTGCCATCCTTTGGAATTACCGTAATATACGCTGAGAGGAAGTCGGGCGACACTCTGAGTCAGGCAAGGAGTTCAAGGCTCTGGCCAGCAGTTTCGTCAATATGTCTATGAAAGTCTTATAATAGATAGCCGCGAACCCATCTGGGCCTGTGCTTTTCCCGGTTTTCATGTCATGGACTGCCTTAACTATTTCTGTTTCAGATATGGGGTCCTCGAGGGTGGCAGTGTCTGTTGTACTTAGGACTGGCAACCCGCTGTTCATCAAGTAGTCCTGTATTACCTTAGTCCTGTCCCCCTGTAGACCTAGAGGTCTATGTTGAGGTGCTAAGTTGTAGAGCTTGGTATAAAATGCATGGAAATGTTTCGCCATAGCATCCGTGGTAACGTCCAGTTTGCCGTCAGGCTGTCTGATGCCTTTAATTGTGTTAGATGATATAGTTTCCTTTAAGGATCTCACTAGTAGTCTCCTTGTCTTATCACCTGATTCATAGTACAGTTTTTTCCTGAAGAAGAGCAGTCATTTAGTTTTGTAATCAAACATCTGTTGCAGTGCCTTCCTTGCCTCTAGCAATTCTGTGGCAGATTGGGCAGTCAGAGATTGTTTGTGTTGAGTCTCAAGTTTGTTAATTTTATTTGTCAGTCTTGCTATCTCAGCCTCCCGTTCCCTCTTATGTTTGCTCCCAGTCTGATAAGTTCTTCCTTCACAGTGCATTTGTGGGCCTTCCAACTGGTTAGGGGGCCCATCCCCGGGTTTGTGTTATGTAAGAAGAAATCCTCGAGGGTGGATTTCACTCTTGGCAATAGGGCAAGTCTGTCAGTAAGGAAGCATTAAGCCTCCATACGGGGTTCCGTTGTGAGGTATCCACAGGATTCAGTATCAAAGAAATTGGGGAGTGGTCTGACAGTGTTTGAATGCCTATATGGGCTTACGTTAGCCCTGCCAGATCCCTTTGCGATATAAAAAGGTAGTCTATACGAGAGTGCCTTTCATGTGGTGTAGAATAAAAAGTAAAATCCCTTCTCTCAGAATTCAAGAAACGCCAAGTGTCTGTCAGGTGGAGAGATTGGAGAAGGGTCTTGATTTTTTTAAGGGCTCAATACGTAACAAATGTTTTGCCTGTTGAGGTGTCGGACAGAGGGTTCAGAGGAACATTAAAATCTCCTCCCAATATCAGACACCCAGAGGCAAAACCCTTTGAAGCGTGGATCATTTTTTGGCAAAACGCGACATGATTTTTGCTTGGGAAGTATGCATTCGCGAGTGTTAAGGGTCTGCCCTCGTATGTCCCCTTTAAAAACAGGTACCTACCCTCAGGATCTATCATTTGTTCTATGAGCTGTTCTATGGGCCTCCCTGCTAATAAGGATAGAGACCCCTTTCAATTTGGAATCATTGTTGGTTGCGTGTATTGCCCGGGTAAAGAAGGAGTCGGTAAGTCTGTGCGCATGGTGAGTCTTAAAGTGTGTTTCCTGAAGGAACACAAAATGTGGCTTACCTCTTCTAAGTTCTCTTAGGAGAGTGGTCTTCTTTTCAGGTATGGAAAAGAAGAAAAGAGGCGCCTCTAAGTGCAGACTTTAAAAACAGTTTATTAAAACCAACAATTGGCAACTTGGTAACCGGCCGGAGACAGGGGAATCTTGAAATGAGGCTTGATAAAGGAGCGCGGATGCCACACCAATCGCAGCACGCCGGCTCGGATAAAGCATCGCTGTCCAGTGACGTCATCATCCTGGGACTCTAGCTACCATGGAACCAAGCCTCATTTCAAGATTCCCCTGTCTCCGGCCGGTTACCAACTCACAGGGACGCTTGCTACAGTTCATGATGGTGCTATGAATCCTGGCCTATGGACGTCTCACTGATGTTACCCCTTTGAGGACCTGCTCATGTGCCTTTTATCTTCTGTCTCATGTGAGTTGCCAATTGTTGGTTTTAATAAACTGTTTTTAAGGTCTGCACTTAGAGGCGCCTCTTTTCTTCTTTTCCAGTGTTACAAGGACTTTGCTTCTGGTTTTAAGAAGGCTGACCTTTGTGCTGGGACTTTTTACTAATGCTGGTTGTTATACCAGCCACATATGGACTATTTTAAAAGACTTGATGGGATTTATATGTTTTTTCAGGGTGTTGCGCCATATACTTGTTTGCATGCTCTTTTCAGGTATGTTCAGGCCCCGAATGTTGTGGGAGAGGACCATGGGCTGTTGCCCCAGGGAGGCGTAGGCCATCTGGCTGCCTCAGGAAGAGGAACCGGTTAGGCGGTGGGTGCTTGGCTTTATGACTATAACACAAACTCAAAATAGGGTTTCACTCTAAACAGTGAAAAGAGGTAAGAAACAGAGAAGAAAGAGCAGTGAAGAGAATAAAGAAATAGGAGGAGGAGGAAAAGGTGTGAAAACCAGAGAGGAATATCTAATTCGTCAACAGATAAACTGAACGAACTCCAAAATTGGTGGATTGCAAACGCCCCTCCTTTTGGGGGTACAGTGGGAGGCTACGATCGGTCAAGATGCACCCGAAACTTTCCTTTCTCCATTCTAGGCTACACAATCACTGCTTCCCGAAAGAGAGAAGGGGCAAAATAAACTGTTTTATCTGAACAAGTATATAACAGAGCAATAAATTGGCTCGACACACTTTCCCTATAAACAGCTTAATGTGAAACCAAAATTCAGTGAGAATCCACCCTACTCTGCTTGACAAGAATGGCAACCAGTCTAGAGAGCATTCAGGTCCTCGGTTCATGGCGTGTCGCTGCAGCTATTCGTGCGCTGCCCAGGAGCCCATAAATGTGGTTACCTTTTGTCTTGTCAGGTGGTGCATGGTGCCGGGGTGGCAGGAGGAGTTACACACCGCGTACCACCTGGGTCCTGTGTAAATGCGGGTCCCTTAAGTTGTATGTTCCTGTGGCTGCCCAGTTGCCTCCATAGTGTCACAAAGTTTGTCCGGTGGGAGGTGCTCGTGGCTGCTTGTATTCCCCTATGAGGTCAATTGTTCAGTATGCATCTAAAACACAATCATAGGGTGGCGGCCATGAGTCACTACATTGAGGGACACAGAAGAGCATATGACGCTACAAACTCACAGGGTGATAATGTCTCCATTTGAGTCAGCAGTCATTTGGGAAAATGCAGGGTAGCTGCCCAGGTGGCGAATGTAACTGGACTTCGCCACAGGGGGGTATCGTTATAGTCTGAGATCATGCCACAAGGGGTCAGAAGTGGAAGAAAAGAGTAGGGGGTGTGAGATGTGGACCCATTATTCAATGTCCAAGCCTCGGGCTGGAGTGGCTCTCTGGAGGGGGGTCCCGGCCTTGCCATGCTTCATCTTCTTGGAGCTTCTATGCTCCAGTGTGGAAAGGGCTGATCTGACGGGGCTGCCATCGCACGGGCGGGTGAGGAACTTGGCGTACAAGTCAGGCACCTTGACGCGGCCCAGATCCAGAGCTTCACAGAACTCCGCTAAATCCACAGGGGTGCGGAGGAAGTGCTGGTGTCCATTTTGCGTTACCAGCAGGGCAAATGGAAATCACCACGAGTATTTTATGTCTCTTTCCTTGAGTCTCTCTAGTAGAGGGCGCAATGCTCTGCGGTTCCTCAGGGTTATCTGGGAGAGATCCTGAAACAGAATTACAGTCTCACCATTAAAAATGATTCTGTTATTCCTTCTCGCCTGTCTCATTATTTCTTCCTTGACAGCAAAGTCCCGGAGACAACAAATTATGTCCCTTGGGGGGGCTGCATCAGGGCCCCCAGGTCTCAGGGCTCTGTGTGCCCATACAAAATATATCTCTGTGTCCTCTTGCCTTTCCAAGAGGCTGTTGAAGACCCTCTGCAAGGCTGGGGTGATCTGGTCTGCCTCCACAGTTTCGGGGATCCACCGCACCCTGATATTATTTCTACGCCCCCTATTGTCTAAGTCTTCGAAGTGTCTGTTAACCTCAACAAAATGCATGGAATGGGTCACCGCCACTTTCTCCAGTCTCTTAATGGCCTTGTCTCTCTGCTTGCCCACCGCCTCTGTAGCCGCCGACTTCTCAGTGTGCACCAGTATATTCGATTTAATATTGGTGATGGCGGCTGAGAAGGTGGATTTTATATCTGCGGCAAACCCAGACATGTCCGCTTATGTCAGGGGGTGGTCAGCATGCAAGGGTCCCCTACCTGAGTCCTCCGGTGCTGACTGGGAGTCCTCGCTGTAGTCTTCCTCGTGGTGACCGGGCGCCATCTTGGATCTCTGTCCGGTGCGAGCCGCGGGTTGTGCTTTGAACAGGTCGGAGATGTTCCTGGCAGATGAGGTTGCTAGTCCCCTTCTTGGGCATGAGTGTGGGGTGGTGAAGGATCTTTTGCCCAGCATTTGAGGCTGTACGGGTGGATCTCAAGCTTTGGGATCGCGTGTCTGTGCCAGAGCTCTGCTAGTGTGATGCCATCCTCGTTGCATGCCAAGCCACGCCCCCAGTACTAACATTTTTAGGTAAAGTTGATCCTGGGTGAATCTGATTGCCTCTCGGGGGATCAGGAAGGAATTTTTTACCCTGCTATAGCAAATCGGATCATGCTTTGCTGGACTTTTTTTGCCTTCCTCTGGATCAACTGTGGGTGAAAGATTGTATATGGGATTGTATGGTTATATATCATTTTTCTATTTTTTCTTTTTTTGGTTGAACTGGATGGACTTGTGTCTTTTTTCAACCTGGCTAACTATATAACTATGCAAGAAAAATCTAGCAGGCTGGTTGTACCAAGTTGATTGATCAATCAACTTGGTACATTCAGCCCGCCGATACATAGTTTGAATCTCGGCTGGGGATGCCATACCCCCCCCCCCCGCCACCCTGCAATGCTTCTCCCAACTCACCTGAGCGATCGGTGAGCCGGAGACGGAATTTGGCACTGATGGAAGGTAGTACCATAGAAATCCGAGGGACTTATGGTCCTCAGTCATCTCTATGGCTCTAATGATGTTTTTTTATATGATGCTTTCCTGCCTGGAGGAGAGATGTGGGGTCTTATAGACCCCACCTATCTCCATAAAGAGGACCTGTCACGCAGTATTCCTATTACAAGGGATGCTTACATTCCTTGTAATAGGAATACAAGTGATCAGAACATTTGTTTTTAAAGGGAAAGTGTAAAATTAAAAAAATAAATAAAATAAACAATAAAAAAGAAAATTAAAGCGTCCCCGCGAGCTCGCGCGCAGAAATGAGCGCATACGTAAGTCGCATCCGTATATGTAAACAACATTCAAACCATACATGTGAGGTATCACCACGAACGTTAGAGTGAGAGCAATAATTCTGGCTATAGACCTCCTCTGTAACTCTAAACATGTAACCTGTAAAAAATTTTACAGCATTACCTATGGAGATTTTTAAGTACCGAAGTTTGGCGTCATTCCACGAATGTGCGCAATTTTAAAGCGTGACATGTGAGATATCTATTTACTCAGCATAACATCATCTGTCACATTATACAAAACAATTGGGCTAACTTTACTGTTTTGTGTTTTTTTTATTCATGGAAGTTGCAATTACCTCCATTTTATTCCCTAGGGTCTCTGCTAAAATATATATATAATGTTTGGGGTTTCTAAGTAATTTTCTAGCAAAAAAATGATGAATTTTACATGTAGGAGAGGAGTGCCAGAATAGGCCTGGTATGGAGGTGGTTAATACTACTTGGAACTCAACTGACTTCCATCATCCAGTCATGTGTAAGCAAAAATAAAGTTTTTTTTTCCCATTTTCCTTGCATGTGATAGAGTATTCTTTGCAAAGTGAATTTTCACCACCTTCACTAAGCAAGGGGAAAATTCCCTTGCAAGACAAACAGCCTTTTTCCTTTAGTAAATTAACTTCATTGCATTAAAAGTTTTACCACTATCCGACACCTATGGTTTCAGCTATTTTCTGTGTTCAGCAACCAAATGATTAGAAATGATAATAAAAAAGAATTACTTTTTTTTAACTTGCATTTAGGCAGTTTCAATTAATTCCTAACGCAGTTTTGATATACAATATACTAAAACATAATATATTAAATAGATGAAGAAAAACTACTTAAACAGTAGGTACAAGACTGCTGTGGATAAAAGCTTCCAACATTGCCAAGTGTACGACCAACATGAGGAAAAACACATTTCTAACCATACATGTGTAAATATATTTTATTCATTTTTAAAATAATTTATTTTATGATATATTCATGCACATTGTATTTCCTCATGGAATGGATAGCGTGCTTCTATCTTAGTTTTCAAATAATATGAAACGTTAGTGTCTATTTTTCTGATATTTCCTACTTGTCAATACAAAGAAATAACTGAGCCATTCTTCTGCACCTTAAGTGTTACGCTGCAGTAAGTAGATGTGAGCAGATATCTGAAATCTAATAAAATAATATTAATAATACTCTGACATGATAAAGCTAACCTGTCACTCTTAAATATTATTTTCACAGTTTTACAGATCTGGCTTTCTTGCAACAGCTGGAAGCTCAAAAGTGGAATGCCGCTTCACCGCAGGACTGATAAAACATGACTGACATGCTGAGTGGAGATCCATCAAGTCATAAATCAAGTTGTCTGCTCCTCTTCTGGAAAAAGTTATATGTTTGTGCCCCTTGCAGAGTAGAATATATACTGGTGCCCTCTGGGGTGCAATTATCACAATTTCCACTTGGACGTTTTTAGTTTAAACTTATTTTCCTAATGCACCAAGGATCACACCTCATGAATATTTATTCTTGAACACTTACATACCTTTAATTTCAGTCTCTGAGCAAAGAATAACTGATACATCTGATTCTTCATTTACTTTTGCAAAATTAATCAAAATAAGAGTTGCTTCAAACGTAACTTTTGTTGTGAGAACATATGTTGTATATAAACTTTACTATAACTGCCTTATGGGACAATTAAAGAGCATTTTCTGAGAATGCATGGTGTAAATGTTTTAACCAGCATTTTTTTACAGTGTTGTCATATTTTAATGTCCATTTAATACTCAGATTTATATGTGTGTCTTGATCTTTTTGTACAACATATGATAACATGAGGACAATCCATGGTAGTCTAGCAAGTACATTTTATTTTAAAAATTGACATAAAAAAAGGAGAAAGGAGAGCTTTGGCTTAGCAAGGCATGTGAGCGGAAGTGTCTCACGGAGCTCCAGCTAGTGATTCGTACATCAATCTGTCACCAGCTTTCTTTTACCTTGCACGCATCGGTCAGGGGCGGCCTGTCCATTAAGAGCGCACAGGTGCCGCCATCCCTTTCCATCGCCACCACCACCTCCTATTCATGCATCTGGCCCCTTTTAGGATACCAGGCGCATGAATTACAGTGGGGGAGGTTTTTTGAAGCACCTGATTAGAGCCAGAGGCTCTAATAGGCTTCAAAATAGGGTGGGCTTCAGACGCAGAACATTGCGCTCGGAGCCCACCCAGGTGTGTTAGAATAGCCAATGAATATTAGCTATTCTACTACTGAATCTCCTCTCCGCCAATCAGGAAGTGCGGATCTGAAACCCGTTTCCAGATTGGCCGAAAGGACAGGCAATCCTATTGAACGCCTAGGAGGAGGAGGAGGAGGGAGATGCACAGCGGAAGCCGCCATAAACCACATGAGTAGGAAGCAAGAAAGCTGCCTACCAGCCCGCTTCCTAGATGGGGTAAGTGCGGGACTTTGATGTCCCAACCATCCTCCCGGGGGGGTTGCTGCCAACCGACCGACTGACCTGGGGGGTTTATGTTTGCCACCCCCCCCAAAAGAAAAAAACACCAGCCGCCACTGCCATTGGTACTGTTCTATGCACAGAAGCTCACAGGCTCACAATGGCAAGATTCCCAGGGGGACTTGGCTGCTGCATTAGACATTGCTCAGGCTCTGCCATTGCAGACTTACCCAGACCCTGATTTAGACCCTGATTTTGACACAGAGCAATAGGCACAGAGTGATGATGATGATGGTGCTAGTGAAGGTACCTCTATACCGACCCTGAGTGAGATTTTAAAGGCTGTACACACTTGCACTGACTCTGTGCATACACTGCAATACCAGTTGGGGGCTCCAAGTGAAAGTCTCATTACTGCAGCAAGACCTACAAAAAATCCAGAATCCACATAAGCGCTATAAAAGATAGACTCCCTCCACTGCTTGCTGAGTTCCGATCTATCTACTAGTTCGCTAAAGTCAACAACCTAAGCAATGAGGATGTTGAGAATCGCTAATGCCGTAATAATGTCAGGATTGTGGGCCTAATTGAATTTGCTGAGGATAAAGATCCTTCGGAGTTCATAGAGCAATGGCTGTTTGGCAAAGAGACCTTCACGTCACTCTTCATGGTAGAGTGGGCACACTAATGCTTTTCGTGCTCAAGCACATTGTCAAAGGGATCTGCAGATCCCTTTGACAATGTGCTTGAGCATGAAACACGGCAGAAAAGTCCTATGCCCTGACATTTATATTGTCGCAGCCTCATGGTAGGAGCGGTGTTTTTTTGCTGCCCATTTTTGTGCATGTACTGCTATTGGTATCCAATAAATACTACACCATATTATTACATTCTCCTGGTTCCTGGTGAGCTTTTTTCACACAGTACTTACCCCTAAAGGGGTATTGGGGATGGATTAACTTCCTGTTTTGCTTGCATCTAGATAGCAAGGGTACTTTGTGGTATAAGCAAGGAAGGTCAGACCTGGCAGTGTATAAATGAGCTTTTACTGAACAAAAATGCTCTACATACAAAACTATTACAATATTGGGAATACAAATCAACACTGACATATCTCTATAGCAAATTAACAACCTAGCAAACAATCAAACTGTAACAGTACAAATACAATTACTGTGTTCGTGATCTCCGTTGACAACGATTCTTCTGGAGACCAGGCACTTTTTTTGGTGGAGTCTTTACAGATAAGTCTTTTTGATGTTAACACATGGTGAGAGTGAGCTGAGCTGAGCTTATGCTTGGTAACATTTATATAGCTCAGTTTGTTTACAATGGTTACAAATTCGTTTACTTTAACAACCAACTGCCAAATGACCCATTGTTTCAGGACAGCCTGTTACCAAGGCATTCATTTGGGAACCATTTTCAAACAAACCTGATCTGTTAAAATTAGTCTGATAGGTAAATCATTTGTTCATATAATATATTTTATATCAAACACAACACATTCCGCCCTTAATTCCACATAGACTAATAACTCACACTAAACATTAATTTTCTTGAATGCAACCCCTCACATATTTCTGTCGCTGAGAAGGTGTTTCAGTCTTTGGCTAAAAGTTCATTAGAACATCCATTCTAAAGTTCTTTAGAAACAAGTCCAGGCTTGTAATACATCAAAGGCCTTGCTCTCCACGGCTCTTGCGGTCTTCCATCATTCTGTCCATCATGTAACCACTTTTCTTTGTTCTTCCCATGTATCAAATCGGAGACAGCCTGTGGAGTGGAAAACAAAGCGGATTATCTGTTCCTTCTAATAATACATACAGTAAACAGTAGACCCCGGCCCTTCAGCTACAATCTCTCCTCTAACTAGCTTTTTGCCTGGATCTCTGACCAACACTTTGTCACCTGCCTGTATCAACTTCTGATCCTCTCAAAGAACATTAATAGGGAGGAGAGGAAATATACTGATATTTCCCAGAAGATCACTGCTGTTTATTTTGGAAGGTTTGATGTTATACAGCCTCACTTTCCACTCTTGCTGAGGAGATTCCACTAACCAATCAGAGTCCCAGCCACTATTCTGAAGCTCATCTGCCAATGCAAATATAACTTCAAACCTTCCTGCCAGATTCCCTCTCATTCCTAGATAGGCTTCAGCTTCAGATACATCACTCTTGGTTTCTATGTAATGGGAAGCAGTAACATGGTACTTATTCAGCCCTGTTCTTTCAGGAACCTTATGTAAATACTGAACTCTGCCCTCCAGCTGTGGAATCTGCACCTCAGCCCCTACCATCCTCTCATATGGTGTGCTTTTGGCCTTGAATTTAACAACATGACTGATTGTGTGAGGACCCAATCCCATCCCCTTAGTGTATGTGTGGGTGTAAGCTTGCGTATCTGGTCCTTCAATAGCCCATTGTATCTTTCAATCAAACCAGCTGCCTGTGAATGGTATTGAATGTGGCACAACCAGTACACTCCATAGTCTTTTGCCCAATGCTGTACTATTGATCCGGTAGAGTGTGAGCCCTTATCACTTTGGACTTGTTTGGGACAGACATAAGCAACGACAAGTTTCTGGAGCAGTTGAAGTGTTGCGGCTTGATCTGCACGTTTGCAAGGATGAACAAGCAAAAGTCCTGAATAGGTGTCCACTGCAGTGCAACAATATCTCAGTCCATTGTTTCCCTGGGGCAGGGGATCAATGAAGTCAATCTGCCAGATCTCTGCAGACCTCTCTCCCCTCTTAATTGATCCAGTGGAGTACTTTTCCAATGGCCATTTTCGCACTTCTCCACACACTGTACAGTTACCTATTACAGTCTTTATAATGTCCATGGATATAGGCAAGCCTCTCTGCTGTGCCCATTCATGTGTTGCTTTATGTCTCAAATGTCCAGATTGCTTGTGAGCCCAGTTGGCCAAGTTCATCAAAAAAGGATCAATTGGCACAACTGCTTTCACTTTGGCAATTTCATCTACCACTCTATTATAGTTCTCAAAGTCTGGGACCAAGGACACATGTGTGTCAACATGCCCCACTTTTAAGGTGCGGGAGTAAGCTTCCTTCCAGATGTAGTCCCAGACTTCCTTGCCTCCCCACACCACCTTTCCATGAATCCTCCAATCATTCCACTTCCACGTGGGCATCCAAGTTGTCAGTCCTTTAAAGATCGCCCAGCTGTCAGTGTAGATAGTGACATGGGAAGAAGGATCCTCCTGAAGAGTCATCACTACAGCTTTCAACTCTGCATACTGACTGGACCCTCCATTTCCGGTCTCCTGCAGGACTGTGTCTGTACTTGGGTTGTAGGCTGCTGCTGTCCATTTACGCCCAGATAAGGTGACTATGGCTGAACCATCAGTGAACCATGTAGACTCCTTCATGTGTTCTGACAGAGACTCAAAGGGTGGAGCCTCTTGAATGGGGGATGGCGGCAGCACAGGAATTTCTTCTTCTGGCTGGGTGCTGGTAAAAGTAACAAGCCCTGCCAACTGTTTTGAAATGTCTCTGACATCCCCAGCTGCAATGCCCCCTCTTTCTTGAAGGTACCACTTCCATTTCATCAGTGTCTGGTTCTGGGCTACAGTTGCCCTAGTGGTACGTCCATTATCTCTCATCCATCCTGCTATTGGCAATGCAGTATGGATGGTGACTGTGTCCTTTCCTGTAATGGTCTCTACATGCTGAAGCGCTATGTAGGCCCGAAACAGGTACTTCTCTAGGGGCGTGTATCTCGTCTGTGCCCCATCAATTGTTTGGACCAAAATCCAATGAGTATTGCTCTCAGTCCTTTCTTTTCGTTTGGCTGCCGCAGACTCCAAGATATGGCACCATCCTGCTCCACGACATCCAGCTGAAATGGTACTCCTTGTCTCATGGGTCCTAATCCCTGATGCTGCAAAATGGCTTCTTAAGCAACAAGGAATGTGGTCCACTGCTCTGAACCCCATGAGAACTCAGTCTTTTTCCTTGTGACATTGTATATAGGCCTCAGAATCAGTCCAAGATGTGGGATGAATGATCTCCAGAATCCCACAACTCCAATGTACTTCTGTGCCTCCTTTTTGGTAGTAGGGGGTGACAGCACCTGGATAGTTTGCACAACTGTCTATAAATTTTCCTCTGCTGCCCAGTCCACATCATTCCTAGAAACTTCACCTCTGTAGCAGGTCCTTGGACTTTGTCTCTGTTGATAGCCCACCCTCTGTTCTCCATGTGCTTCATCAGCAGGTGCAGTGCTTCAGTTACGTCTTCTTATGTTCCAGAGATCATGATGTCATCAATGTAGTGAAACACAGCAACTTTCAAATTCAGCGTACTTAAATCTCGGGCAATCAGTCCATGACAAATTATTGAAGAATGAAGATAGCCTTGCGGAAGGACAGTGAAAGTGTACTGGCGGCCATCCCACACAAAGGAAAACTGGTCCTGACACTCTGGGTCTATCAAAATCGATAAGAAAGCATTAGCCAAGTCTATCACAGCATGATATTCTCCTGCCTCTTTATCAATTTTTTCAACAATTGAGATCATATCTGGTACAGCTGACTTCAGTGGAAGTGCCACTTTGTTTAGACCTCGGTAATCCACAGTCATTTTATATGTCCCATCAGGTTTCTTCACTGGGAACACCGGAGACGAGAAAGGACTTACAGCAGGTCTAAGGATCCCTACTCTTAACAGCTCTTGAATAGTATCCCCAATTTCTTTGTGGCCTCCAGGAAGTCTGTACTGCTTGAGACAGAACGGCTTCTCTGGTGGAGGAATGTAGACAGGGGTCCATTTTGCATGACCTCTGACCACAGTCTTCACCGCTCTAACCAGATACGCTTTATCAGGATACCCGAATGTGAATGTACCCCATTCAGTCTGAATAGACTGACCTTGAAGTACATCCATCCAGTGAATACTTTTTTGGGTAACTCTGATACCAAAACATTTGTCCAAAATCCTAGTCCCTTGCCAATAGCCAATTTCACCCGGTTCCTAACTGCTGGCGTGTTTTGCTCTCCCAAACCTTCTACATAAATCAATTCTCCTTTGTGATGGCAAGGATTTCCTTACAAAAGTGTAAATTCAGCTCCAGTATCAACTAAAGCCATCACATGTGTAGGCGAAGATGACTTACCCCGCCATACAGTGACAGGTGCATATGGGCGTCTGTCTCTTGCTGTCACTGCCCTCACTGCTATTACAGGAGACCCACCTTCCCTTCATAAAGGATAAGAAACCTCCCTATCCCCTTTTCTGAGTCTCTATAACTCCTCCCCAGGATAAAGGAATTTGGGTTTGGGTTCATGTGCAGTTTTGGGAATTGGTTTGGGGCTAACAGGAGGGGTCTGTTCTGTTTTCTCCAAATCAAAGCTGATGAAATCCTCACTATAAGTAGTGTTTCTAACCCTGACAGTTTTCCCCACTAAATGTTTCCAACTCTTCAGCATTTCTGCAGTAGGAATCCCATCTATCTCATCTTTAGGTACCCCTGCCTTTAGTAGGTCCACCCCCATTTGTTTCCTAGAGATAACTAGCCTGGTTTTCTCTTCACCTCCTGTCTTCTCTATCCCATTCCCTTTCTTCTCTGTTCTTTTCGGCTTGTATTCTTCCTGTCTAGCCTTGACCTTATCTACTGCCCTGACAGGTTTTGTTTTAGTCTCCTCTAACTCCCCCAACTGGCTTAAGAGGGTAGTGGCTTCATGAATCTTGCTGTTTAATCCCAGGCCTCCCAGCAAAGACAATAAAGGAGCCCTGAGATTAAATGGCATAGACTTCATCAGCTTAGAGTGCAGAGCAGACGTAAAGGGTTCCGTATCTGGACCCATCCATTCTGGAAATGTATTTAATCCAGTTATACAACCCATCTCACGTAACCTGGAAATACCCTCTCCTATTGATGCCCAGGAGTAGGTATTTTCCAGGTCAGTAGGACTAGTGTATACTCAGACTATTCCATCTCTCATGAGGTCTAACAGTGAAAAAATCACACTAAACTCTCAGGCTTTTCGCATTGCCTGACACAATTGTGGATCATGGGTTAACACTCCCATAGTCACTGCTTCCTTACCTGACAAAACAACACTGACTGCCCCTTCATCCCACAAACGTAGGAGCCAACTCAATAGGGGTTCTCAAGACCTTTGTTTGTATTGTTTAGCCAGTTCATGGAGTTCATGGAGTTCAGTTTGTGTAAACTCCCGAACTTCTTCAAATTCAACATTTCTGGGGTTGCGATAATGCACCTACCCATCTGCCATATCCTCTCTATCATGTTGCCTTTTCCTATGCTTAGTAATGAGAGGTCTGGCACACCTTTTCTTTCCCACTAGCAGATCATCATCTGACATATCAAACTCTATCTCCTTATTCTCACTATCATTTGAGGAGAGCACATCCTCACAATCCCAGTTTTGGGATGTGAAAATGGCGTGTACCCTGGCTTTACTAACAGGTTTACTGCCTTTCCTTTTACTTAAGGCATTAATTGATTTGGTCATGAGGGCTACACACCTTTCTTGCAAATCATCAGCCCGACTAGCAGTTGTAGGAACACACTCTGAAGCAACTGCTAGCTGGTCTTCTAATACCTTCATTTCTGTCTCTGCCTTCTCCCTTCTTTGTGATTCAGTATAGAGAGTGTGAAGGAAGTACCAACCCACTGTGGACACTGTCCTCTTCTCTTTTTTACTTAAATCCAACCCCTTAAGGCTAAAATCTACAAAATGATCTGAGACTTTAACACCCCAAGTCTTATTCAAGGGAGAAGCATACTTTGCAAATTCTTTAGCAAGAGGCTCCCACTCATTGTCTCTGGTCCAGATAGGTAATCTGCACACTTCCTTCTGGTCACCAGAAACCTCTGCAGCCGTGCTTTTCCTAAACATTTTACGCAGCATTTGTACCCAACACAAGCTACACAACACACCACAGAAAAACAGGTCTGCTTCAGTTGAACTTATAGCACAGATCACAACACGAGCCCCCAATTGTTTCGCTTGCATCTAGATAGCAAGGTTACTTTGCGGTATAAGCAAGGAAGGTCAGACCTGGCAGTGTATAAATGAGCTTTTACTGAACAAAAATGCTGTATATACTAAACTATTACAACATTGGGAATACAAATCAAGACTGACAGATCTCTATAGCAAATTAACAACCTAGCAAACAATCAAACTACAGTCTGTAACAGTAGAAATACACTTAAATGTTACTTAGCTTCAATTACTGTGTTCGTGATCTCCGTTGACAATGATTCTTCTGGAGACCAGGCACTTTTCTTGGTGGAGTCTTTTCGATGCTAACACATGGTGAGAGTGAGCTGAGCTGAGCTTATGCCTGGCAACATTTATATAGCTCAGTTTGTTTACAGTGGTTACAAACTTGTTTACCTTAACAACCAACTGCCAAATGACCCATTGTTTCAGGACAGCCTGTGTTATCCAGGAATTCGTTTGGGAAGCATCTTCAAACAAACCTGATCTGTTAAAATTAGTCTGATAGATAAATCATTTGTTCATATAATATATTTTATATCAAACACAACACACTTCCTGATCCCATGTCCACCTGAATGCTGATTGAGGTTACTCACATCTACCGGGCACCATCATTTGGACACAGGATATCCGTGCAAGGCTTGTTTACATCCAGTTTCTGGTGAATGCATTGTATACTAGTGGCGAGTATTCACCATGAAGTTTTCCTGCATTGCTCAGGGTGGTGGATTGTTTTTCCTTAAACCCCTTTCACACCAGGGCAACTCGAGTGTTAGCGGTAAAACACTGCTAATTTGCGGCGCTTTACAGCTGTTTATAGTGGCGCTACTATTCGGGTGGCAGCGGTGCGCTTTTAACCCCCCACAAGGGGTTAAAATGCTGGTTAGCGGTGCTTCTGAAGCAGTATTCAATGGGCAGGGGTAGTGGAGGAGTGGTGGAGGAGCAGTGAATACACTGCTCCTCCACTGCCCCAAAGATGCGGCTTGCAGGACTTTTTTTACCATCCCGCAAGTGCACTGCCCCGGTGTGAAAGCACTCAGGCTTTCACACTGGGGTGGATTGGGGGGAGTTTTTCAGGCGCTTTTCAGTCGCTATTTTTAGCACAAGAGCACCTGAAGAACGTTCTGGTGTGAAAGGGGTCTTACGGAGGAGGCAGGGCCGTAGATAATTTTTTGTCCTGGGGGGGTTCAGCAGCAGGTACCAAGTCGTGAAGCGGGGGGGGGACCAATCAGCGCTGTGCGGGGTCTATGGAGCAAGGCTCCATAGACCCTCACAGCACAGGAGCGAGCATGCACTGTTTGCCCCTGTAGCAAGCAGCTTTCTATTGTGGCACACAGAGAAGAGAAGGATCAGGGCCACTCTGTGCAAAACCATTGCACAGAGCAGGTGAATATAACATGTTCTTTATTTTAATTTAAAATTAATTTAAAATTTGTTTTTTAATTTAAAATGTGGTTTCTCTGCGGCTGTGTTTTTAGAAAAGGTGCAAGGACCTTTTCCCTGCATTTCCCGCAGGGACAGCAGCCCATTCCCAGGCAAACACAGGTCACACCGCATGCATAGGTTAGAACTACCCTTAGCCTTGGTTCATGCTATGAGTCACACAGGAACTGCATCACATTTCTGTGCAATTTACATGCGATTCAGTGCAGTGCGATTTGAGCCCATTCATTTTGAATGGACTTAGATTGCACTGCATTACACAAAAGTTGTGCATGCACCAATTTTAGGAACATATTGAAACCCGGATCACGTGGTCATTTTGTATCATCGGATCTGGGGCAGGCAAACACACTGCATTTGGGTTGTCGTTAAGATCTCACTGACAACCGCTGTAGATTGCAAGTGCAGTGCAATGTGAATGTAGTGAAGGACCAGGGCCACCTTTAATGTTGATTGAACCCTTGGCAAACATTTTCTTCACCCCCCCCATTCACATCATGACTGCTCACTGATTGGTTGCTGGTGGTTACATCACATCATTAATGCTCACTGATTGATTTCCAGAGGTTACAGCACATCATCTCCTCACTGCCTGCACACCATAGACTGAGGAGGTGGGGGACTCACCAATAGACAGAAAACACCTAGAACGTGTTATTAGCAATGAGCAGAGCACACACAGCTATGAAAGTAGGGACTGCAGTGTGTGTGAAAGAGGCCTTCATGGTGAAAGGTCTACTTTAAGCCAGAACAGCTTGTTCTGACTCTCATACACTCCATGTATTGTGTGGATGTATAACTTGGTTTGAGACTGCATCCCAGTGATGGTCAACCGATGAGGTTTTCAGGTCCTCAACTGAAGCCCCTGACACACCAAAGGGTTGTGCATATCATTTACTGCCAGACATACTACGTGAGATGGTCAGAGACTGTAGGCGTACAAGAGATGGTCAGAGACTGCAGGCGTACAAGAGATGGTCAGAGACTGCAGGCGTACAAGAGATGGTCAGAGACTGCAGGCGTACAAGAGATGGTCAGAGACTGCAGTCGTACTACAGGAGATGGTCAGAGACTGCAGACGTACTACAGGAGATGGTCAGAGACTGCAGACATAGTACAGGAGATGGTCGGAACACTGACAATGGTCCTTCCTGATCACCATAACAGGCGCTGTCACTGTCCTCACACACCACACATGTCATTTACTTACTGCGTAACACCGACAATGAGGACAGGTCCCAGACTTTCAGTATGGACTGTACAGAGGAGGGAGGAGCCGTCCCTACCTCTCCTCCCCACTGATCACAGGTCTGGTTGTTAGAGGGTGGAGTGATTGGCTGCTAGGGGGATGTGGGGGTCGCGTGATGGCAGGTCAGGCAGTGGTTGGCTGGGAATTAGAAGAGATGATGGAGCACCAAGCCAGGAACCAAGCCGCACAGCTGTAGTCCAACTCCACCCCAGTAGTATTTGGCCGCCATCTTTTTTACAGGCAGCGCAGATGCAAGGGGCAGCTGCTTTGTGCCCCACAACAATGACTGGGGCTGGGCCCAGGGCAGCTACCCCTTTTGCCCCGCGTTAAAGACAGCCTTGTGCAGGATATGCATTGCAGGTTTTCTGCACCACATCCTAGTGTGAACCAGGGATGATTATTGCCTTTTCAACACAATTAAAAAAGTGCCAGGGCACCGAGGGCAGCAAACAGTCCAACCTGGCTCTGGCAGCAATCTTGTTGTGCCTGGCAACCCCTCAGCCCTTTGGCTCTGCAGTCAGCACCACCACATGGTTAACAGAGCCAGGCTGGACTATCAGTACCAACCAAGCAGTTGAAAATGGTAACCCACAAATCCAGTCATTAGTGAATAAATTTGCCAGTTGCCACAGACTCACTTACCTCAATGGCAACACAGCAGTGGTGGTAAGTGGTCTGTGATGACCACCTCTCAGGCAGCAAGCAAGCTGAAAAGGAAAGAGGGAGGCTCAGCTCCTTAGCAACAGTAATGTTACCTTGCGCGTTCTCTGCTCCATTCTCCTCAGAAGTCCAAGGCGGGAAGTACAGAGTGTAGAGACAGTTGGGCACGGTGAGTGGGACTACAGACACCACCCGCTCCCATTGTGTCTATGATCTGTCCGCCGGGAACCGTGCGCAGCCTGGTCGTAACAGCATGACATAAGTGCCTGTGACAGTGTGCCTTACACCTGACCTGCTGCATCCACTTTGCCAGCAATACTGACTGCGGTGCTGGAGCCATGAGAGATGAAAGGGCAGAGACACCTTTTTTATTTTTGGCAGGATGCTAGGGGGGGTTTGAACACCCCAAACTCCCCCTTATCTACGCCCCTGAGAGGAGGTTTAAGTTCTACTGTGGGTTACCACATGTCCTGACACCTTTCAATTTGGATAAGGAGCTGATCAAAGTGATTCACTAAGCTTATTCACAAGCAATTTTTTTTCACTAACTGTTGACTGCTTTTTTCGTTATTTTTACTTTTTAATTGTTGATTTCTGGACAATCACATATTATAAGTTGTTTTAGCATTGCACTGTTATATTTTTATATTGTGTCTGAGGATTAGGGATAGGCCCGCGGTTCGAGTCGAATGTAAGTTTGACTCGAACATCGGGCTTTGTTGAATCTAGAACATTATGGGGCGTTTGCAGCGACTTTGCTGCCGCAGAGCGCCCCATAATGCATTTCGCGCAGACTGCGCTAGCTTTGTTTTGACATTTTACTTGACGTTTAACTTATAGTGCAGGACGGGGCCACCAGGTGATGTACGGGTGACCCCGCCCCTTCTGACATCATGTGACGTCAGAGGGGCGGGTCGCTCAACTAAGTCACTGGGTGGTCCCGCCCTTCACTATATATAAAACATCAAAACAAATAAATCTCAGTCGGTGGGAGCCCTCCCATGGAGGAGGAGCTGTTCGTTTTTTTTTTGTTTGTTTTTTCGGGTCCGTTGCTCGCCGTGATTGACGATGGATTACAACGGGGGACAGTTATTTTTATTCTTTAATTTTTTTAATAAAGGACTTGTCCCTAATTGTCTCCTGTGTTTTTTTTTGACACTTTTGGTGAATTAGTGGGGGTACAGTGTACCCAATACTAATTCACATGGGGGTTGGGATCTGGGGGCCCCCTTATTAAAGGGGGCTTCCATATTCTGATAAGCCTCCTGCCCACACACCCCCACAGCCATAGCCCAGGGTTGTGGGGAAGTGGCTCTTGTCCCCATCAAGAGCCCCCCTGCCCTAAAGCACCCATACTCCCCATGTTGAGGGTAGCCTGGTACGGTACAGGAGGGGGCGCTCGCTCACCCCCCTTATCCTGGCTGGCCAGGTTGCATGCTCGGATAAGGGTTTGGTTTGGATTTTAGGGGGGACCCCATGTCAATTCTTTTTCTAAATTTTGGCGTGGGGCCCCACGCAATTTTTTTCAGTGATTTTTATGTATATTGCCGGGAGTCGGCAATACATTACAGCCACGATAATAAATGACAATTTTTCCTTCACAAATGTAATTTTGCTCTGGCTATGTTATAAACATCACAGAGGTGCGCCCTTTTACAGGCAGACTAAGGGACCCCCCAGGCACAATATTTAAAGGAATATTTCATTTTTATTGTTTCACTTTAAGCATTATTAAAATCACTGCTCCTGAAAAAACCTAGAAAATCTATTTAAAAACTTTTTTTGCATTGATATATGTCCCCTAGGGCAGAACCCGGATCCCCATACACTTTTTATGGCAATAACTTGCATATAAGCCTTTAAAAAGAGCACTTTTATTTTTTCATGTTCGGGTCCCATAGACTTTAGCGGTGTTCGAATGTTCTCACAAATTTTTTGCCTGTTCGCATGTTCTGGTGCGAACCGAACCGGGGGTTGTTCGGCCCATCCCTACTGAGGATTATATATTCACCTTTTTAGTGCCAGCAGCTTGATTATTAGTATTGTTTTAGCACTGAGCACTCACTTGTCACGTTTGAATTTATGTATAGGCGTACATGCTGCGGGAAAGGGTTAAATTATATCTTATGCAATTCAAACGTCTCACCTTCAGTCTACATATGAAGGATTTAATAAATGCAATTGAATAGTACATTGATTTATTTTATATAACCAATGACACTTGCAGACTATCTGCAAGTGTCATTTTACACAGGAGCATCGGCACCAATGCAGTATAATACAAAACTATTTCCGGCTGTCATTTTGACAGCTGGTAACCTCCAGTGGGGGTGAAGGGAAAGAAGTTGGACATTAGAGATGCAACCTAATTACTTTTCTGAAGTTTTTTTTAGCATACTTCTTTTAGGTTTAAAATACTAAAGTGGATAAAGGTATATTGCAGAAATATATGTGAGTGGAATGTGCCAAAAAATTGGAAAGTATCCTAACTGCAAACCTGGTAAATTTAATTACTGCTCTCTACTCATCATATACATTGATTCTGTTGCCTTTCTTTACCTGCACTTTACTGATCTTATTATCACAGTGTCCATAGTAAAAGTTGTCTAAGGAGTAGAGTTGAGCGAACCTCTGGAAGTTCGGGTTCTGCTGGTCCGTCCGAACTTCGGGACAAAGTCCGGGTCCGGGTCCGGACGGAACCCGAACGATCGCACGGACCTGGGCCTGGGCCTGAAACAGGGCTTCAAGCCTGCCTGGTCGTCTTGGGCTTGAAGGTCTCCAAGCGAGTTGAGATGAGGAATCTGTTGAAAATGATACCTGTGACACTATTATTCTAGTCATTTCACGTCCATTTCTTTCCGTTGTCTTAGTTACATATACTACTCATCTCTCGTCATTAATTTAAATGGTCCAAACGTCAATCCTATGAAAGGTTAAAAAACCGTGTAAGGTGAGTGTATATAAAGACGTTATATGGAAATAGGTGAAATCATAAAATTTGGATTTTCTTCATACGATTTTTTTTGAAGTC
>BLSH010349621.1:67892-97990 GCA_018402905.1 Glandirana rugosa | reverse complement strand
AAATCTCTAATTTCTGCTATCTGTCCTCAGAGCAACAGCACAGACAGCAGTAGTAAAGTAATCTATCTCAGGATGCAGGATCAGGTCTTAAAATGGCTAAAATCTGTCCCTCACGCCGTCAGCTACCTTTCCCTACACTAACCCAAGGAGCATGTGACTGCAGCACTGTGACTCCAGCTTATAAAGAGGCTGGGTCACATGATGCACCGGCCAATCACAGCCATGCCATTAGTAGGCATGGCTGTGATGGCTTCTAAGGGCAAACCAGTGAAACGCTTGTTGATTGGCTGCCCTGCAGCTTCTCAACACGTGGAGTAAAATAGCAGAACCCCGGACCGAACCCGAACGATTTTTGAAATGTCCGGGTCCGGGTCCGTGCCACGGACACCCAAAAGTTCGGTACGGACCCGAACGTTACAGTCCGGGTTCGCTCAACACTACTAAGGAGACCTCCACTGAAAGCAATCTAAGATTTAGATACCTTGATCTCAGATTGATTTTTTTGTAACAAACATTTAGCAAAGATACTGACTGCCTTGGGTAATAGAACCCCTGGCAAAAAGTATGGAATCAGCACTTTTGGAAAATGTTCATTCAATTATTTAATTGTGTTGAAAAAAAATTAATCACAGGCATGCCTCAAAACTATTTTCAATTAACATTCCAAACTTCTGGCTTTAACCACTTGACCACTGGGCACTTAACCCCCTTAACAACCAGACCAATTTTCAGCTTTCAGTGCTCTCACATTTTGAATGACAATTACTCAGTCATGCAAAACTGTACCCATATGAAATGTGCGTCCTTTTTTTCACACAAATAGAGCTTTCTTTTGGTGGTATTTATTCACTGCTGGTTTTTTTATTTTTTGCGCTATAATTTAAAAAAGACCAAAAATTTTGTAAAAAAATGAATTTTTCTTAGATTCTGTTATAAAATTTAGCAAATTAGTAATTTTTCTTCATACATTTTATACTTCTACATATCCTTGGTAAAAAAAAAAAAAAATAGTGTATATTATTTGGTCTTTGTGAAGGTTATAGAGTCTACAAGCTATGGTGCCAATCACTGAATATTGATCACACCTGATGTACTGACGGCCTACTCATTTCTTGAGACCCTAACAAGCCAGGAAAGTACAAATACCCCCCAAATGACCACTTTTTGGAAAGTAGACATTCCAAGGTATTTATTGAGAGGCATGGTGAATTTTTTGAAGTTGTGATTTTTTTTCCCACAATTCTTTGCAATGTGAAGATTTTTGTTTTTCTTTTTTTTTTCTTTCACAATATTGTCATATGTTAACAGGTTATTATTTCTCACACCCAGCATATGCATACCACAAATTACACCCCAAAACACATTCTACTGCTCCTCCTGAGTATGGCGATACCACCTGTGTGAGACTTTTACACAGTCTGGCCACATACAGAAGCCCAACATGCAGGGAGCACCATCAGGCGATCTAGGAGCATACATTACACATATAGTTTCTTGACTACCTCTTGGACTTTTGAAGGTCCTGGAGCACCAGGACAATGGAAACGCCCAAAAAATGACCCCATTTTGTAAAGTAAACACCCCACCAATATATTCTAGGAGGCATAATGAGTCTTTTGAACGTGTCATTTTTTTCCACAAGTTTTTGGAAAATGTGGAAAGAAAATGAAAACGCTTTTTTTTTTATACACAAAGTTGTCAATTTATACAATATTTCTAACACAGAGCATGTACATAGCAAAAATAACACCCCACAAAATATTCTGCTACTCCTCCCTAATTTGGCTATACCACATGTGTGACACTTTTACCCAGCCTGACCACATACAGAGGCCCAACATGCAGGGAGCACCGTCAGGTGTTCTAGGGGCATACATTTCAAATCGAATTTGACTACCTTTTACTCTATTGTGAGGCACTGTGGTGGCATGGATAGGCAGTGCAGTGGCACGGATGAGCAGTGTCGTGGCATGGATGGGCAGTGTAGGAGCATGGATGAGCAGTGTAGTGGCAGAGATGGGCAGTGTAGTGGCATGGATGGGCACTGTAGTGGCACAGATGGGCAGTGTAGTAGCACAGATGGGCACTGTAGTAGCACAGATGGGCACTGTAGTGTCACGGATGTATCACGGATGAGAACTAATGTGGTATGGATGAGCATGAATGAGGCACAAATGAGAAATGGATGGGAATGGATGAGCCGTGAATGGGGATAGATGAGCACGGATGGGGATGACTGAGCATGGATGGGGATGACTGAGCACGGATGGGGATGGATGAGCACAGATGGGGATGGATGAGCACAGATTGGGATGGATGAGCACGGATGGGATGACTGAGCATGAATGAGGATGGATGAGCATGGATGGGGATGGCTGAGCACGGATGGGGATGGATGAGCATGGATGGGATGGATGAGCATGGATGGGATGACTGAGCACAAATGAGGATGGATGAGCACGGATGGGGATGGATGAGCACAGATGGGGATGGATGAGCACGGATGGGATGACTGAGCACGAATGAGGATGGATGAACACGGATGGGGATGGATGAGCACAGGTGGGGATGACTGAGCACGGATGGGGATGGATGAGCACGGATGGGGATGGATGAGCACGACTGGGTGGGTGAGCACGGCTGGGTGAGGATGGCTGGATGGGTGAGTATGGATGGATAGATGGAGGGGTGGCTGAGCATGGATGAATGAGCATGGATGGGGTGAGGATGGCTGGGTGGGTGAGCATGGCCGCATGAGGATGGTTGGATGGGTGAGCATGGATGGATGGATGGGTGGCTGAGCATGGATGGGGTGAGGATGGCTGGGAAAGTGAGGATGGCTGGGTGGGAGAGCATGGATGTGGTGAGGATGGCTGGATGGGGTGAGGATGGCTGGATGGGGTGAAGATGGCTGGGGTGAGGATGGCTGGGTGGGTGTGGATGGATGGTGGGGGGTGCAGCCTGTCCCCCACTGTCACTTAGCAGCGATGTGGGCATTACACATTGCCCACAGCGTTGCACATGTCCTATCTCCCCCCTCTCCTCTCACACTGCACCGATCGGTGAGTAGAGGAGAGAGAAAAGCTGGCGGAAGCGTCGGCTTGTTTACATGTGATCACTCTGTCATTTGACGGAGCGATCACGTGGTGAAAGGCCGCCCTAGGGGGCGTGTGGGAAGCACGATTCTGGGAGGACGTCAATAGATGTCCTCCCGGAGTTAAGCAACCTCCCTGTAGACGTCTTTTGTCTATGGGCCGGTTGTTAAGTGGTTAAGAAACACTTGAAAAATAAAAAAGAAAGAAAACTGTCAGTTGCAATTGATTTTTCAGATCAAACAGAGGAAAAAATATGGAATCACTTAATTCTGAGGAATCACCATGTACTTTGCAGTTCTAAAACAAACATCTGCATTAGATTACATCCTGAAAAATAATGTCATCATCACCAAACATCCTTTCAATTGATGGAATCAGAAAAGTGTCCAAAATCTCAATATAAACATGTGCATTTATTGAAGATTCAATGACTGTCATCTCCCCCATACCTTTACCCGACATGCAACCCCATATAGTCAAGGATTATGGAAATTTCCATGCTTTCTTCAGGCAGCCATCTTCATACATTTCATTGGAACGGCACCAAACAAAATTACCAGCATCATCGCCCTGCCCAATCCAGATCTGTGATTCATCACTGAATATTACTTTCATCCCATCATACACAGTCCACAATTGCTTTTCTTTAGCCCACTGTAACCTTGTTTTTTTTCTATTTAGGTGTTAATGATGGTTTTCATTAGTACAAATCAAATGGGAAGGTTGTTAAAGGGAAGCGTATTGTTAGACCAAGCAGGGATAGGCATGGACCATGGCTGTGGTGTACATTTTCAAAAGTACAGATCTTAGTAAAGGACACCAAGGTACATTTCAAATCAAAGCTGAGTTCCACTCATTTTTCTAGTTTATTAAAAGTCAGCAGCTACAAAAAGTGTAGCTGCTAACTTTTAATAAACACTAACTTACCTGTCTCCCGGTCCAGCGATGGCTGCGTCCGAAGCCTCGCTTGTCTCCCCCCTCCTCTCTGCGGCAGCGGCATTGCAGGTGTGGGCACCAGCCGTGGTTTCACGGCCGGGCACACACTGCGCATGCGCAAGTCGCGCTGCACGTTGCCAGTCGCCAGGCAATCTTCTGAGACCTGTGACGTGTCCCAGAAGATTGCCAGGAGGGAGGGGCTGCCTAGGAGGAGAGGAGGAGTCGCCTAGGCGGCCCAGAAGAGGAAAGAGGAAGAGGGACAGGAAGTCCCTCTGAAAATAGGGTATCCACTCTCCCCCCAAAAAAATGACATGCCAAATGTGGCATGTAAGGGGGTCAGGAGTGCTTAATGCGGAAGTTCCACTTTTGGGTGGAACTCCGCTTTAAAACCTTCAAAAACACTGTCTACTTTCTGGTCTAATTCTACAAGTACAAATATGTTTAAAATAACATTTATATAAAGACTGCTTGTGGTATAGGGTTATAAAATGTTTAAAGTATTTTCTTGAATGAGTTCATCACCAGTTCAACTAGCAGGGCCCTGGCCTGTACTGATGGTTGCAGAATCCAGATATGCATCATATCTGGATTCTGCAATCATCAGTACAGGCCAGGGCCTATTTTAACTGGTGATGAACTCATTCAGGAAAACATGGACTGCTGGCCTGCTGCATCACTAGTGAAGATTTACAGAATCTGCAGGTCTGTTTAATGCAGTGCCAAGCCAAGCAAATGCTTCCCTGAAAACTTTTCAGCAAAGCATTAACCACTTCAGCCCCGGAAGGATTTCCAGCTTTAGGACCGGAGCCCTTTTTGCGATTCGGCACTGCGTCGCTTTAACTTAAAATTGCGCGGTCGTGCGACGTTGTACCCAAACGAAATTTGCGTCCTTTTTTTCCCACAAACAGAGCTTTCTTTTGGTGGTATTTGATCACCTCTGTGTCATTTCTGATCGCCGCTATAAACAAAAGAAGAGCGACAATTTTGCAAAAAAACCCAAATTTCTTACTTTTTGCTAGAATACAAATCAAAAAAGAAAAATATAAAAAAACATTTTTTTTCACCGTTTTTGGCCGATTTATATTCTTCCTCATATTTGCGATAAAAAAAATCGCAATCGGCGTTTATTGATTGGTTTGCGCAAAACTGGTCGCGTGTACGGATGATGAGAATTCATTTTTGGGGTTTTTTTTTTTTTTTTACTAGTAATGGCGACGATCTGCGATTTTTAGCTGTACTGCAATATTTCAGAGGACATGTCGGACTATTTTGACACTTTTTGGGACCATTGGCATTTATACAGCGATCAATGCTATAAAAATACACTGATTACTGTGTAAATGCCATTGGCAGTGAAGGGGTTAACCTGCAGGGGGCACTCTAAGGGTTAACTATGTTCCCTGGGCGTGTTCTAACTGTGTGGGGACTGTACTAGCTGGGGAAGGGAGGTGGTCACAGCCTTCGTATACAGGAAAACTGTGATCACAGCCCTTCCCCTTCACACAGAGCGGAGGTCCGTGTTTACTTACACGGACCTCCGTTCCTCCGCTCGGGGGGGCCATCGCGGGTAGCCGGCGGCAATCGAAGCCGCCGCACCCGCTCCCTGGCCCCCCCTGGACACAGTGAGCGAGCGGGCGCGCCTCCGGCGGCGCGCGCACGCTCACTAAACTCGTTCCCGCAGCCGCCATCGTATGACGGCGTTTTGCGGGAACGAGCCACTTTGTCGCCGTCAATTGCCGACCAGCGGTCGGCAAGCGGTTAACTTTGCTTGGCAATGCATTAAACAGACCTGCAGCTTCTGCAAATCTGCACTGGTGATGCAGCAGGTCAGCAGCCCATGTTTTCCTTAATGAGTTCAGAATTATCCAGTTCTAGCTGGGCCCTGGCCCGTACTGATGATGATTGCAGTGCAGAATGCAGATAGGCCCCACTACCCCAGGTAGGCCCCAGCCCGGTTCCAGGCAGGCCAGATCATTCATTCGTCCCTCCCTTCTGTGACTGTCCCGCTGCTGAGGTTCTAGGGCTAGACTCTCCACTCAGTGTCAGTGAAAAAAAGTTAACTTACTTTACTCTGCTCAGAAGCAGTCTACAGATTGCAGACAGACACTGTCATTCTCAGACTCACTCATTCGGCTCCACTTGGCTTGAGGCAGATGTCAGGGGAGCTGTTCCAGGACTCAGGAGAACTTAGAACTTCTATGTAGAATCAATCCACCAGACACAGACAGTCAGTCTCACATCCCAGTCCTCCTGTTCTTCTCCCCCCGCTGCGAGTCCCACACTCAGCACAGTGCCTGGCACTCTACAGTGAGCTCTCCTCTCTCCCAGGCCAGCCCCTCCCTCAGAGATCACTCCGCAGTGCGCACTATGCTGCAGGAGACTCAGGAAGACAAGTGGGCCGTGCGCGCCTTGGCCGGACCTACACAGACAATCTACAGTGACATTACGCATAGGAGGATTCTGGAGGAGAGATAGAATTTTAAAAAAAGTCAGCGGCGGTCACGGACACCTCAAGCAGTGCTGGCGGACACCTCGCCGATCCCTGAGACCAAGGAAGACATCAAAATGTCAAGTTAGAAAACTTAAAACAATATGCTTTGCAAACAGAAATGCACCACAAAATATATGAGGAACAAATGGTCAGAAACTGAAGTCAATGTCTGTGACCGAACTGTAGGGCATTGTCTAAAGGAAATGGGATTTAAATACAGAAAAGCCAAACGAAAACCATTGTTAACCTCCCTGGAGGAATTCCCGAGTGTGGCTCGGGGTTAATTTTCACTGCCAAAAACGGTAACCCCGAGCCACACTCAAGATCACATTGTTGGATCCAGGCAAAGTTACTTACCTTGTCCCCTGGATCCAGCGATGTCCTCCCACTATGTCCGCGGGCTGTGTCTTTTGCCCGATGCACTGTGTTGCCAGGCTCCGTTCCCTGCGAGCGTAATGTTGCATGGAGGCTGAGTCCGGCAGGAAACATACAGTGAACATACAGTACACTGTAATCTTATAGATTACATTACTGTATCAAATCATTTCACGTCCCTATTGTCCCTAGTGTTTTGCCCAGTGCCCTGCATGCACTTTTATATTATATATGCCATTCTTTCTGCCTGGAAACTTGAGAATGTACATGGCATCCAAAAAGTGTCCCTTTATGTCAAAGGTGGTTTTTGACCAGCTAGAAAACAGCGATAGTAAAAAAGAATCATTTGCAGAATTGAGTGATACTGATTCGTGGGGAAATTCGTCATCAGACACTGAAAGTGACGACAGCGACAATTCTGCAACTGAGCAAATTTCAGTGGTTTTTATTTGATTACATTATTGAATACATTTTATTACTATTATATTATTATTATTTTTGATAATTATTTATTATATTATAATTTATGATTTAGTGTTTCAAAAGTAATCATACACGGGATGTTTGCTAGACTCTTGTTTGGACAGATTTAAGTGAGTTATTCCTAAGAATTACAGGCCTACAATATAAAATGCCAAATTTGTATGCGAAACAATGTACTGCTTTGAGGCGCAAAAATCTGACATAATCATAACGCCAGGGAGGTTAACACCTAAGCAGAAAAAAACAAGGTTACAGTGGGCTAAAGAAAAGCAATCATGGACTGTGGATGACTGGATGAAAGTCATATTCAGTGATGAATCACAAATCTGCATAGGGACAGGGTGACGATGCTGGCACTTGTGTTTTGTGCTGTTCCAATGAAATATATGCAGGCGACTGCCTGAAAAAACTAATTAGAGATATGCCTCAAAACTGTTTTCAAACATCTGCATCAGATTACATCCTGAAAAATTATGTCATCGTCACCAAACATCCTTTCAATTGATAGAATAAGAAAAGAGTCCAAAATCTCAATATAAATTTAATGACTGTCATCTCCCCCATACCTTTACCTGACATGAAACCCCATATCATCAATGATTATGGAAATTAGCATGTTTTTTTCAGGCAGTCATCTGCATACATTTCAACTTATCTATGCATGTTAAATTTAATCACGCAGGTTAAAAGTTTTTCATTTTTACTCTGTGTTCTATCATACCCTGATATCACCCTCATCATTACCTTGATAACTGATAACTGTTACAGGTTGCTCCATTGTCCATGTGTTGATGAATCCAGTTAATGCTCTTTTGAAGCTTCATGGCATTTGTAATTGATCCTCTTGTATTTGATATACATATGTACATTGGTCTACACAGTTTGTTATATTTTTTGATACATTACATTTGAGATTGAACTAAAAAAAAGGGAAAGATACATAACAATACCTTCAGCTAATGTTTAGAAGAATAACATAAAATGAGTACAAATGAAAAAAATGTGGTAAAATTCTTTCTAACTGAACTCATATCTTCCGATTTAAAATGTACACTTAAAGAGACACTAAGGTGGTTTTACTAAAGGCAAATAGATTGTGCATGTTGCAAGTGCAGTTGCTGCAGAGCTTAGTAAATGAAACTAAGTTTCACTTTGCAAAGAATACCCAATCAACTGCAAGGAAAACAAAAATAAGCAGCATTTTTCTTGCACATGATTGGATGATGGATGTCAGACGAGCTTCCCCTCTTTCAATAAGCTCTGGAGCAACTGCACTTGCAAAGTGCACAGTCTATTTGCCTTTAGTAAATTCACTCCATTCAGGACATTTGTTTGCTGCTGTATGTGTCCTATAAAGAAGATTTACATCTAATTCTTGGTCAGGAGAGTACAAGACATTGTAGAAAATCTCAACAAAGTGAGAGGAATCCCCTCTTATACAGCTGTCAGTAGGACAGGTGTCCCCATTAGAAGATTTTCCTAATCTCCTGTTCAAAGGACAACTTTAACATTTTGGATTCCCTGGCACTTCCTCTCCAATGACTCCAGGGTACATAGAGAGGGCACAGCATGGACACAGATAGCAATACCTGACAGAAGTTCCATCCTCCCACAATCTTTTAAAAACATTTTTTAAAAAGTTTGGTTATGCTTGTACTTTAAAGTGTTTAGCATATGAATCTTTGTAATTCTGCTGTAAATTATCTAAGTGGTCTGTTACACATAAATAGCATTTTGTTTCCTGGAATAAGTGAAACATTTCATGGAAAAGTACTGTGCCTGAAAAAAAAAATTAAAAAGCATGAATATATATATATAACACCAAATCAAAAAATGTGCTTTTCATGTGATATATGACCTGTTTTTTGAACACTGCATTTGTCTTACCTTTATCGGAGTAAGTTGTCAAGGAAACCAGAAAGTACTTAACACTCTACCCTAGGGTAATATTGTTAAATAGTAAAAATAGAACTGTGTTTGAATAAGTGATACACATGGAAACCATCTCCATGTATGGTTTCCTCGTTAAAGACCAAAAACAGCCCTTGCAAAATTAAAAAGGTGTCAAACTCTAATTAATAACTGCATGCTGGTTTCTCAAGTTCAAAATAAGGCAAATCATCAATTACAGTATATCCTTCTTGTACTATTAGCCATGCAGACTCTGAATATAATACAAGAAACTGCATGCAAGGCAATATATACAGAATGTCTTATTTATAAAGGCATACAAAAAAGAAATACAGATGTTCAAAATGAAGTAGGCTATAGCACTCCATCAGATGCAAAGTCATTTAAATAGTTATCATTCATTTTTATTTTCAAAAGGCAAATCAAAATAGCTTATTTTCAGCATGATGGCTTCAAGCACACTGGAGCAAAAAAAAAAAAAAAAAAACACTTCTTTTCCAGACCTTTGAGCACTTTTTTTCTCTGCCTCGAAACTCCCCTCCATGTTAACATATGAATTTGATTTACTAAAACTGGAGAGTTCAAAATCTGGTGCAGCTCTTCATACAAGCCAATCAGCTTTCATTTTTTTTGTCAAAGCTTAACTAAACAAGCTGAAGCTAAAAGCTGATTGGCTACCATGAGCTGCATCAGATTTTACACTTTCCAGTTTTAGTAAATTGACCTTTATGTGTCAATGCATACTGTAGTAGTTTACAGAAGTTTAGAGGCAGAAAAAAACACCACTGGCGCGTTCAGGAGAGGAGTTTTTGAGCCTAAAAAATGCCTGACGTTCTTAAACGCGGGTAAAAGTGTATAAATGAGTCTAAGCACAGGTGCTTTTAGTGCTTGAGTGTTTTGTCATTTCAATGTCCAGAACAGATTAATATTCTGGCCAATTAAATTAATATATACCCAAGTGCTTGAAAAGCCTAAATGCGCTTGAAAAAAATGCAGCTTAGGATTAGAGTTTAGCGAACCCATGGATGTTCGGGTTCGGTACCCAACTTCGGAAAAAAGTCTGGGTTCGGTACCAAACTTGACCCGAACTTTACCCCGAACCCCATTGAATTCAATGGGGACCCGAACTTTTCGGCACAAAAATGACTGTAAAAGAGTCCTGGAAAGTGCTAGAGGGCTGCAAAATGATTTTAGAACAATAATCTGTCCCTTACAGCAACAGCAGGAACCTGACCCTATAGAACTAGGAGATGATTTTAGAACAATAATCTGTCCCTCTAAGCAATAGACTCTACCTAGTCCAGTCAGATCTTTCTGTAATGCAGGATGAGATCTGCAATCTGTCCCTAAAAGCAGTAGTAGTAGTAATCTCTACCTACCTATTTATCTGCAATCTCCACCTAAAAACAGTAGTAGTAGTAATCTCTACCTATCTATCTATTTTCAATCTGTCCCTCACAGCACCGTCAGCATCCTCTCCCTACACTACCCAGAGAGCATGTGACATGCAGCACTGTGACTCCAGCCTCATATAGAGGCTGGGTCTCATGATGCACTGGCCAATCACAGCCATGCCATTAGTAGGCATGGCTGTGATGGCTTCTAGGGAAAACCAGTGAAACGCTTGTTGATTGGCTGCCCTGCAGCTATTCAGCATGCGTGATCAAATACCCAAACCCAGAACTCGAACCCAAACTTTTTTTCAAATGTCCGGGTTCGGGTCCGGTCACGGACACCCCAAAGTTCGGTACGAACCCGAACTTTACAGTTCGGGTTCGCTCAACTCTACTTAGGACCTTTCTTGTAGCTGCTTTTCTCCTGCCAGGAGAGAAGTGTTTAGAGAAGCCCCAGTGTGCATGAGGACAAAAAATAAACTGTCCATCAATCTCCGGTACAAAACAAACTTTCAGTTCACTGCCAGCAAAACTTGTCCCTTAACTTAGTTGAAAGTCCCTGCCTGCTCCAGTGGCCAAAAGAAAAGGTCATCAGCAGCTTAGCAGTGCCTGAGTAACACAGCAGCACACATCTCTTTCTCGCAAGTGTGTCCTGCTCCACACCACACCTCATGGCCACCGCTGACTACTTTGTGCCCATTTCAGCCCTCTCTCACAGGTGGGTTAACCCTTTTACGGTTGGGGACTCTTTACCAGACAAAATCTCCTTGAGAATCCTAATTAATGGCCCCAGATCAGAACTTTGCAATCCTGGAAAAACTGTAAATCAGTTTTCATTTTCTATCTGATCACCCTGGAACCCCACACCTTGAATGGGTGACAAAGCTTCAGTACCCCACAATGCTTATTTTGTACCCCTTAAAGGGACCACAACCCAAATAGTGATGATATATACCTGCCTTCAAGACCAATCTCTATGACCTGTACAGTATTAAAAATACTGTAGCACTCTTGTCCCAAAGCAGGGCTACAGGTAAATTTAGCTTTGATGGGTGGTAGCTAGCCTGGCTAATTTGTAGTCTTTATGGATCAAATAGCTTCCACCTAATCCTGTTTCAGATGTGGCTTCTCCCTTTTGTCAGTAGTTGGCACTGTTACCTCTTGCATTAGTATGATGAGGGATGGAGTTCTAGAGAAGTACCAGAGGTGACTCTTCATGGACCAGGACCCATAAGGTAGCTGGGAGAGCTTCAAGAGAGAAATCATTCAAGAAAATTCTGTATGACGTCGTGAGTAAAGTTCAGTTACTATAGGAGACAGCTAATTCTACAAAGTACAGATGTGTTGGTTCAGCTTAAAAACTAATTTCTAGAGTTGAGCGAACACCTGGATGTTCGGGTTCGGCGGGTCCGGCCGAACTTCACAAAAAAGTTCGGGTTCGGTACCGAACTTGACCAGAACTTGACCCCGTACCCCGAACCCCATTGAAGTCAATGGGGACCCGAACTTTTCTGCGCAAAAATGGCTGTAAAAAAGTCCTGGCAAGTGCTAGAGGGCTGCAAAAGGAAGTAAAATGGGGGTAAGAGTAGGACAAGTGCCCTACAAAAAAATGGGAAGGGGGGTGGATGTGGAGTAGGAGCCTAGCGGTTGACTAGGCCGTGGCCATGGCAGTGTAGCTGGAAGTGGCGGTGGTGGAGGAGGAGGAGGAGGTAGCCAACACTTTTTGTTGTTTGTTTGTTTGTTTTCTTTTTCTAATTGGGGTAGCCCCCAAAATATTGAGGCATATTCAAAAAAACAATGGCTGTGTGAGGCCGGTCTAAATGTCTATTCTGCACAAGGTACAGACAAGTCTTGTGGGATCCATGCCTGGTTCATTTTAATAAATGTTAGCTTGTCCACGTTGGCTGTAGACAGGCGGCTGCGCTTGTCTGTGATAACGCCCCCTGCCATGCTAAACACACATTCAGACAATACACTGGCTGCAGGGCAGGCCAGCACCTCCAAGGCACAAAGGGCAAGCTCAGGCCATGTGCCCAATTTGGAGACCCAGAAGTTGAATAGGGCGGACCCATCAGTCAGTACGTGTAGGCGTGTGTACACACACTGTTCCACCATGTTGCTGAAATGCTGCCTCCTGCTAAGACCTTGCCTATCAGCTGGTGGTGCTGTTTGTTGTGGCGGGCTGCTGACAAAGCTTTGCCACATTTCGGCCACGCTAACCCTGCCTTCTGAGGTGCTGACAGTGCCACAGCTGCGTTGGCGGCCTCTTCCTCCTCCTCCTCTGCCTTCACCTTGTGCTTCCACTGAGCCCCCGGTGTCATTCGGGAATGCCCTCAGCAGCGCGTCAACCAGTGTGCGCTTGTAGTCACGCATCTTCCTCTCACGCTCCAGTGAGGGAATTAAGGACGGCACGTCGTCCTTGTAACGGGGATCCAGCAGGGTGGCCACCCAGTAATCAGAACAAGTTACAATGTGGGCAACTCGGCTGTCGTTGCGCAGGCACTGCAGCATGTAGTTGGCTGTGTGTGCCAGGCTGCCCAGAGGCAAAGACAAGCTGTCCTCTGTGGGAGGTGTATCATCTGTGTCCTCCGTGTCCCCCCAGCCACGCTCCAGTGATGCCCAGGAGCTGCGTTGGGTGCCACCCTGCTGTGAACACGGTTCCTCCTCCTCATCATCATCTTCCTCGTCCTCCTCATCCTCCAGAACTGTGCCCTGGATTTAATATTTTTTACCTGGCCTATGCTGGTGCAGGAAGCCACCCTCCAAGCCACTTGTGAATGACTGGCCTGATAACCGTGGAAGTAACCCCTCTTCCTCCTCCTTCTCCTCATCCTCCTGTGCCACATCCTCTTCCATCATCGCCCGAAGTGTTTTTTCAAGGAGACATAGAAGTGGGATAGTAACGCTGAGAACAGCGTCATCGGCACTGGCCATCTTGGTGGAGTACTCAAAACACCGCAATACGGTACACAGGTCTCGCATGGAGGCCCACTCGTTGGTGGTGAAGTGGTGCTGTTCCACAGAGCGACTGACCCGTGCGTGCTGCAGCTGAAACTCCACTATTGCCTGCTGCTGCTCGCACAGTCTCTCCAGAATGTGCAAGGGGGAGTTCCACCTCGTGGGCACGTCGCATAGGAGGCGGTGAGCGGGAAGGTCGAAGTTCTGCTGCAGCACAGGCAGGCGAGCAGCAGCAGGGTGAGAACGCCGAAAGTGCGCACAGATGGCCCGCACTTTCTGCAGCAGCTCTGACATATCCGGGTAGTTTTTTAGAAATTTCTGTACCACCAAATTCAGCACATGCGCCAGGCAAGGGATGTGCGTCAAACCGGCTAGGCCCAGAGCCGCTATGAGATTTCACCCATTGTCGCACACCACCAGGCCGGGCTTGAGGCTCAGTGGCAACAACCACTCATTGGTCTGTTGTTCAATGCCCGTCCACAGCTCCTGCACAGTGTGGGGTTTATCCCCCAAACATAACAGTTTTATTACAGCCTGCTGTCGTTTCCCCCTGGATGTGCTGAAGTTGGTGGTGAAGGTGTTATGCTGAGCGGATGAGGAGGTGGTAGAGGAGGAGGAAGCGCAGTAGGAGGATGAGGCAACAGGAGGCAAAGAGAAATGCCCTGCCATCCTCGGGGGCGGAAGGACATGCGCCAAATGGCTAGCCGCCTCAGGCCCACCCGCCAATACATTTGCACAGTGTGCAGTTAGCGAGATATAGTGTCCCTGCCCGTGCTTACTGGTCCATGTATCAGTGGTTATGTGGACCTTGCCACAGATAGCGTTGCGCAGTGCACACTTGATCTTGTCCCTGACTTGTTTGTGCAGGTAAGGGATGGCTCGCCTTGAAAAGTAGTGGCAGCTGGGAACCACATACTGTGGGACAGCCATCGCCATCAGATTTTTAAAACTGTCCGTGTCCACCAGACGGAATGACGGCATTTCAAAGGCCAGGAATTTGGAAATCTTGGCATTCAGGGCCAGGGATCGTGGGTGGGTAGGGGGGTACTTCCTCTTTCTCTCCAGTGTTTGAGAGATGGAGAGCTGTAAGCCTCCATGGGACCGTGCGGAAATGCTTGGGGACGGTGGTGGACATAGTGGCATTGCTGTCACATGCTCTGTTTGCTGGGTGGCAGGTGACACTGGCACTGTAGAGGTGGAGGAAGAGGCTGAGGCAGCAGCAGAAGAGGAAGCAGGAGGAGGCTGAGACCTTTCTTGGATTATGAGGTAATTATTCCAATGCAGCTTGTGCCTTGAATTTAGATGCCTGATCTTGCAGGTTGTGCTCAGGTTTAGAACATTTAGGCCTCACCTCAGGCTATCATTGCACTGCGTGCAAATCACTTGTGTCTTGTCGTCAGCACATTGTCTGCCACGCGGGGGAATGCCTTTGAGCTGCCTTTGGTATGCTAGGTCCCTTACAGGACCAGCAGGAACCTCTCCCTTTACAACTAGGAGATGATTATAGAACAATAATCTGTCCCTTACAGCAACAGCAGGAACTTGACCCTATATGAGTTGGTGATGATTATAGAACAATAATCTGTCCCTTACAGCAACAGCAGGAACCTGACCCTATAGGAGTAGATGATGATTTTAGAACAATAATCTGTCCCTTACAGCAACAGCAGGAACCTGACCTTATAGGAGTAGGCGATGATTTTAGAACAATAATCTGTCCCTTACAGCAACAGCAGGAACCTGACCCTATAGAACTAGGAGATGGTTTTAGAACAATAATCTGTCCCTTACAGCAACAGCAGGAACCTCACCCTATAGGAGTAGGCGATGATTTTAGAACACTAATCTGTCCCTTACAGCAACAGCAGGAACCTGACCCTATAGGAGTAGACGATGATTTTAGAACAATAATCTGTCCCTTACAGCAACAGCAGGAACCTGACCCTATAGGAGTAGGCGATGATTTTAGAACAATAATCTGTCCCTTACAGCAACAGCAGGAACCTGACCCTACAGGAGTAGGCGATGATTTTAGAACAATAATCTTTCCCTGTAAGCAACAGCAGGAACCTGACCCTATAGAACTAGGAGATGATTTTAGAACAATAATCTGTCCCTGTAAGCAGTAGACTCTACCAAGTCCAGTCAGATCGCTCTGTAATGCAGGATGAGATGTTATTAGATCTGCAATCTGTCCCTAAAAGCAGTAGTAGTAGTACTCTCTACCTAGTCCACAATCAGATCGTTCTGTAATGCAGGATGAGATCTGCAATCTGTCCCTCAAAGCCGTAGTAGTAGTAATCTCTACCTGGTCCATAATCAGATCATTCTGTAATGCAGGATGAGATCTGCAATCTGTCCCTCAAAGCAGTAGTAGTAGTAATCTCTACCTAGTCCACAATCAGATCGTTCTGTAATGCAGGATGAGATCTGCAATCTGTCCCTCAAAGCTGTAGTAGTAGTAGTAATCTTTACCTAGTCCACAATCAGATCGTTCTATAATGCAGGATGAGATCTGCAATCTGTCCCTCAAAGCAGTAGTAGTAGTAATCTCTACCTAGTCCACAATCAGATCGATGAGATGTTATTATATCTGCAATCTGTCCCTCACAGCGCCGGCAGCATCCTCTCCCTACACTAGCCAGAGCGCATGTGACATGCAGCACTAAGTGACTCCAGCTTATAAAGAGGCTGGGTCACATGATGCACTGGCCAATCACAACCATGCCATTAGTAGGCATGGCTGTGATGGCTTATAAGGGCAAACCAGTAAAACGCTTGTTGATTGGCTGCCCTGCAGCTATTCAACATGCGTGATCAAATACCTGAACCCAGAACCCAAACCCAAACTTTTTTTGAAAAGTCCGGGTTCAGGTCCGGGTCACAGACACCCCAAAGTTTGGTACGGACCCGAACTTTACAGTTCGGGTTCGCTCAACTCTACTCATTTCCTGTACTGCTGTTTGCCTTATCTCACCTTTTTGTCTAAGGAGTCTGCTTGTCTGCTGATCGTTACTATTTTTGACTAAGGGTGTCCTGTGCCCTATCCCCTCTCTCCCATATTTTTCCTGTTGTGAGAAATAAACTTCTCTTTGTTTAAGCATAAAAGTGACTGGCGCCCCTCTTTCTACCTTGTACATCACTCACCATGCCCAATAACCTGCACCCTGCGGAGGAATGCCAGCCCTCCCTGTCTCTGGGGGTCACCATCAGACCCCTGGAAATGTGTGGTAGTCGGTACAATACCAAAAGATAAGGTGGCGCTCATTGGACTTGAAGGGTGAACACTTAGCGATAAGGCTTATTTTGACATTTGCTTACATTGTTTTTGTACATGCAGGTGGATATAAGGTGGTATGCTTCAAGGGTTAACTATGTATATGTGAAGGATTATTTTTGTTTAGGTCTGCGCTGATTAGTAATTGGAAGATTTGAAACAATGGGTGTGTTTCTCATTCTCTGTTTTGATACACAGTATCTCACAAAAGTGAGTACGCCCCTCACATTTTGTAAATATTTTATTCTATCTTTTCATGTGACAACACTGAAGAAATGACACTTTGCTACAATGTAAAGTAGTGAGTGTACAGCTTGTATAACAGTGTAATTTGCTGTCCCCTCAAAATAACTCACAGCCATTAATGTCTAAACCACTGGCAACAAAAGTGAGTACACCCCTGAGTGAAAATGTTCAAATTGGGCCCGAAATGTCAATATTTTGTGTGGCCACCATTATTTTCCAGCATTGCCTTAACCCTCTTGGACATGGAGTTCACCAGAGCTTCACGGGTTGCTGCTGGAGTCCTCTTCCACTCCTCTCTAGTCTCTGAAGGGAGGGGATCATGCTCTGCTTTAGTATGTCACAGTACATGTTGGCATTCATGGTTCCCTAGATGAACTGTAGCACCCCAGTGCCAGCAGCACTCATGCAGCCCCAGACCATGACACTCCCACCACCATACTTGACTGTAGGCAAGACACACTTGTCTTTGTACTCTTCAACTGGTTGCCGCCACACATGCTTCACATCATCTGAACCAAATACGTTAATCTTGGTCTCATCAGACCACAGGACATGGTTCCAGTAATGCATGTCCTTAGTCTGCTTGTCTTCAGCCAACTGCTTGCTTTCTTGTGTATCATCCTTAGAAGAGGCTACCGCCTGGGACGACAGCAATGCAGACCAATTTGATGCAGTGTGCGAGTATGGTCTGAGCACTGACAGGCTGCCCCCCCTTCAACCTCTGCAGCAATACTGGCAGCACTCATACATTTATTTCCCAAAGACAACCTCTGGATATGATGCTGAGCATGTGCACTCAACTTCTTTGGTTGACCAGGGCGAGGCCTGTTCTGAGTGGAACCTGTCCTGTTAAACCACTGTATGGTCTTGGTCACCATGCTGCAGCTCAGTTTCAGGGTCTTGGCAATCTTCTTATAGCCTAGGCCATCTTTATATAGAGCAACAATTCTTTTTTTTATATCCTCAGAGAGTTCTTTGCCATGAGGTGACCAGTATGAGAGAGTGAGAGCGATAACACCAAATTTAACACACCTGCTCCCCATTCACACCCGAGACCTTGGAACACTAATGAGTCACATGACACCGCACAGAGAAAATGGCTAATTGTTCCCAATTTGGACATTTTCACTTAGGAGTGTACTCAATTTTGTTGCTAGCGGTTTAGGCATTAATGGCTGTGTGTTCCTTTATTTTGAGGGGGCAGCAAATTTACACTGTTACTCCCTACTACATTGTAGCAAAGTGTCATTTCTTCAGTTTGTCACATGAAAAGATATAATAAAATATTTACAAAAATATGAGGGGTTTACTCAACACTGTACCCAACTGAATTTTTTATCATTTTTTCCCCATAAATATAGCTTTCTTTTGGTGGTATTTAATCACTGCTGGGTTTTTTATTTTTTGCTAAATAAAACAAAAAAAGACCAAAAATTTTGAAAAAAAAAACATTTTCATAGTTTTTTTATATAAATTTTGAAAACAGGTAATTTTTTTTCCTTCACTGATGTGCGCTGATGAGGCTGCACTGATGGGCACTGATAAGGCAGCACTAATGGGCACTGATAGGTGGCACTGATAAGCACTGATGAGGAGGCACTGATGGTTGGCACTGATTGGCGGCACTGAAGGGCACTGATAAGTGACACTGAAGGGCGCTGATAAGTGGCACTGACAAGTGGCACTGATAGGCGGCACTTATGAGCACTGGTGGGCACTGGTAGGTGAGGCGGATAGGCAGCACTGATCAGTGGCGCTCATGATGTGGCACTGATGGGAATTGATTGGTAACACTGGTTGGTAAAGGTAGGTGGCACTGGTAGGCAAAGGTAGGTGGCACTGTGGGCACTGGTAGGTGGCACTGTGGGCACTGGTAGATGGCTCTGGTGGGTACTGGCAGGTTGCACTGGTTGGTAATGATAGGTGGCACTGGCAGAGGGCACTGGTATGCACATACAAGCCATCCGCAGCTCTCCTATGTCCCTCTGACGGAAACCGGTGTCTGGCTTCTTTTTCCCCTCACGCTGTCAGTGTGAGGGAAAAAAAATACAGATCACCGATCTTCTGTTTATATCACGTGATCAGCTGTCAATGGCTGGTAACTGATCACGTGGTAAGGGTCAGTCGTAGGCAGCTGACAGGAGGATCACACAGACACAGGCAGAGATAGGCAGGGAAGCGACTGGCATACTATTGGCTGCAGCACTCTGTTCGCCGCCGGCCCCTCCTCCCCTCCTGTCCTTCCCGAGTGGTTGTAAGTGACATCATCTGGGGTGGACAGCATAGGAGGAGAAGGGGCCGGTGAGGAACAGCGCGCCACTGGAGGAGTTATGAAATCTGGAGGAGTTACTTCTGAAGCCATAGGAAGAAAGCCGGTGTGCCCAGCTGTGTCCCCCGCAATGTGCCCAAGAGTCTGTCCCATGTAATGTCCCCTGTCATTTGCCCTGTGCCCTGTCATGTGCCCTGTTCCATGTAATGTTCCCTGTCATGTGCCCTGTTCCATGTAATGTCCCCTGTCATGTGCCCTGTTTAATGTAATGTCACCTGTCCCATGCAATGTGCCCTGTCATGTGCCCTGTCCCATGTAATGTCCCCTGTCATGTGCCCTGTCCCACGTAATGTCCCCTGTCATGTGCCATGTTCCATGTAATGCCCCCGTTATGTGCCCTTTCCCATATAATGTTCCCTGTCGTGTGCCCTGTTCCATGTAATATCCCCTGCCCCATGTAATATCCCCTGTCATGTCCCCTGTCCCATGTAATTTGTCCTGTCATGTCCCCTGTCCCATGTAATGTGCTATGTCCCATGTAATGTCCCCTGTCCCATGTAATGTACTATGTCCCATAATGTCACTTGTCATGTGCCCTGTCCCATGTAATATGCTATGCCCCGTGTAATGTCCCTTGTCATGTGCCCTGTTCCATGTAATGTGCTCTGCCCCATGTAATGTCCCCTATCCCATGTAATGTACCCTGCCATGTCCCCTGTCCCATGTAATGTCCCCTGTCCCATGTAATGTACCCTGTCCTGTCCCCTGTCCCATGTAATGTGCCCTGCCCCATGCAGTGCTCCCTGGCCCATGCAATGTGCCCTGTCCCATGCAGTGTACCCTGTCCCATGCAATGTCCCCTGTCCCATGTAATGCCCCCTGTACCATGAAATGTGCCCTTTCCCATGCAGTGTGCCCTGCCCCATGTAATGTCCCCGTCCCATGTAGTGTCCCCTGTCCCATGTAATGCCCCCTGTCATGTGCCCTGTTCCATGTGATGTGCTCTGTCCCATGTAATGCCCCCTGTCTAATGCAATGTGCCCTGTCCCATGCAATGTGCACTGTCCAATGTAATGTCCCCTGTCCCATGTAATGTCCCCTGTCATGTGCCCTGTTTCATGTAATGTGCTCTGCCCAATGTAATGTCCTCTGTCCCATGCAATGTGCCCTGTCATGTACCCTGTCCCATGTAATGTGCCCTGTCCTGCCCCATATAATGTGCTATGTCCCATGTAATGTCCCCTGTCATGTGCCCGGTTCCATGTAATGTGTTCTGTCCCGTATATTGTCCCCTGTCCCATTTTATGTCCCCTGTCATGTCCCCTGTCCCATGTACTGTGCCCTATGATGTCCCCTGTCCCATGTAATGTTCCCTGTCATGTCCCCTGCCCCATGTCATCTGCCCTGTCTCATGTAATGTGCCCTGCTTCCATGTATTGAGCCCTGCTTCCCCCTCATGTAGTGTGCCCTCCTGGGCCCCTGTACCCTGTCTTGCCCCCCCCCCCCCCCCCCCCCACACACACACACACATTCACACACACTGTTTATCTCAAGTTGGACCTAGAATGGATCAGCTCTGCAGAAAAAGAAATCACAAGTTTCACATTAAATAGGTACGTTTTAATATTTATTCTTTTATTTAATGCTATTTCTACAAATAATTTTTGTTATCAACAGCTCACTGATCATACCAATGTTCCGTGAGCTGTAGATGTGAACATTATTTCAGGGATTCCTCGAGATGTCAAACTTTTTGCCAGGGGATCCTCGAAGGTAAAAAGATTGAGAAACAATGTACTATACACTGAATGAGTAGGTATATGGTCTACACTGAAGGCAGCGTATTATATGTATATATATATATATATATATATATATATATATATATATATATATATATACACACTATATACTGTATATATATATTCTTACGCTGCCTGAACTGAATCTATATACTATACACTGAATGAGCTGTGTATATAGTCTACACTGAAGGCAGCGTATTTTATATATGTGCCCCCTTTAACATCAATGACAGCTTGAAGTCTTTTGTGGTATTTGTGGATGATACTCTTTAGGGTTGATTTACTAAAGCTTGAAAGTGCAAAATTTGGTGCAGCTCCACACAGCTTCAAGGTTTTATTGTCAAAGCTTGGTTGAACAAGCTGAGGTTAGAAGCTGATTGGCTAACATGCACAGCTGCACTGATTTTTGCACTCTCCAGCTATAGTAAATCAACCCCTTTATCTTCTCAGATGGTAAAGCTGCCCATTCCTCTTGGCAAAAAGCCTCCAGTTCCTGGAAATTCTTGGGCTGTCTTGCATGAACTGCACGTTTGAGATCTCCCCAGAGTGGCTCAATGATTACCGCTGATGGGCATTCTCAATTCCTTGGATATCTTTTCATATCCCTTTCCTGTTTTATACAGTTCAACTACCTTTTCCCGCAGATCCTTTGACAATTCTTTTGCTTTCCCCATGACTCAGAATCCAGAAATGTCAGTGCAGCACTGAATGAAAGATGCAAGGGTCTGTCAGGAGTCCAGAAACTCATTGACCTTTTATACACACACACTAATTACAAGCAAAAAGATCACAGGTGAGGATGGTTACCCAGCCATTCAAACCCATCTGTGTCAACTTGTGTGCATGTTATCAGGTCAAAATCACCAGGGTATGTAAACTTTTGATCAGGGTCATTTGGGTAATTTCTGTTGTCATTATGATTGAAACATGAGTGAAAGAAATGTTTTTGTGTTATCATTCATATTCTCTGAAAAATGGCCAAGAAATCATAAATTCTGCTAGGGTATGTAAACTTATGAGCACAACTGTATATACTATATACTGTACATATATATTCTTACACTGCTTGTATATAGGCTACAATAGATCAATATACTACACTGCCTGCACTGACTGTATATACTCTCTACACTAGATCTACTGTATATACTACACTGCCTACACTGCCTGTATATACTGTCTCTACACTACATATATATACTACACTGCCTGCCTACACACCACTAGCTATACTAGCTAAATGTTCAGGTCTCTGCCCATTCACAGCACTACATATGGGCCGCTGTACAAGTGGCTTTATATAGTGTGGGCATGGACTGAGATCCCCTGAGACATTATTGGCCAAAGACACCCTGCCTTTTAGCCAATTATGGCTCTCACAGCACAGCGCACTGTGATTGGCCAAAGCATGCAGGTCATGTGCATGCTTTGGCCAATCAGCGGGCTGCATTTCCCTGTGATTTCAATGCATTATGGGGTGCTTGAATTTGGCACGAACGCCCCATAATGTTCCAAATTCGGTGAGTGGCCGAACAGCCAATGCTTGAGTCAAACTTACGTTCGACTCAAACTGACAGCTCATCCCTACTGGTGAAGTGGATACAAACTGTAGCATGAAGTCACAATTTGTGCTTTCAAAAAATTCTTTGCCTCTTAATTATTGCAGCAGATGACTTTTAAAGAGTAGAACTTAGCACCATGGAAACCAAATTGATGTTGGTGTGGAGTAGGAAGAAGGGGGAGGACTTGTTCTTTCCTAGTTGACTTTTTCCACTAGTAATGGTGTCTTTTATGCTGTATGTATGTTCTCAAATTCCTGCCTCTTTAGCCATGGCTTATTTTTTGTCCTCACATATTGAACCCAGAGACAGATATGCCATCTGGATCTGTACATAAAATATGGCAGGGACACTCAACCCTTCTCTTCTTAATTTACCTGGTTCTTGTCCTGCACTATTTCCACGGTTTTATCTATCATTACATCATCATCGCCTAACCAAGGGTCATATAGATCAGTGGTTCTCAACCCCATCCTCAAGTTCCCCCAACAGGCCATGTTTTGGGAATTTCTCTTAGATAAAATAGCTGTCTAAAATACCAAGCCATTGATTCTGATTTAAAGCACCTGTGCAAGATAAAGGAAAACCTGCAAACATGGCCTGTTGGGGGTACTTGAGGACAGGATTGAAAACAATGGATATAGATAACAAACAATTCTAATAGAAAATATTCTGGTATCAAGTGTTATGTATCTTTATCCTTTCAATTTGCTTACCATGGATCTGCTGTGGGTAATGCCATCAAAATCATGACCACCACCAAGATCCCCAATGACAAACTTCGGAATCATGATGCATTTGCTTTCCCCAAAGCTTCCCTGTAATCTATCTATAACATTCAATTGCTTAAAAATGGTGATAGAGGTTAAAGGGGATTGAGAAGAGGGAGAGTGTTGTTAAAAATGAGTGTGAACTTAATGGTATTCAATCCGTTTTCTTCCTTCACCCTAGTCGGAAAACAGGAGATGAACAAACTAGCCATATTTAGCACTCCCATAGTAGATAGGTGTTTAGGTGATAGGTTTTTGCTAGGAGAGGCACATTTATTCAGGCCTGACTGATGTGCAGGCCTGATTGTTTTGATTTGTGTAGGGGAGAGGCCCAGGAAGAGCTGGAGACTGCAGGAAGGAACACCTCTTGGTTACTTCTCCCCTTTTCTTCAGAATGATCTGGAAAAAGGGATGGATAGAGGAGGCGAGGCTTTCTGAAGTATGTTAAGGAGCCCTGACCAATCCCCAACCTGGATTGGCAGGGGGCTGGACTCCTTAAATACTGTGGTCTGCCCAGTGGGGGGAGGAGAGTGTTGGGTGGAAGAGCTGTAGATGTAGCAGGCATTGTGGAGGTCCTGAGGGAGTCCCCAGTCTAGGGGTGAGCTTAGGCCTGGATGCTCAGGAAGTGGAAAGAACCACTCCTATAACACACAGAGGAGTTCTGACCAAGGAGCAGGATAGCAGCCGGTGCCAGTGAGTGACACAACCTGGGAGCTGGATGAAGTAGACCGGAGCAGGCTAGGTGGATACAGTGGACAATCTGAGAAGGTTACAGGAGCCAGTCAGGGTACTGGTGTCAATGGGCAGTGGAGGAGCCAGGAAGGCTGAGGTGGCCTGGAAGAGGATGGGCTGGAAGCTGTAGTCCATCAACCCTAGCTAGCACAAACGTACTTTGCTACACTCTGGGGACCATGGCCCTTGCCTGTAATGGGCGGTCTGGAGGTTCTGCTAGTAGAAACTCAGGCCTTACCATGTGCTAGCTAGGCCAGAACTAAGTGTGTGCAGGAGAGAGGAACCAGGAGGAAAGGGAGAATTGAAGCAAGTTTGTGCTGGAGCAAGAAGGAGTGTATATATAAGTGTATATAGAAGGTCCAGTTAACTTTAATCCATAGGGCATTTCACGATCACCCCTACCCCATCCAAGTTTTATCCCCTAATAAACAACAAAAAAAAAAACAAAGTACCAGCCTGTTCTGTGACTCCGGATGAAAGGAAATGTGTGATTGAGGGCAGAGTGACAGGTGGACCACAGCAACCAGCCACCTCTAAGGGGGACCCTGGCTACACATATAACAGTTTCATGCACTTATATTCAATTTTGCCAGTTGCTATTCACTCAATACAGCCTTAAGCTGGCCATGCACTAGTAGAATTTCACTCTAAACTTTTCATTTTAATAACACTAAGGCTGGGTTCACACTGGTGCAATCATAGACATTGCATGTGATTCACACCGCATTGCTGTGTACATCACATGTGATATCTGTGCAATGCAAATTCAGCCATACAAACTGTATGGTTGAAATTGCATCATATTTACACCAAAATGGTGCAGGATCCTTTTTTTGGTCGCACTGGAATTGGATGGCATAGATGTTCACACCCAAGTGATCCAATTCCTGTACCATTTCACATTTCGCTAGGGATGGTCTGGATGTTCGAGTCGAATGCAACATATGGGATATTTGCAGCAAATTTGAGCACAGCGGAGCATCCCATGATGCACTGCGAGATTGCAGTGCATTGATGACCTGACCTGCATGCTTTGGCCAATCACAGCGCAATGTTCTGTCAGAGCCATGATTCGCCAAAGGCAGGGTGCCTTTGACCAATCATGGCTCAGGGGCCATGCCCCACACTATATAAAGCCTCTTACACGCGGATGTAAGTAGTGTGATAAAGTGGAGAGCTTGAGCTAGATTAGGCAGATTAGTTAGTTGCGTGCAGGCAATTTAGTATATACATATACAGTGTAGTCAGTGTAGACTATATATACAGTGCATTAATATAAACAGTATCTCAGAAAAGTGAGTACACCCCTCACATTTTTGTAATTATTTTATTATATCTTTTCATGTGACAACACTGAAGAAATTACACTTTGCTACAATGTAAAGTAGTGAGTGTACAGCTTGTTTAACCATTTCACCCCCAGAAGGATTTCCCATGTTAGGACCAGAGCACTTTTTGCAATTTGGCACTGCGTGCTTTAACTGACAATTGTGCGGTCGTGCAATGTTGTACCCAAACAAAATTTGGGTCCTTTTTTCCCAAAATAGAGCTTTCTTTTGGTGGTATTTAATCCCCTCCATGTCATTTCTGATCACCGCTATAAACAAAAAAGAGCGACAATTTTGCAAAAAAAAAAAATATTTCTTACTTTTTGCTAAAATACAAATCCAAAAAAATATATATTTTAAAAAAAATGTATACAAGAGTCTGGTATGGATTTTGCACTACACTGTATTTTTCATAGATTTTTAATCTATTATGCCGGGAGCTGACAATACATTACAGCCGCGAGCAAGTTTAGATGACATTTTTCCTTTAAAAATGTCATTATTGCTGCAGCACAGTTCTACACATTGCACAGATGCACCACTTTACAGGAAGACTAAGGGGACCCCCCGCCCCCAGGCATGATATTTAAAGGAATATTTAATTTTTATTGTTTCACTTTAAGCATTATTAAAATCACTGCTCCTGAAAAAAACAAAAAACTATTGTTTTAAAAACTTTTTTTTGAATTGATACATGTTCCCTATGGCAGTACCAGGACCCCATACACATTTTATGGCAATAACTTGCATATAAGCTTTTAAAATTAGCACTTTTGATTTTTCATGTTCGTGTACCATAGACTTTAATATTGTTTGCATGTTTGCTAGAACTTTTTGCCTGTTCACGGTGTTCTGGTGCAAACCGAACCGGGGGGGGGGGGGGTGCTCAGCTCACCCCTATCTTTCGCAGATATCAGTGTGAACTGCCTGTGATTCAGGTGTGATGCCCGCACAGGAATAGCAGGGTTTCCCGCATCACACCCAGTCTGATTTGATTTTCCAATCCATAATGTGACCCCAAGTGATGTTCATTTTCAACCAAAGTGTCGAGAAAATTCCAAGTAGCAGATTGGAAAGGTTATCTTGAATAAATGAATACGTAAGGCAAGGTTCACATCTAAGCAGGAAGGTATGTAATTGCATCCCTTTTTGCACCCACCGGAAGAATGTGCTGCTGTTTAGCAGGTGCTAAATACTGATATTAATCCTAATGGCACCCCTGCACACTAAACATTGCAGCGCTGTTTCCTGTGCTTGGAACCGCCGCACTATGCAATTTCCCTGCAGCTGTGCTTTTGAAAAAAGTGCAGGGACCTTTTCCCTTCATTTTACATAGATACAGCAGCTCATTTAAATGAATGGGCTATTGTGCCCGCACAAATATGGCAACCGGGAAACCAGCATAGTGTGCACCTAGGTTAACAGTGTATATGGTTTTCATTTGAGAAAGTGAACTTATTCAAAAATCAAGTGCTAAAAGCAGATTACATTTTGAAGTGCTTTAGAATGAAATTCATCAAGTCATTAAATGTACTAGGAATTTTCACATGAATGTTCTTATATATATTCATATGAACATTTGTTTGAAAAGCTACTAATGTATGGCCAAGGAAGATAAATGTACCCTTTCTTTACCTTTTCTGGTGCCACAATCTTCTTCTAGGTGCCGGTTTTCGTCTGTCTTCACTGGCTGGGGTGGAATGACGTCACTCTTGCACATACATAGGAGTCAGTCATCCCAGCTCACAAGGACTGTGACAGTGATGTAAACTAAGCTGAACATACGCAACTCAGTTTACATGCCGGGGAGACAACAATCAGGCAGGTAGGCATATTTCATGGCAAGTCTCTTCTGTAAAAAAGACCCGGCCTGCTCATAGTTTGTAGCAGTGGAACTTTAGTTCTGCTTTAACCTAGCTAGGGACCAGTTTAGCCTTTTTTTTTTTTTTTAACAAAATCATGAAATTAAAGGCACAACATAATATTTACGGTATGCATTTTGTAGAATTTGTATACAATTGATATGATACAAATAGTCAGTGCTCCTACATGGGCAATTGGCATGGCTACAAGGGGATAGCTAGTTCATTTTCAAAGAGCCTAACTTTAGGTGCAGACAGATATCTTCTGCATTACTCTACATCTTACAAGAACGTTAAAAAATATTGTCCCATGCCCACAATCAGTGCCAGATTTATAAGGGAGCAAAAGAGGCACTTGCCCTAGGCTCCCTGCCAGAGGAGGTTCCAGACATCCTTTATATAAAAATGAAACATATTTTTTTATTTCAAGAATACAGTAGTGTGTTAGTTAAGGATATTTTCCAGTTTGCAGCCTTTGCAAAGCTCTGGTCATGTCTCACTCTATCTCCACAGGCAGTTTTATTACAAGATGAGGGGCTTGTTGTTACCTTTTGAGGTGTTAATGTAGCCCTTAGAATATATTTGAGCATGATGGTCAATCGTTGTTCAGGAGAAAGGTTGTTCAGCAAATTGGCACTGATAAGGAATTATCTGAGAAACACGATGACCCATAAATAACTAGGTGCTTTGTGCCTACTGGCTGTGGGGAGCAGTGTCCTCAAGATGATACAGTTTGATGATTTAGTTAAAGATTTTCCAGATGCCAAGTGCAGGAAGAAAGACTTTTTGTATATAGTGTAGTGAGATGCATATCTGTGATGTTTGACTTGCCAGTTCCAATGATCTGTGTAATGTCTATTCATACAGTCAATAAAACTGAGGGAAAAAAATCAGAGAAGTGTCTTCCTTGGAAACCTAACATATTGTTTAGAACAAATGTGGTTTATCATTAATTTCAGTTTACTGTTTTATTTGTCATATAATTTCTTTGTTGAGGGGCCCCCGAACTTGAAGTGTCCCAGGCCCCTCCAAAATCTAAATCCGGCACTGCCCACAATCATACGTGTTAAATTTGAAATTATGTAGTTAAAATTCTAAATTATGAAACAAAAAAAAAAAAAATTCTAAAATAAAACTCATATATCTCCCTTTTGAAAAACAAAATGATTTGAAAAACTGCTATTGTGAACAAAATCATGTTTCTCATACTCATGGAATGTAATGTGACAGCAACAGTAAAATCTTCAACAAATTTCATGCCAGAAATCTGATCAGGTATGTCTGTATTTTCTATTTTCAGAATTTTTTATATTGTCAGAGATTGGCACAGGATAATCTTAATTCTTCACTTATAAATAAAAATGGATCCATTATAGAGATTTCTGACATAAATTACATTGGACACTTTACTCTGTTGCTGTTATAGTACATTTTATGGGAATGAGAAACATTGATTGTCATTTTGTGATTTTATGATAGCTGTTCTTTAAAGGAGATGCATCTCTTGCTATGGTATTAATTGCAACTTTTCCTCATTAAAGGGTAAATATTTGATAAAACTCTTGAGCTTTCATTTCTTTCTTGTCCCCAAATGCTATAAGTACAAAAACTGTACCTGAGCATGTGTTTAAAAATAATTGCCGTTTGATTTTGTGCTTTCACGGCAGTCAGGTTTTGTGTCAGCATGGTTTACAGTGGCCCATGTTATTTCATTGCATGCACATGCTACTCCCCAGCTGCAACTGGGCAGAGAGTGCTAAAACTGGAGACATGAAAACTGAAAAACCATCAGCAATCTTGCTACACTGAGACTGGAGACATGAAAACTGAAAAACCATCAGCAATCTTGCTACACTGATCAGCCTATGACGTCACGGGGGTTACTGCCAAACTGGAACTGTTGACACCTTTTTCAGACAGCCACAGGGATTTGTCCTACTTCTACTTCTGAGGAAGGCATTCTAGTTCTGTTGTAGCTGATGTAGGAACCTGATGTCTTCTGAGAGCTTGTACATGTGTGGGGAGGTGTAGAATGGTGCGGAGGCAGTAAACACTCAGAGTCCAGTTGCAGAGAACAGAACTTGTATTAATATAGAATCCAATAATTCACATCAAACCCAGTGGGAAGACATCCAACCGAGAATGCTCATAGCTAGTGTTGAGCGAACCCGGACTGTAACGTTCGGGTCCGTACCGAACTTTCGGGTGTCCGTGGCACGGACCCGGACCCGGACATTTCAAAAATCGTTCGGGTTTGGTCCTTACAGGCCCAGGCCCAGGCACGGTGCCTGTGGGCTTTCAAGCCATGCCTGGGCTTGCAATGTCAGGCCCAAGCGAGTTGTGATCGATACTCGTAAGAGCCAACCTACAGAAGGGTGACCCAAACTACACTTAATAACCTAAGATATAATTATGTTCAAGACAAGAGACGTTGACCTGAGACTCACAAATGACGGAGGCGTGGTAAGATGTGGAGGGGTGTGTACATGTTCGAGAGTCTTCTGTAGTCCAAGGATGTAGTCGATGTTGTCTTGATCTTACGGAAGGAGTCTTCATCTTCATCCTGTTTAGGGACACCGACAGACTTTTTCCACAGTTGTCAAGGTC
>BLSH010349621.1:42556-59804 GCA_018402905.1 Glandirana rugosa | reverse complement strand
TTACTGTGCCATTGGCAGTGAAGGGGTTAACCTGCAGGGGGCGCTCTAAGGGTTAACTATGTTCCCTGGGCGTGTTCTTACTGTATGGGGACTGCCCTAACAGGGGAAGGGAAGTGGTCACAGCCTTCATGTACAGGAAGGCTGTGATCACAGCCCTTCCCCCTCACACAGAGCGGAGGTCCGTGTTTACTTACACGGACCTCCGCTCCTTCGCTCCGGGGGGGCCATCGCGGGTAGCCGGCGGCAATCGAAGCCGCCGCACCCACTCCCCGGCCCTCCCCGGACACAGTGAGCGCGCGGGCGCGCCTCCGGCGGCGCGCGCGCGCTCACTAGGCGCGATCACGCGGCCGCCGTCAGATGACGGCGATCCGCGTTACAGAGCCACTTTGCCGCCGTCAATTGCCGATTGACGGTCGGCAAGTGGTTAAAAAAACAAAAGTTGGATTCAAAATGGCCAACTTCAAAATGGCCGCCATGGTCACCACCCATCTTGAAAAGTTTCCCCCCTCACATATACTAATGTGCCACAAACAGGAAGTTAATATCACCAACCATTCCCATTTTATTAAGGTGTATCCATATAAATGGCCCACCCTGTATATACATTTTTATTAACCCAAGCCCCTGCTAAAAATAATCCTAAATAGTCCCCCCATTGTATAGTAGGCCTGTTCAAATGCCTTAAAGTGGTTCTAAAAAAAACTTCTGCAAGCAGCTCCCACTTCAGCCCCCCTAAATACTTACCTAAACCCAATCTCAATCCAGTGATATGCACAAGAGGCGAGGCTTTCTCTTTCCTCCTCATTGGCTCAGACACAGCAGCAGAAGCTATTGGCTCCAGCTGCTGCCAATCACAGCCAGTGAGGAGAGAGCAGGGACGGGGCTGAGCCACGCTATTTGTGTTTTATGGTCACACACAGCCGGCTTGGAAGCAAGCACACACAAGGCACACACATAGCTGCTTGCTATGGGGCACTTGGCAAGGGGGACGGGCCAGAAACACCAAGGAGGCCCGGAGAAGAGGAAAATCAAGGCTGCTCTGTGCAAAACCATTGCACAGAGCAGGTAAGTATAAAGTATAACATGTTTTACATTTTAAAAAAGTAAAAAGTGTGCCTTTACAAAAACTTTACATTCAGTTTCTTACTTTTGTCAGTTTATGAAGTGGAGATAAGCCACTAAAGTGATGATTGTGCCTTATCTCAAATAAGGACCAATTTGTGTACCTGCAATGAGGAGCAGAGAAGATGTTTTGAGTTTTACACAAATGGGCAGTTTATGAAGGTGTGATCTAAGCACCTCACTGGCCATCTGTGTAAAATATCTCCATCCCTATTGAGTAGGTCCTCTTTTGCCTTCAAAGCTGCCCTGAACCGTCGGACTTGTTTTTCCAGCACAACCCACAAATACTCTATTGGATTGAGATCTGGAGAATTCGGAGACAAAGTCAACATCTCAAATTCATTGTTGTGTTCCTCAAACCATTCTTGAACCATTTTTGAAGTATGGCAAAGTGCATTATCCTCCTGAAAGAGGTCACTGCCTGCCAACAGGAAATACAGTTTCCATGAAGGGGGTGTACTTAGTCAGCAACAATGTTTAGGTAGGTGGTACAGATCAAAGAACATCCACATGAGTGGCAGGACCCAAAGTTTCCACATCCACATGATGTAAAAGAAAATGTGATTCATGAGACCAGGCCACCTTCTTTCATTGCTCCAGTTGATCCAGTTCTAATGTTCACATGCCCATTGTAGGTTCTTTTGGTTGTGGACACAAGTCAGTATGGGCTCTCCGACCAGTCTGCAGTTAAACAACAAACAACAATGCCCATTTTGTTCTGCTTTCAACACATCAACTTCATGAACAACATGTTTGCCTGCTGCCTAATATATCCCACCACCTTCCAGATGCCATTGTAATAAGATAATCAACGTTATTCAGTTTTCCTGTCCGTGGTCATAAAGTTATGGCTGATCGGTGTACAGTATATATGTATATATGGCCTTGACATACTACTGTGTGCACCAATGCAAGGACTGTGTTATAGGGACAGCTAATGCTCTCAGTTTGCCAGTGTGCATTTAGAGCCATGCATCTGCACAGCCGACAAATTGAGAGCTTTGTATGTTTAGACATGAATAGGACTTCATGCATGGGAATGTACAACACACCTGTGTTTGATCAGTTACTTTGTAGGGCAGAGGAGGGATCAGGGGTCTAGTAGATCCCTGATCTCTCTTTAAAGAGTACCTGCCACTGCCCAAAGCTATCACAAGGGGTTGTTCACCCCTTGTGATAGCAAAAAAATTAAATGAAAGAAAATGTAAAAAGTGTAAAAAAATGTTTAAATATAATAAATTACAAAAAATGTTTAAAGCACCCCACCCCTGCATACTCAAGTGCAAATTCAAACACACACATTGGTTCGGCACACATATGTAAATAGTAATTGACACTTAAGGTATCACCGCAAACATCACAGTGAGAGCAATAATTCCAGTGCCAGAGCTGGGTCATTTTAGGTGCCATAGTTTGTCACCATTTTACAAGCATGTGCAATTTTAAATATTGACATGTTTGGTATCTGTTTACTCAAAGCAACATCAGCTTTTAAATTTTACCAAAAATTGGGTATTTTAGTTTGTTTGTGTGCCCTAAGATTCATTTAGGTGTATTTTTTTCCTGAAAACGTGTGCTCGATAAATGGCTGCACAAGTATCATGCAACATAAAAAAAATTGCATTTCCAGGGCCTCTGCTTTTGCAAAATATATAATGTTTGTGAGTTCTAAATAATTTTCTAGCAAAAAATGCTGATTTCAACATATGAGTGAAAAATGTCCAAATTACCCTGGACAGTAAGTGGTTAATAAAGCTAATGTTTAACACACATGGGGTGCCTGTATGTTGTGTTTGAGGAACTTTATTATTTTAGTGTAATTATGTGTGCTCTTTAAATTACTTTCACTTTTTAAGCTCCAGACAGCCTTCTCCCATCTTCCCAGATCGTGGGTGCTCTCAGTGATAATACATATATTCTATTCTCCTTCTGAGAAGAGAGGTACATGGTTTCATAAACAGGCTGCCAGAGGAAATGTTTTTCTGTGGAGAACGGCTGGGGTCTCAGTGGTGGTGAATTACACCTATATAATAAATGGACACCTAAACCCTGATGGAGGTTTTGCAAATATTTAACACTGATTGTCAGTAACTGCGAGATATTAAGAAACTACTAAGGACCTGGTAACTAGTCAGGCAAAGTCCACTTCATTGTAGCCATAGGGGTTGATTTGCTAAAGCTAGAGAATGCAAAAATTGGTGCAGCTGTGCATGCTAGCCAATCAGCCTCTAACCTTGTTCAATCAAGCTTTCACAATAAAACCTTGAAGCTGATTGGTTTCTGTGTGGAGTTGCTCCAAATTTTGCACTTTCAAGCTTTAGTAAATCAGCCCCATAGAGACAACAGACAGGAGTGGAAATTAAGGAATAGCTAACACCAATAATTATAGTCATAAACAACACCAATTAATGCAGCTCTTTAATTATTATTTTACCTTTAAATGTATTTTTTTTAGATTAAAGCAGTGTAAGTTCCAGCATTGAACCTGGTATTATTATTATTATTATACAGGATTTATATCAGCCTAATCCCAGTTCTTGTACAGCAGGACTGTTGTGTAAGAGGAAGAAGCAGTGCAACGAACCAATCTGTTCATGTGCTGACAAGAAGAATTCTGATAGGGGGAGAATGCAGTGTGACCTGGTGGCTGTGGGGGTCTGCAGATGGGGCACTTATTGGAATCTGGAAGCTCCCTGTAAGAAAAGGGGGGCCCCGAGATATTGTCCCATTCGCCAAAAAAAAATTGTATTAGAAATAAAGACACCCAAATGTTTGACAAGTCCCTTATTTTAAAAAAATCCTCAAAAAATGTCCCTCACTGTAAGTTCATCTTCCCTTACAATACCAAAGAAAACTAATAAGCCATTGAGCTGACTGGAACTCTACCACGAATTAAAGCGGTTGTATCCTCTAAAATTACATTTTTACCTACAGGTAAGCCTATAATAAGGCTTACCTGTAGGTAAAAAGAATATCTCCTAAACCTGTATGGTTTAGGAGATATTCTGACTGAAAGCGCCGCTGATGTCAGCAGGGGCACACGCAGTGATGTCCCGGCAAAGGCCTGACACACACCGCCGGACCATGCCGTAAAGTCTGCCGTAAAGACGGGCTCCCGCGCATGCGCAGAGGTGACATCTCGCGGCTCCGGCCACTCACAGCGCCGGAGCCGCGTACCCGGAAGGATCCATGGAGGGAACATGGCAGCTCCCTCCTCGGGGACTGGGCGTACCTGCGGGAGCTTCATTCTAAGGTAAGTATTTCATAATGAGCTAATATGCCTTTGCCTTGCAGGTGTTTTTTTTTTTGCAGGGGAGATAACTGCTTTAAGGGGGCACATAAGAGGGCCAGGATAAAGGTAGGAAACACCAGGTGAAGAGAATGCAGCTCCTCTCAGATTAAAGTGTTACTAAACCCACAACAGTAAAATCAGTTTGTATATATAGTAAAGCATGCTTGCTATACTCACTGCGGAACCTATGGGGTTAATTCTCTTCATTGTGTAAAAAGGCTGTGTGATCCTGTCTGTCTGATCCTCCTCTTATTCCACTGTTCCCTAATTATTTACTGATAATACAAAGCTCAGGGACAAGCTGCACATGCTCAGTTTGGTGTGTATTACTGTAAAGTTCGGGTCCGTACCGAACTTTTGGGTGTCCAGGACCCAGACCTGAACCCGGACTTTCCAAAAAAAGTCTGGGTCCGGGGTTCTGGTATTTTACTCCACGTGTTGAGAAGCTGCCAAGGGCAGCCAATCAACAAGTGTTTGACTGGTTTTCCCTAGAAGCCATGCCTACTAATTGCATGGCTGTGATTGACCAGTGCACCATGTGACCCAGCCTCTATGTGGGGCTGGAGTCACTGTGCTGCATGTCATATGCTCTCAGGATAGTTTAGGGAGAGGATGCTGCTGGCTCTGTTACGGACAGATTGCAGAACATCTCATCCTGCATTACTGAGGACTGGGGAGAGATACTAGTACTGCTACTTTGAGGGAGGGAAAGATACTAGTGCTGGTGCTTTGAGAGACAGATTTCACACCTCATCCTGCTGCACAGAACGATCTGACTGGACTAGGGTGAGATACTAGTACTGCTGCTTTGAGAGACAGATTTCATACCTCATCCTGCTGCACAGAACGATCTGATTGTGGACTAGGGAGAGATACTAGTACTGGTGCTTTGAGGGAGGGAGAGATACTAGTACTGGTGCTTTGAGAGACAGATTTCACACCTCATCCTGCTGCACAGAATGATCTGACTGGACTAGGGAGAGATACTAGTACTGGTGCTTTGAGAGACAGATTTCACACCTCATCCTGCTGCACAGAACGATCTGACTGGACTAGGTAGAGTCTGTTGCTTTAAGGGAAAGATTATTCTTCTAAAATCATTTCCAAGTTGTACAGGGAAAGGTTCCAGCTGTTGCTTTAAGGGAAAGATTAGTGTTCTAAAATCATCTTCAAACTGTGTGAAAAAAGTATAAATAAGCCGGGAGAACCCATATCACTGTTCTACAATCATTTGGAAACTGTGTGTTAAACTTTAACTAAAACCGGGAGAACCCATACTACTGTTCTACAATCATCTGGAAACTGTGTGTTAAACTTAAACTAAAACTGGGAGAAGCCATATCCCTGTTCTAAAATCATCTAAAAACTGTGTGTGAAACTATAGCAGAGAGAAGTTTCACACACAGTTTTTAGATGATTTTAGAGCAGTGATATGGGTTTGCTCTGCTATAGTTTCACACACAGTTTTTAGATGATTTTAGAACAGTGGTATGGGTTCGCTCTGCTATAGTTTCACACACAGTTTTTAGATGATTTTAGAACAGTGATATGGGTTCCCTCTGCTATAGTTTCACACACAGTTTTTAGATGATTTTAGAACAGTGATATGGGTTCACCCCGTTTTAGTTAAAGTTTAACACACAGTTTCCAGATGATTGTAGAACAGTAGTATGGGTTCTCCCGGTTTTAGTTAAAGTTTAACACACAGTTTCCAGATGATTGTAGAACAGTAGTATGGGTTCTCCCGGGTTTAGTTAAAGTGTAACACACAATTTCCAGATGATTGTAGAACAGTAGTTTGGGTTCTCCCGGTTTTAGTTAAAGTTTAACACACAGTTTCCAGATGATTGTAGAACAGTAGTATGGGTTCTCCCGGTTTTAGTTAAAGTTTAAAACACAGTTTCCAGATGATTGTAGAACAGTAGTATGGGTTCTCACGGTTTTAGTTAAAGTGTAACACACAATTTCCAGATGATTGTAGAACAGTAGTTTGGGTTCTCCCGGTTTTAGTTAAAGTTTAACACACAGTTTCCAGATGATTGTAGAACAGTAGTATGGGTTCTCCCGGTTTTAGTTAAAGTTTAACACACAGTTTCCAGATGATTGTAGAACAGTGATATGGGTTCTCCCGGCTTATTTATACTTTTTTCACACAGTTTGAAGATGATTTTAGAACAGTGATATGGCTTCTACCGTTAATTAATACTTTTCAGACACAGTTTGAAGATGGTCCACATCCATCTCCATTTTTGATTTTTTTAAAAAAATGCTTTTAGTTATTTCCCTGTCCCCATTTCTTTGTAGGGCACTTGTCCCACCCTTACCCCCATTTTCCTTCCTTTTGCATACCTCTAGGACTTTCCAGGACTTTTTTACAGCCATTTCTGTGCCTAAAAGTGTGGGTCCCCATTGATTTCAATGGGGTTCGGGGTCCGGGACAAAGTTCGGGTTCTGTCCGGACCCGAACCCAGACTTTGTCCCGAAGCTCGGCCGAACCAGAGGAACCCGAACTTCCAGAAGCTCGCTCAACTCTACTAGAGAGTATTTCTTTTTTCTTGGGAGAGTGCATGTTATCAACACAGGGCCAATCAGCACTGTCCAGACAGAGGGTCAGGGGAGAATGTAAACTCTTCCTACAAGCTTTACTAGGAACTGATACAAGTCCCAAGACTGCTATATGCTGCTGATGAGAAAAGGTATTCAGCAGCTTATATTTACTAAAATAATTGCATGTTCTGTGTACTGTGGGAGACCAGATATTGTGAGTGCAGGGTCCTAGGTTTAGTAACATTTTAAAGCTGAGTTCCACCCACATTTTTCACTCCTCACCATGCAGCACTAATGTGTATCCCTAAAATGAATTGGAAATGTATTATTATTTTTTTCTGTTCACTTACCTGATTTATATCTATACCTAATTTCACTTCCTTCTTTAGGGGCCGGGACGCCGTACATCATTTCCAAGTTTGCATTGGCTCCTGGGAGATCTTGGTCAGCTTGGCATGGCACTGCTCCCGTAACATTTAACATTGGCGTCTATGGAAAATCTTGGTCAGCTTGACATGGCACTGCTCCAGTGCCATGTCAAGCTGACCAAGATTTCCCATAGAAGCCAATGTTAAATATTACTGGAGCTGTGCCATGTCAAGCTGACCAAGATTGCAGCGCACTGCACTGCGCGAGATTGGCAGGTGCATGCTGGGTAGCCAACATGCATGGAATCCAGGAAGAAGGACACTTTGGCTTCAGATGCCCACAGTGGAGATAGCCATGCTGTGCAGGAACTTCACAAAGTAAGAAAATGATGCTGCACAAATAGAAAACTGGGCATAGTTTACAACATACCTTTGTTACATTGCGCGAGGCATGAGTATTCTAGGGGTATTTTTATCTTAAAAGTCATATTTTGGCCGGAACTCCTCTTTAAGTCTTGAGATCACAATTCACATAGGATCAAACCATAGGAAGTTCCTTCTGTATGGTTTGATAAAGAGGACCTCTAGTTTGCCCTGATGTAGTCACATCCCACTTCCTGTCATCACCCAGCCGAGAGAGGTGCTGTTTGAAGCCGCAGCCACCTTGCCACTCCTGGAAGCTTATGTTCCAGCCTGAAGTCTGATAGATATACTTCTGCTTCAACTAGTCACATGCCTGCAAAGCTCTGCAGCCTCATGGTGATCCTATGGAGTTCTATATGGGTTTATGACAAGCCTTGATCCACTTTTATCTACCTAGTGAGTGCATTTTTATTGTCTTTTATACCTTTTTAAAAAAATCACTACACCTAGATGGAGGTGCCCACTTGTGTTTGTTTTTCATGTACAATACTTACTGTCTCACTGAATAAAAACCCAACAACTTCACACATATGGCCTATGCTGACATTAACACTACCAAAACACTACCATGGCAATATTTGGTCAATGATATCTCTAACCCTTTGCTTAAAAGGAGAAGGTCTTCACAGTGACATCAGTGGTTCCTAGAGATGCCATGGGTGCTGGCAACTATGGCCTTCTTAGGAACCAGTGACAGCTGGAAGCTGTTATATATAGAAGCGGCAGAAATACCATTTCTATATATGATGCATGGGTCCCGCTGAACAGGGGGCCAAAGGGACTAAAGTTCAGTCTGAACGTGCTTATCACTTTGTGGACTGAATAATACTACCAGAATGGGGACTGTAGGTGGAATTTTTGGATTGAGGGTACATTTTTAGGCAAAAGTTTATTTAGTTTATATACAGCATCTCACAAAAGTGAGTACACCCTTCACATTTTTGTAAATATTTTAATATATCTTTTCATGTGACAATACAGAAAAAAAATGACACGTTCCTACAATGTAAAGTAGTGAGTGTAAAGCTTTTATAACAGTGTCAATTTTCTGCCCCTCAAAATAACTCCACACACAGCCTAAGTGAAAATGTCCAAATTGGGCCCAAAGTGTAAATATTTAGTTTAACCACAATTATTTTCCAGCACTGCCTTAAAGAGGAAGTAAACCCAGATGCATTGCATAGTAACCCATTATGTATCACTTACCTGCAAGCGAAGCCTGCGGCATTCAGCGATGTCCCCTCTCCTGGCGGCGTCCATCTTCTGCCCCTCTTCCTGGCCGGAGTTGTGAGACGTCACTCCCGTGCATGCGCGCGGGAGCCGCCAGTCACGGCATGGTCGCAGTGAAGGAACGGCACACAGGCCATTCCTTCTCTGCGCATGTGCCGACATGACGTCGGCACAGCTTCAACACTGCTTCAACACTGCATATCTCCTGAACCGTACTGGCTTACCAGTAGGTTAAAGTGGTTGTCACACGTTGACAACCACTTTAACCCTCTTGGGCATGGAGTTCAACAGAGATTCACAGCTTCCACTCCTTCATGGCACCATCACAAACCTGGTGGATGTTAGAGACCTTGAGCTCCTCCACCTTCCGTTTGAGGATGCCCCACTCAATAGGGTTTAGGTCTAGAGACATGCTTGGCCAGTCCATCATCTTTACCCACAGCTTCTTTAGCAAGGCAGTGGTCATCTTGGAGGTGTGTCTGGGGTCATTATCATGTTGGAATACTACCCTGTGGCCCAGTCTCTGAAGGGAGGGGACCATGCTCTGTTTCAGTATGTCACAGTACGAATGAACTGTAGCTCCCCAGTGCCAGCAGCACTCATGTAGCCCCAAACCATGACACTTCCACCACCATGCTTGACTGTAGGCAAGACACACTTGTCTTTGTACTCCTCACCTGGTTGCCGCCACACACGCTTTACATGATCTGAACCAAATACGTTTATCTTGGTCTCATCAGACCACAGGACATGGTTCCAGTAATCCATGTTCTTAGCCTGCTTGTCTTCAGAAAACTGTTTGCAGGTTTTCTTGTGCATGATCTTTAGAAGAGGCTTCCTTCTGGGGGAACAGCCATGCAGACCAATTTGATGCAGTGTGTGGCATATGGTCTGAGCACTGACAGGCTGACCCCCCACCCCTTCAACCTCTGCAGCAATGCTGGCAGCACTCATATGTCTATTTCCCAAAGACAGCGTCTGTATATGACACTGGGCACGTGCACTCAACTCCTTTGGTCAACCATGGCGAGGGCTGTTCTGAGTGGAATTTGTCTTGTTAAACCACTGTATGGTCTTGGCCACCATGCTGCAGCTCAGTTTCAGGGTCTTGACAATCTTAGGCTAGGCTATCTTTATGTAGAGCAACAATTCTTTTTTTCAGATCCTCAGAGTTGTTTGCCATGAGCTGCCATGTTGAACTTCCAGGGACCAGTATGAGAGAGTTAGAGCGATAACAAACTAATTTAATACACCTGCTTTCCATTCACACCTGAGACCTTGTAACACTAACGAGTCATGACAATGGGGAGAGAACATGACTAACTGGGCTCAATTTGGACATTTTCACTTAGGGATGCACTCACTTTTGTTTCCAGCGGTTTTGACATTAATGACTGTGTGTTGAGTTATTTTGAGGGGGGGGGCAGCAAATTTACACTGTTATACAAGCTGTACACCCACTATTTTACATTGTAGTAGGGGGCAATGTCTTCAGTGTTGTCACATGAAAAGGTATAATAAAATATTTACAAAAATGTGAGGGGTGTACTCACTTTTGTGAGATACTGTATATGTACTGTATATATATATATATATATATATATATATATATATATATACACACACATACATATACACACACACACACTGTACACACAGTATAGATCACCTTTAGATGACCCCTGAAAATGTCTACAGAGAGGCTTCTAACTAATAGACTGTACTTTTACTTTCTCCAAAAGCTCATCCCTCACATTTCTTACTTTTTTGTATCACTTGACCTTCCATTAGATTGTAGGCTCAAATGCGCAGGACTCCCTGAACCCTCTTGTATTTCAACTGTACTGTCCCCCTCTATTTTGTAAAGCATTATGCAAACTGTTGGAGCTATATAAATCCTGTATTATAATAATTTTTAAAACAAATTTTATTAAGTTTTGCAAATATTTACAGCAGGTATATCATTATGTAAAAGAAAAAGAAATAACTTAAGAATATGTAAACCTTGACACCATTACTGGTCATTAAAAAGTATAAGCAAGTATCGTCAAGAGGTGTTTCAATCAGCTATAGAGAAAGAGAACAGACAGTCTCATTACCTTTACCTAAACAAAACAAGCACATACTATTAAAAGAACTAAAGGTGTAGTATGGATATTCTTTGCAATATAAAGGAAACATGTTTTTTATCCTCATTAAGAAACATTAGTAAAATAATTACATGTCTTCCTCGTTCCCCAAGTAAGGCTCTACACTACAGGTATCTTTATTGATGTTGTAGAATACTATTCTTTATTTCTGAACTACTGGATTAAATGATTGTAAATAACCTCCTTGTAAAAAATCCCATTCAGTTTAAAATAGAAATGAAAGACAAAACATTTTTGTATAGATATAAAAAAGGGATTTTATTATAACTTACCGTAAAATCCTTTTCTCTGAGTTCACTGACAGACGCAGCCCTTCATTAGGCAAGTGGGGTTTATGCTCATATCACTAGGAGTAGACTAGGCAAAATAAAACAAAAGCATAGGTTGGCCCCTCCCAGGGGGCCGTCCTCACCTTAGTATATAACCCCTTGCTAGACAATAGCATATCAGTTCGTAACAAGCCATACAAACTCAACAGAGGGGTGGGTGCTGCGTCTGTCAGTGAACTCAGAGAAAAGGATTTTATGGTAAGTTATAATAAAATCCCTTTTACTCTTACGTTCACTGACAGACGCAGCCCTTCATTAGACAAGTGGGGATGTCCCAAAGCTGTGTCAATCAAGAGGGGCGGGTAAACTATAACAACTGTACCCAACAAAAAAAGCCCTCTCAGGCGGCGCCAGTCGCACCTACACTACCGCTTGCAAAACTTTGCGGCCAAACGCAGCATCCGCAGATGCCGAAACATCCACTTTGTAAAACTTAGTAAACATGTGCACTGAAGCACATGAGGTAGCCGCTTTGCACACCTGAAACACCGAAGCCTGGTGTCTATAAGCCCAGGAAGTACTAACTGCCCTGGTGGAATGAGCCGTGACTGGGAAAGGGGGCACTTTGCCCCGAACCTCATATGCATGAGTCACGGTCTTTCTGATCCAACTAGAAATGGTAGCTGACGAGGCCGCCATGCCTTTGTGCGAACCTTCCGTCAGCACAAATAAAGAATCAGACTTCCGAAAGGAAGCTGTAGAAAAAAAATACACACGCAAAGCCCTCACCATATCCAAAGAATGTAGTTCAAATTCCCTGGGATGAGACGGGTGCGGGCACAATGAGGGAAGAACAATATCCTCATTCAAATGAAAAGAAAAAAACACCTTCGGAAGGAAAGAAGGGGAAGGTCGCAAAACCGTCTTGTCCTTATGAAGGACCAAGTAAGGTGACTTGCAGGATAACGCTGCTAACTCAGACACCCGCCTAGCGGATGTAACAGCCACCAAGAAAGCCACTTTCTTCGACAATAATTGCAAGGGAATGTCCCTAATCTTCTCATATGGTGGCTTCTCAAGAACAGAGAGCACCAGATTCAAATCCCACAGCGCCAAAGGCGACCGTATCCGAGGAGCCACATGACGTACACCCTGTACAAATGTACGGCTCAACGAGTGTGACGCCAAGGGTCGCTGAAAAAGAACCGTCAGAGCCGAAATCTGACCCTTAAGCGTACTTAACGCCAGGTTCTTATCCAGTCCCTGCTGCAAAAAAGTCTGCAGACCTGAGCAGCAGAGAGCCGATCGGCTGCTCTCCTGATGGGGGGGGGCTGCGCTGAATGTTTATCAGCGCAGCCACCCTCAGGATCACCCCCACTGGACCACCAGGGAGCAGGATCAGGACCACCAGGGAGCCCCCCTGGACATCGCAAGGAGGCCGCCCAGGACCACCAGGGAAGGCACACGGAGGCTGCCCAGGCCCAGACCACCAGGGAGCCCCTACTAGACCGCCAAGTAAGGGCAATATTGTGCACTGTAGGGATGGCACTGTGCCCATGTATGATGCCTGCCAGTGCCATCCCTAACAGTGCTTGTTGCACCAGTGCCCATCACAGCCACCTATAAGTGCCCACCTGTGCCCAACTGTGCCACCTATCAGTGCCTACCTGTGCCACCTAAAAGTGTCCACCTGTGCCACCTAAAAGTGCCACCTATCAGTGCCCAGTGCCACTTATCAGTGCCGCCTATGAGTGTCCATCAGTGCCGCATATCAGTGCCATGTATCAGTGCCAGTCAGTGTTGCTTATCAGTGCTGCCCATCAGTGCTGCATATGTGCCCCATCATCAGTGCAACCTTATCAGTGCCACCTCATCAGTGCCAATCTGTACTGCCTCATCAGTGCCCATCAGTGTAGCCTCATCAGTGCCCATCAGTGTAGCCACATCAGTGCCCGTCAGTGAAGGAGAAAATGTACTTTATGCAAAATTTTGTGACAGAAACAAAGAAAAATGTTTTTTTTTCCAAAATTTTTGGTCTTTTTTTTTTATAGCGCAAAACATAAAAACCGCAGGGGTGATCAAATACCACCAAAAGAAAGCTCTATTTGTGGGAACAAAATGATAAAAACTTTGTTTAGGTACAACGTCGCATGACCGCGCAATTCTCATTCAAAATGCAACAGCACCGAAAGGGGAAAAGTGGTCTGGGCAGGAAGTGTTCTAAGTGCATGGTATTGAAGTGGTTAACTACTTGCCGACCGGCCCACAGACATATACTGCAGGGCAGCAGCTCCTACAGGTGAAATGACCCTCTTCTGGGTTTGCGGTGCACACGAGCCGCAGGCGACCGGCTCCTGCCCTGATTGGACAAAGCAGGAGCCAATCAGCGGGTTTGGCGGACCTGATGTCCACCAGGACCCGCCGACCATTCCCAAGAGGGGTAGAACGGCAGTCTGCCAATGTAAACAAGGCAGATTGCGGTTCTGTGACATGGGAAGACAGAGATACTGTGTTTTTGATAAGCAGGAACACAGATCCCTGTCTTTTCACAGCACAAGCACCCACACACAGTTAGTAAGCACTCCCTAGATGCACATTTAACCCTTTGATCATTCCTGATGTTAACCCCTTCCCTGCCAGTATCATTAGTCCAGTGACAGTGCATATTTTTTTAGCACTGATCGCTGTATTAGTGTCACTGGTTTCCGCAAAGTGTCGCTTAGTGTCTGATTTGTCTGCCGCAATATCGCAGTCTCGCTATAAGCTGCTGATCGCCCCCATTACTAATAAAAATAAATAAATAAATAAATAAAAATTCCATAAATATATCCCATAGTTTGTAGATGCTATAAATTTTGTGCAAACCAATCTATATATATACTTTTTTACCAAAAATATGTAGCTGAATACATATTGGCCTAAACTGATTGAAATTAGAATGTTTAATTTTTTTTTATTGGGTGTGTTTTATAGCAGAAAGTAAAAATTATAGTTTTTTTTCAAAATTGTTTTGTTTATAGCACAATAAATAAAGACCACAGAGGTAATCAAATACCACCAAAAGAAAGCTCTATTTGTTGGAAAAAAAGAAGATCTATTTTATTTGGGTACAGTGGCCACGCAATTGTCAGTTAACGCAGTGCTGTATTGAAAAAAATGGCCTGGTCGTGAAGGGGGGTGAACCTTCTGGAGCTGAAGCAGTTAAAGTTACAATAAAAGCTTTTTTTTTCACTTTTAGGATAAAAGTTTCACATAAATATATAAAAGCTGATCATTGTAAGTACACCTGTGAGTGGCAAATAGTTTTTCTCAACCCTCTAACTGCTATATCCGCAGGAGAAAAACAACAGGCCTTCTGGCTGGATCATCGGGTGAAAATAAAAGGAAAGAAAGCCTAAAAAATAAAAATAATGCAGCCATAGCATGCAAGATTTGTCAAGCTGCAGTATAACAAATGTTTTCTTTTGGGTTTAATACTGTTTTACGTTTTCATGTTTATGCTTTCTATCTATATACTGTTTGGACAAAAAGGGGAGGACCTGTGCATATAGGATCAAACAGCCTTTTTACACAATGCAGAGGATTAACCCCTTAGGTTCCACGCTGAGTATAACAAGCATACTTTACTGCATTTACAGACTGATTTAACTATTGTGAATTTAGTAACACTTCAAATCCAATTAATAAAAGTAGCGAGCCAAAGACAGTCAGGGAGGTAGATGATGCTGGACATCCACCAGCCAGGAAATGAGTCAGGCTCTTACTTACTGCAGCTTTAAATACATACTATGTAGTGAAAACGGAGTAAGCATGAGTCCTGTACAACAGTGGTTCTCAACCCTGTCCTCAAGTACCCCCAACAGGCCATGTTTTCAGATTTTCCTTTATCTTGCACAGGTGCTTTAAATCTATTTTATCTAAGAGAAATTCCCAAAACATGGCCTATTGGGGGGTACTTGAGGACAGGGTTGAGAACCACTGCTGTACAACTGTGCAAGAATGAAGGTAAAGCTAGAGTTCACACTGGAAGACCACTTTTTGTTTTCAATCAATCAGTATTTTTTGCCAGAAAATCTCTTAGAACCCCCAAAAATTATATATATTTTTTTAAAGCAGAGGCCCTAGAGAATAAAATGGCGTGTTTTGCAATTTTTCATATTATACGGTATTTGTACAGCAGTTTTTCATACGCATTTTTTTTGGAAAAAATACACTTTTCTTAATTTTAACCCTTTTGCTGCCAGAACCATTACTGCATTTTTTTAGGCCTGAAGATTACATAAAACCCCCAAGCATTATATATTTTCTGAAACAGACAACCTAGAGAATAAAATGGTGGTAGGTCCATTTTTTTATGTTGCTTGATATTACCACAAAGGTCTAGGAAATGCAACATTTCAGTAAAAAACACAGTAAAGTGCATTTTAGGGCAAACAAGTTCAATAAACTACCAACAATTTTGGTAACATATAAAAGACGAGGTTGCACAAGTAAATAGGCCAAATACCCAACATGCCAAACCTTAAATTTGCGTGCACAAACTTCAGAACCCTATATTTTCTATAGGCATCGCTTCAAAAGTCCCCTATAGGTGATCAGTTTAGTTCTACGGAGGAAGTCTCATGCTATAATTATTACTCCTACTCTGGTGTGCTCAGCGATATGTAACGTGTAGCGCAATCAATGTTTTCATGCGTAGGCACCCCCGACGCGTGCATTTACGTTCGTAAGTGCTTACAGTTGTATGTAAAAGTTTAGGAACCCCTGACAATTTCCATGATTGTCATTTATAAATATTTGGGTGTTTGGATCAGCAATTTAATTTTGATCTATCAAATAACTGAAGGACACAGTAATATTTCAGTAGTGAAATGAGGTTTATTGGATTAACAGGAAATGTGCAATATCCATCAAAACAAAATTAGGCAGGTGCATACATTTGGGCACCCTTGTTATTTTGTTGATTTGAATACCTGTAACTACTTAGCACTGATTAACTGGAACACACAATTGGTTTGCTGAGCTGATTAAGCCTTGAACTTCATAGATAGGTGCATCCAATCATGAGAAAAGGTATTTAAGGTGGCCAATTGCAAGTTGTTGTTCTCTTTGACTCTCCTCTGAAGAGTGGCAACATGGGGACCTCAAAACAACTCTCAAATTACCTGAAAACAAAGATTTTTCTACATTATGCTTTAGGGGAAGGCTGCAAAAAGTTATCGCAGAGATATAAGCTGCCAGTGTCCACTGTGAAGAACATAATGAGGAAATGGAAGACCACAGGCACAGTTCTTGTTAAGGCCAGAAGTGGCAGGCCACATAAAATATTGGAGAGGCAAAGGTGAAGGATGGTGAGAATGGTCAAAAACATCAATATGTGGAACAATCAGCGCTGCAAGAAAGCTAAAAATAATTATAATTATCCGACTGCTAGCTGAACAACACAGGTAATCAACCTCCCAAAACTCAATAAAACAAAATAGAAGCAGCGCAGTCATAAAAGAAGTAAATATAGTCCACAGTATAACAGGATGTAATAATGAGATCCCACGGTGCTCAAATGGTTAATATAAACGGTGACCGATCGTCAGCCTATTAATATTAATAAAAATCGAAAGAACGTCGCGACTAACAAGGTGTATAACTACAAAAACTGGTAAGAGTGGTAGGAAGTGGAAACGGAGAGGTTATAAAATACACCGGACGGTGAAGACCGGAATTGTTCTTGACACGGACACCAGAAGGTAAAGGAGTAATACAAGAAGTGTCACCTGTGACCGTCGAATATAGAGACGCTATTGAAAAACGTCGGAAGGGGATTTCGTATTACATCTTTTTAGAAACAAA
>BLSH010349621.1:1243-11959 GCA_018402905.1 Glandirana rugosa | reverse complement strand
ACAGGTTGTTCAATGGCACTTAAGGGACTCCAGAGTACATCAGCAGGGATTCACTGCTTGCACCTCCACTCTGCCATGTACATTTAGCCATGTAAGAGATAAACAAGCTTTCCATAGTGCAACCTGAAGATTTATTGTAATAAGTAATTATGCATCTACTTACATACTGTAAGTACAAGGATACATTGCATGTAAACACAACCACCAACACTGCTAGCTCCTGCAGATGTAATGACGTCAGCAAAAGCTATGCCCCCAATGCATTTCAACCAATAGGTCATTCTCAACCCCCTGCAAACGGCCTATTGGTGAAAATGCATTGGGGTGAAGCTTGTGGTGATGTCATTACACCTGCTGGAGCTAGCAGAGGTGGTGGTTGTGTTTACATGCAATTTATCCTTGTATTTATGTACAGTAAGTAGATGCACAAATACTTACTACAATAAATCTGCAGGTTGCACTATGGGAAGCTTGCTTATCTCTTACATGGCTTAAAGTGATACTAAGCAAACACTGTTTATTGATGATGACACTGTAATTTTTTTAATTAAAAAAATCTATGTACCTTTTTCCTAATCGATATACAGCTGTCACATGACCCAGAGCTTCCAGCCCTCTGCTGCTGGTCACATGTTCAAAATAAAAAAGCAACCTTTGGAATACAAGTAAAAATAAACAATTAATGGCCGGAGCGCGACATGTAAGGATTGCAGAGACAGAGCTCCGTCTGCGGCCTGATGATCCTGCCTTGATTCTGTGAGCAGATCACCGATTTTTTCCCCCTGGACACTGGGATATAAGTGCTGGTGAGCCCCTGCAGCCATTGAGGATGGTGAAGTATGGACCCCCTCTCCCTAAAACACTGGGAGAGCGGCTTGCTCATTTTGCATGGGGTTCCCAAGATGGCGGCGCCGGCCGCATGGAGGAGGATGAGGAATGGCCTCCCGCAGACAGCTTCAGGGGACCCCTTGATATCCCCAGTGTCGACTTCAGTGAGTCCCAGGCCCCAGCGGGGCCATGCACAATGTAGGGGAAGATCACTGGACGGATGGAAGACCCAGGATGTGCAGCAGGGGAGAGGAGAGGAGGAGAGGGAGGAAGCCGCTGAACCTTCCTTAAAGCAAATTATGGCTGCCATACAGGGGGTCCAGACAACTTTCACTACACACTTTGAGGAGCTTAGAATGGAATTCTCATTCCTTAAACATGATATGCAGAGGGTTAAGGAGAAAGTTAAAGCGGCTGATAACCGTATTGTGTCCCTGAAGAACTCAGTGCGACCTATGGAACCTGAAGTGCACATGGCTAAAAAGATCATATCGGAGCATACATTAAAAATGGTGGACACGGAGGACCGTATGCGTAGGAACAACATACGCCTAGTGGGGTTCCCGGAAGGGACTGAGGGGAAACATCCTGAGGAATTCCTGGAAGGGTGGCTCAAGGGGAATATGGACCCTAAAACACAGTTGTTTGCCATTGAAAGAGCTCACCGTGTGCCGACTAGGCCCCTGCCCCACGGCGCGATTCCTCGTCCCATGAATAAAGGGTGAATGGATTATAATTTTGCTGATGTGTCCTTGAGGGAACAGGTTTTTCTCTGCTATGGTTCCCTGCCTTGCCTACAAAATTGACTATGACACTGTCTCTCTGGTATGATTCTAATGGCAGGATGTAAGCATGATGCAGTTTCTGTTGAACTATTACAAGCTGGGGGACTGCGGGCTTCAAATCTGTCTGCAGTACGACTTACAATTTTGATTACAGGTTTTTTGTACTTTTGGGGTAGTTTTTAGTCTAATGTTTTTCTACATTTGGTGGCAGAGGTAACTGCCCCCCCCCCCCCCCCCCCCCCCCCCCCCCCCCCCCCCCCCCCCCCCCCCCCCCCCCCCCCCCCCCCCCCCCCCCCCCCCCCCCCCCCCCCCCCCCCCCCCCCCCTGGGAATTGTTCACTGGGCAGTTATAAGACAGGCAGGCTATGTTTGATTCAAATTGACAAGTGTACTGATTTGGGTTACCTAATGATGTGTAAAGATGACTACCGTTGGTTCAGCATGGGGTCCTTGTGGGAGGGTAGCCCTGGAGCTATGAATGACCTTTCACAGAAATGGCGGGGAGTCTGATTGGCTATTGATCGTTGGGTCCTTGGATATTGGAAATGGAGTCCAGACTTAGGGTATTCTCCTGGAATGTCCAGGGACTCAATTATAAATTAAAGCAATCATAGGTATTTGACTATATTAAAAGATATAAGCCACACGTAATTCTACTGCAAGAGACCCATCTACATGGGTCCCGGGTGCTTTCTCTTAAATGGGCTCACATTGCAGGGGCCTATCATGCCAGTTATTTCTCATTGCTATTCATGCTATAAAAACAGATGTCAAGGGTAGATAAGTTATTCTGGTGATTAAGGTAATGAATAAGTATTTCACTTTTGTGAACTTATACGTTCCACCCCCATTCTCGATTTCGCACCTGGATGATATGTTGTCTGCCACGTGTGAGATCGCGGAGGGCAGGATTTATATTTTGGGGGATTTTAACGCTGTTGTTGATTCGGATGCAGACAGGTTGGGGGGACACATGGGAACACCGACCCCTCTAGCGGGATGGCTGGCAACATATGGTTTTAGAGATGTATCAAGAGTCTCACATTCAAATGTTAGGGAATACTCCTGCTACTCTGCAATGCACAAAACACTATCTAGAATAGACACAGTCCTTGCGGAGCAGGAGGAACTGGCATTAGTGAACAAAATCAAATACCTACCCAGGGCACTTTCTGATCAGTCTCCTATAGTGATGGATTTAGGTTTGGGGTCTAGGCCTGGTATTCGCCATTGGCGCATGGAGGCTAGTTGGTTACAGGAGCAGTACATTCAAATAGCATGCACAAAGGCTATTAACCATTTTTGGGCTGAGAATGAAACTACGGGTTTCACTCTTCTTCAGTGGGAGGCATTTAAAGATATACCGTGAGGGCTGTGTATCTCGGAGGTGATTGGGTTCAAGCGATAGCTGGCGTCCACTGTTAGGGACCAGGAGGCAGGGGTATCCCGGGCGGAGGCTGAATATGTTAGAGACCCGAATAGGGAAAGGCTTGTAGCATTACTAGACAGGACTAGAGACTACCGTACCATCTTGATGGAACAGACTACTAAATTACTACTGGCACAACGGAGGCGTATATTTGAATATGGGGATAAGAACAGTAGACTTTTGGCTTATTTGGCCAGACTGGACTACACCCCGGTATATATTAGTGTTATCTGGGATAGATCCCTGGGGGAGGTTACTGATTCAGCTGATATCCTGCAGACCTTTACCCAATTCTATAAGAAGCTATATACATCGTGCTCCTCTGGGGGGCAGGCTGCAGTGGAGGATTATTTGGCTGACATTGACCTCCCTGTATTGTCTCAGGAAGACTGTGACTCCTAAGATACAGACATTACAGTAGAGGAGGTAGAGGGGGTGATTTCTCCCTGCGCCCCCCGGAAATCCCCAGGCCTTGATGGTCTCTCCTTGGAGTGGTACAATATTTTTAAGCCAGCTCTGGCGCCGTGTCTTTTAAATGTTTTAAATGGCTAGGTCAGAGGGTAGGCTACCACCTTCTATGAGAGAGGCCTTGGTGGTCCTGATCCCTAAGGGAGGGAAGGACCCTAATCAATGTGATGCCTACCACCCAATCTCCTTGATGAATGTGGACACAAAGACTCTGGCCAAGATCCCTGCTAGTAGGCTACAGAAGGTAATCGTAAAACTTGTTGATCCGGATCAGACGGGATTTGTCCGGGGTAGGTGTGAACCTCCAGACGGACCATGAGAACTCTAGGGCAAGGTTGGTGGCCTCTCTAGACACAAAGAAGGCCTTCGACTCTGTCGAATGGCCTTATTTGTTTCAACTATTACAATCCTATGGACTGATGTTTATTTCCTGGATAAAACTCCTTCATACTGACCCGCTAGTGAGACTCTGGGTAAATGGCATAGTCTCAGAATCCTTTCCTGTCTTCCGTGGCACTAGGCAGGGGTGCCCGTTGTCACCCCTCCTATTTGCCCTGGCTATAGAACCCCTAGCCGCACAGCTACGATTTAGTGATATTTTCTCTGGGTTAGGGGTGGGCAGATTGGAGGAACCTGTCTCGCTATATGCAGATGATATGTTACTATATCTACAGGATCCTGGCCCCTCATTAAGGGGAGCATTTGGATTGATCTGGAGATTCTGGGATTATTCTGGCTTTTGCATCAATTGGAATAAGTCCTCGCTGTTCTGTATAGACGAGAATATGAGGGCACCTGAGGATTGCCCTATTCCGGTGTCTGACTCCTTTAAATACCTGGGAGTTGTAGTCCGGCTTCCTATTTCGAATTATATGGCAGATAACTTGATGCCGATAATAGGAGACTTTTGAGAGAGGGTACGAGTCTGCCCTTGATGGTGATGTAAATCTTTTTAAAATGATTTATCTCCCTAGGTTCCTCTACATTCTCTCGAACTCTCCTGTGTTTGTACCAAAGAGGATTTTCAGAACAGTGGATTCCATTATTCTAGGTTTCCTATGGGGATCTAAAGCCCAGAGGATGTAGCTGGTGATCCTGAAGCTCCCAATTGTCGGAAGAGGTTTGGCCCTGCCGGATCTGCGTCTATGTTATTTTGCCTCCCAGCTAGTATTTCTCTACTGGAGATTTTTCCCGCAAATTCCTAATGCTACTGCGCTCCTGGAGGCGGCAGTGGCTACATCACAGGAGACCCTGCTGAATATTGTCTATAGAAAAGGGATCCCGGGTGGGAAAGTTGGGACGATGATGGAACTTCCCTGCAAGATCTTTCGTATCTGTGCCCAACAGAGGGGAGACCTTCCCTTGTACTTGTCAATGAATAACCCACTGTAGCTTAAACGGTCTCTAGGGGAATTTTTTAAAATGGATGATGGACATGGGTGGGCTCAATTTGGGATCAAATATCTCCACCATATTTATCAGATTGGTAGACTTCGCTCCTTCGAACAGTTGAGAGAACACTTTCAAGTTCCTAGAATCTGGTACTTCAGATAAGCCCATCTTAGGCATGTTGCTGCAGCACACTTTGACATGGAGGTGGTACAAGTGCAGAACACGTCTTTAGAGTCTATTCTACTAGACCCTGATCCAAATAAGCGGGTGTCCAGATATTATTTGGCTCTGGGAACTGGGGGTGGGGCATATATGAGTAGAGTGAGAATCAGATGGACCCAGATTGTCCCTGAATGCTCTGAGGAATTATGGGAGGATGTGCTAAATAACTATCTTGCCATGGTCATCTCATCCAGAGACAAGATGATACAGCTCAGAAACCTACATCAGGTCTACTATACACCAGAAAGATTAGATCGTATGGGTAGGAGGGAAACAGCCACTTGCCGCAAATGTGGGGGGAGAACGGGACCTTTGTGTATATGGTGTGGGAATGTACCAGGGTAAGACCATTTTGGTCTCAAGTTACTGCCTTCATTGCCGATAATTTTGATCTCCCTAATATATGTTCCCCTCTACGCTGCCTTTTGGGCTCTTTTGACCAAGAGGAGATGGATGCGCATACTAAACTCTTCTTGAGGATTCTATATTTTGAGGCTCGGAAGGTCATAGTGAGGAGGTGGATATATATGGAGCAGTTGACACTGGGGATGTGGATTAAGGCTGTGAATACTGACATTGAGTTATATCGAATGACATATGAAGCCCTAAGAACTTTAGGAAAGTATGGTTTAGGTGGGTTGATTCAAGGAATATGTTAGTGGAAGAAGTGTGAGCTGAAGGTTGGAAATCCTAATTGGGGCAATGACCTGATGGTTGAGGACACGGAGGAGGAGGGAGAGAGTGGGCTGTCATTTACCACTGTGTATACACCCACATGTGTGACTCTATAGTCACATGAGCTGCTCCGATGCGATAGGAAGAAAATGCTAAGCACAGAAACTCACTGAAAACTGAGCATGTGCAAAGTTGCCACCACAGCTGAAAAATCCCTAGCTGAATTGGAGACTTGGACTTTGACGTGGAGAACAGAGAAGCACCAGAAAATAGGCGAACGCCTATTAGTAACTGTCAAGTCAGGATAGTAACTTTTCCATAATAGAAAATGCTAAACGTGGTCACTAGAGAGTGCAGGACTGCAGGATTTAGCCAAAATTCTGTTTGTGTGTAAAGAGAAACAATTGGCAAGTGTACTTTTTTGTTTGGCTACTTTTGATAGAAAAGATATTAATTTTCTTTCCTGTTTTGTAGTGTTTTTTTTACATGTTTTGCAAACTAATGCATTTTTAATGAATGTTACAGAGTAATACATACTTTTTTCTAATGTTAACTATATCTATAAAACGTATACTTATATCTCTAGTATATGACAAACAATGTTTCATGTCTAATTCAAATTGTGTTAGAATACAGTTGTATGCAAAATTTTAGGAACCCCTGACAATTTCCATGATTGTCGTTTATAAATATTTGGGTGTTTGGTTCAGCAATTTCATTTTGATCAATCAAATAACTGAAGCACACAGTAATATTTGCGTAGTGAAATTAGGTTTATTGTATTAACAAAAAATGTGCAATATGTATCAAAACAAAATTAGACAGGTGCATAAATTTGGGCACCCTTCTCATTTTGTTGATTTGAATACCTGTAACTACTTAGCACAGATTAATTGGAACACACAATTGGTTTGTTGAGCTCATTAAGCCTTGAACGTCATAGACAGGTGCATCCAATCATGAGAAAGGGTATTTAAGGTGGCCAATTGCAAGTTATTGTTCTCTTTGACTCTCCTCTGAAGAGTGGCAACATGGGGGCCTCAAAACAACTCTCAAATGACCTGAAAACAAAGATTGTTCTACATTATGGTTTAGGGGAAGGCTACAAAAAGTTATTGCAGAGATGTAAGCTGTCAGTGTCCACTGTGAGGAACATTGTGAGGAAATGGAAGACCACAGGCACAGTTCTTGTTAAGGCTGGAAGTGGCAGGCCACGTAAAATATTGGAGAGGCAAAGGCGAAGGATTGTGAGAACGGTCAAAAACAGCCCACAGACGACCTCCAAAGACCTCCAACATCAGCTTGCTGCAGATGGTGTCACTGCGCATCGTTCAACAATTCAGCGCACTTTGCACAGGGAGAAGCTGTATGGGAGAGTGATGCGAAAGAAGCCTTTTCTGCACACACGCCACAAACAGAGTCATTTGAGGCATGCAAATGCACATTTGGACAAAGATTTCGTTATTTGGTCATAACAAGGGGCGTTATGCATGGCGGCAAAAGAACACAGCATTCCAAGAAAAACACTTGCTACCCACAGTAAAATTTGGCGGAGGTTCCATCATGCTGTGGGGCTGTGTGGCCAGTGCCGGAACTGGGAATCTGGTTAAAGTTGAGGGTCACATGGATTCCACTCAATATCAGCAGATTCTTGAGAATAATGTTGAGGAATCAGTCACAAAGTTGAAATTATGCCGGGGCTGGATATTTCAACAAGACAACGACCCAAAACACTGCTCAAAATCTACCCGGGCGTTTATGCAGAGGAACAAGTACAATGTTCTGGAATGGCCATCCCAGTCCCCAGACCTGAATATCATTGAACATCTGTGGGGTGATTTGAAGCGGGTTGTCCATGCTCGGCAACCATCAAACCTAACTGAACTGGAGAGGTTTTGTAAGGAGGAATGGTCCAAAATACATTCATCCAGAATCCAGACACTCATTACAGGCTATAGGAAGGGTCCAGAGGCTGTTATTTATGCTAAAGGAGGCTCCACTAAATATTGATGTGATTTTTCTGTTGGGGTGCCCAAATTTATGCACCTGTCTGATTTTGTTTTCATGCATATTGTGCATTTTCTGTTAATTCAATAAACCTCATTTCACTACTGAAATATTACTGTGTCTTTCAGTTATTTGATAGATCAAAATTGAATTGCTGATCCAAACACCCAAATATTTATGAATGACAATCATGGAAATTGTCAGGGGTTCCTAAACTTTTGCATACAACTGTATCTATTTATAATTGTATATCTAAATTCTTGAATTATGGTACTGTACTACTATATATTCTACCAAAAACACTGGCTTATTGGTTAGCAGTTCTGCTTAGCAGCACTAGGGTCATTGGCTCAAATCCCAGCCATGACATCAGAGTCCCATGTATTTTTCCAAATATGTGCGTAGAGCAAAAAGGTGTAGGTGGGCTGTCAGATGTCTCTCAAAGTTATATTAAAACAAACTATAGATTTAACCACACGTCTCTTACCTAAAAGTATAACTAAATGCAAAAAGGGATTAGAACACCTGTCAGTTTTTATTTCTGTCTGTGTCCTGTTTAGGAGATTCACCCTCTCTATTTGTCCTGTTTACTATCATCATTGAAATTGAACATAAAAGAAAATGTCCCCAGAAAAGTAAAAGAGAGGAAATCTTCCAATGGTGACACTAGTTCTGGTGACCTGGGGCCCCCAAGGAATTCCCTTAATTTGTAGGGATTTCTTCTCACTTCCTGTTCCCCAGGCATGATACTCCCACCACCATGCTTGACTGTGTGCAAGACAAACTTGTCTTTGTACTCCTCACCTGGTTGCCGCCACACACACTTGACACCATCTGAATCAAATAAGTTTATCTTGGTCTCATCAGACCACAGGACATGGTTCCAGTAATCCATGTCCTTAAAGTGAAAATAATTATACCGCGCTCCGACAAAGTAAATACTAATAGGTTGTGCAAATTAGAAAAATATCAAGTGCAAAAAAAAGTCACTAAAAGTGATTTGCGCAAAGAAGATTGTCACTAAAAAGGACTTGTGCAAACAAATCAATTTGTGCAGGTATAGGAACGCTGTTGTTCCATTGGTGTGAATCCATGAATCCATGTCCTGGCAGGCTGACCCCCACCCCTTCAACCTCTGCAGCAATGCTGGCAGCACTCATACGTCTATTTCCCAAAGACAACCTTTGGATATGACGCTGATCATGTGCACTCAACTTCTTTGCTTGACCGTGGCTGGCCTGTTCTGAGTGGAACCTGTCCTGTTAAATCGCTGTATGGTCTTGGCCACTTTGCTGCAGCTCAGTTTCAGGGCCTTGGCAATCTTCTTATAGCCTAGGCCATCTTTATGTAGAGCAACAACTCTTTTTGTCAGATCCTCAGAGAGTTCTTTGCCATGAGGTGCCATGTTGAACTTCCAGTGACCAGTATGAGAGAGTAAGAGTGATAACACCAAATTTAACACACCTACTCCCCATTCACACCTGAGACCGTGTAACACTAACGAGTCACGTGACACCGGGGAGGGAAAATGGCTAATTGGGTCCAACGTGGACATTTTCATTTAGGGGTGTACTCACTTTTGTTGCCAGTGGTTTAGACATTAATGGCTGTGTGTTGAGTTATTTTGAGGGGACAGCAAATACACACACTGTTATACAAGCTGTACGCTCACTACTTTACATTGTAGCAAAGTGTCATTTCTTCAGCGTTGGCACACAGATATAATAAAATATTTACAAAAATGTGAGGGGTGTACTCACTTTTGTGAGATACTGTATATGCACATGATTGTGCCTGAATGTGCCATCCTGCCACAGTACATGGACCGTGGTGGTACAGCATGTCTGTGTGTGTATATATACTTTATTAACCACTTCAGCCCCGGAAGGATTTCCCATGTTAGGACCAGAGCACTTTTTGCGATTCGGCACTGCGTCGCTTTAACTGACAAGTGTGCGGTTGTGCGACATTGTACCCACACTAAATTTGCTTCCTTTTTTTCCCAACAAATAGAGCTTTATTTTGGTGGTATTTGATCCCCTATGCGTCATTTCTGATCACCGCTATAAACAAAAAACAAGTGACAATTTTGCAAAAAAACAATATTTCTTACTTTTTACAAAAATAGAAATCCAAATAAAAAATATAAAAAAAAACAAATGTATTCATTGGTTTTGGCTGATTTATATTCTTCCTCACATTTTTGGTACAAAAAAAAATCAATCGGAGTTTATTGGTTTGCGCAAAAGTTGCCGCGCTTACAAACCATGAGAATTAATTTCTCTTGTTTTTACAATTTTTCCTTTTTATTTACTGGTAATGGCAGCGATCTGCGATTTTTATCAGGACTGCGATATTGGGGCGGACATGTCGGACATTTTTGACACTTTTTTGAAACCAATGACATTTATACAGCGATCAGAAATTTAAATATCCGCTGCTTACTGTATTAATGTCATTGGCAGTGAAGGGGTTAACCTGGGGATCCCTCTAGGGGTTAACTGTGTTTCCTGGGTGTGTTCTAACTGTGAGGGGGCTGGGCTGTCAGGGGCATAAGAGATCTAACTGATCCCAGTGACAGAGATCAGTATATCTCTTAGATGCTGCGTGTGGGTCCTTTGTGTCAATTGGGGATCTCCCTAGGGGTCCAATTGGGGAAGTGACGGTTACTGTAATTATGTCATTCGTCGCCTATAAATTTAAAGACTAGCGACATATTTACAGTAACCAAAGTTTTTTCACAGTTTTTACAGGCTGTACAGGCGGGGTTATAGCGTCAGGACTATTTTTAGCGTCTAGCGACGGTAATGGTCATTTATTTTTCCTTTTTAACATTTTTGTTCTCTTTAATTAAGAGTACCAAACATTCGCGCCGTTGAAAACGCGTTTGGTTATTTGAGGCTAACTAAAA
>BLSH010349587.1:20924-34988 GCA_018402905.1 Glandirana rugosa | reverse complement strand
TAAACGACAGGGGAGTTTTATTGAGTTATGTATCGGTAATTACAGATTTGGCGACCGTTGTTTTTACTCATGTAGGGATTCACTTGATGTTTAACCCGGGTTAATCGGTAAAAGGGAGGGACCACATTACACTGAGCAATCACAATGTTCCAGAGTCCACACTTACCCCTCGTCCACACAATTTAAGCCACAAGTTGTACCGTGGAGTACCGTTTCTTGAGAGACTCCTAGACTTTTTTTACTAACAACGAGATGTATTTCTACCGGATCCGATATTCTTCTAACGTTCTTTTACTTTTTCCTAATCCGCGCCCCGGAGCTGAACCTAGGCTGCAAGGTACCTGCAGCAAGTCACTCAGTCCCCTGTGTGTCCACAATTCACAATATATGATCAGCGCCTAATCCTTTTTCATTTTCTTGCAATCTTCTTATAGCCTAGGCCATCTTTATGTAGAGCAACAATCATTTTTTTCAGATCCTCAGAGAGTTCTTTGCCATGAGGTGCCATGTTGAACACCGAATTTAACACACCTGCTCCCCATTCACACCTGAGACCTTGTAACACTAACGAGTCACATTACACCAGGGAGGGAAAATGGCTAATTGGGCCCAATTTGTAGTTCACTTAGGGATGTACTCATTTTTGTTGCCAGCGGTTTAGACATTAATGGCTATGTATTGAGTTATTTTGAGGGGACAGCAAATTTACACTGTTATACAAGCTGTACACTCACTACTTTACATTGTAGCAAAGTGTCATTTCTTCAGTGTTGTCACATGAAAAGATATAATAAAATATTTACAAAAATGTGAGGGGTGTACTCTTTTGTGAGATACTTTGTGTACATGAACTTTCTTGATGTCTTGTATTTGGACAATCACTGACTGCTGCTTCTGTACAATTTTGTATTTTTTTTTTTTTGGTTATCATCACCTAGCGCAGATTTATATTGTTTATTCACACTTTATGCAAATGCACGCAAGTATGTTTTTAAATTTCCATTCAACCGTGCATGTCTGTACTACACAATAACCCTACGATCTATGCAGCTGCGGTTTATGCGTTTTTCCAGTGCATTTTGCATTTTTAACCACTTCAGCCCCGGAAGGTTTTACCCCCCCCCCCCCCCCCCTTAATGACCAGGCCATTTTTTGAGATACTGCACTACCCTAATTTAGCTGACAATTGCGCAGTTGTGTGACTCTGTACCCAAATAAAAAAGATGTCCCTTTTTCCCACAAGTAGAGCTTTCTTTTGGTGGTAGTTGATCACTGCGTTATAAAGAAAAAAAGACAGACAATTAAAAAAAAAAACGTTTTTGACACTTTTTTGGAAACCAAAGACATTATTACAGTGATCAGTGCTAAAAATATGCACTGTTATTGTACTAATGACACTGGCAGTGAAGGGGTTAACATCAGGGGTGATCAAGGGGTTAACTGTGTTCCCTCAGTGTGTGTTCTAAGTGTATGGGCTGCCTGGGACAACGCAGAGATCTGTCTCCTGAATAGCAAAAAGAGAGGATCTGTGTGTCATCTTAATAATAGACCGTGCGTATAGAAATCCTTGTATTATATCCCAATGTGTGGTGTGGCTTCCGATACTATTCACCAAGTGACAATCCACCACCGAAAGTGCCAAGCGCTTACCAGAGGGTAGAAAAATTTGCGTATGGATAGAGATGATCAAAATCCAACCGAATGATCCACCACCATCCTTATAAGCCACTTCATCATGGTCACTCTCATCAACTTGGAAAAATTGTAATATTCCACTCAAGAGCATTCAACAAGGAACTCCAAATGGCAGTAGCATCCAATTTGTAGGTCAGACCAAAAAGAAGATAAAAAACTCCATAGTGTAAAACTGTATGACTATTTAATGACTAATAGAAGCCCTTAAAGAAGATAACACAACACTCCAGTCTCAGTTAGAAGAATTTGAGAACAGGGCGAGACGCTCTAATATAAGAATTAGAGGCATCCCAGAAACAGTAGATGACCTCCACTCCACCATAACGGCCCTATTTCAGGAACTGTCACCTTCTATCCCCATTGAAAGACTGGAGATGGACCATGTACACAGAGCCCTAGCACCCCGCAAACAGAATGGCCCTCCACGGGACATAATAGCTAAAATGCATTATTTCCGCACGAAGGAGCAACTCCTACAATCTGCCAGGCAAAAGCCCTCCCTCGTTTTCCAGGGAAATGACTACCAGCTCTTCGCTGATCTGTCCAAAACTACCATCGCAAGACGCAGAGAATTCAAACCCCAACTACAGATCCTCCAGCAACGCAAGATCATATATTCCTGGGGCTTCCCCCTCTCATTGCGCTTCACGTACCAAGGCCGCAAACACACGTGCAAATCCACTGAGGAACTGCAGAACCTCCTTCAGGATCTACAGTTGGCCCCAACAGATCCAGCTCTACAACAAAAGACACGCAGAAGATCCCCCTCTTCTTCTCCAACGAAGGCACCCCGCACCCCCTCCTCCTCCACCAAGAGAAGCAGGATGACCCCCAACCACCAGGATCCCTCCGACTCCATGGACTGACAGATAAGTTGTACCACTAGAAAATGCACATCTGCTAGTGCAGGTAACTGTAACTTGCTATGCTGCTCCAACCCTTGCAGTTGAAACCTTTTCAATTTTTTATTTTTTATTTTTTTTGAGCCCAATTCTTACACAGAATTCTACAATACTAGCCTTTGCTAGTCCTATCTCAATATACTGAAACTCATTATGCTCAAAAACGCAAATGGACTGTCCTAACGCCCCTTCTTGGAACTGCATTCATCCCACCCAAACCCCCTTAATGACTGTTGCAATGAACGCGCCCACATAGGGAAATCCCAAAGGAGGACTCCTAATTACCGCCCTGGTCCCCCTCAAACCCCTATATAGCTAATAGTCCAACTGCTCTCGATGAAAGACTATTTTTTGTTGGAACTGATATGTGAGTCCCCCCTCTCTCCCCCCTTCCACCTAGACCTACTTTAATTTTATCCCCCACACTGCCCTCACGGGGACTCACATGCTGGTTCTGACTATTCTAATACTAAGTTTGTTGAAATGTTTTCTTTTTCAGGTTACATCTTGGTTGTATTTTGTTCAACGCATGCTGACAACTGGTGAAAATAAGTGTTTATACAATGTTTTACCAATCTCTGCTTAATTTTCTTAAATTTCTACATTGTACCATCACATAAGGCTCCTCTGTTTATACCATCTGATTTAATGGCTGTTTGCCTCGGGCTGCTTGTCACTGCCAGCCCCCACATCTTGCCCAAGAGTTGATCCCTCGTTCTCTCTTGGACAACATGTTACCCTCCAGACAAGATTCTCAATCCTGCCTGGACGGTTGTGCGATGTTACGTCTCCCCCCCCCACACCCCACTCTACTCCAAACCTTTCTCTACTTCTCTATATCTCTCTCCTTTTCCTATTAATTTATTCTCCTTCAGCCGGCAGGGGGAGACCCCATTTAGTCCATGCATTAACAGCACTTCCTCTCTCCCTCTGGCCTAATGGCTAAACTCAACCTATTGTCCCTCAATGTACAGGGACTTAACTCCCCATGTAAGCGTCGTAAAGCCCTCCGTACCTTCGCCTCTCTTAAAGCTCATATCATATGCCTCCAAGAGACGCACTTTACAAAGCAACTTACCCCCAAATATCTACTCAACTCTTACCCGCAATTCTATACCGCCTCAGCAGACACCAAACAAAGAGGAGGCTTAATCGCTTTTCATAGGTCTGCCCCCTTCACCCTAACATCCGAGATACGGGATCCTGAAGGTAGATACCTTATCCTTGTAGGCCAATTAATTGACACCCCAGTCACAATAGTGTCATACTATGCCCCCAATAAAAATCCATCTGCATTCCTTTCACATCTATTCAAGGTAGCTGACACGCACAAAAGAGGCACCTTACTCATTGGTGGTGACTCTAACCAAGTCCTTTTCCCTTTCTTGGACAAATCTCCTTATGCTCCCACCACGAGCCCCAGTAAGCTCACCTTCCAACAGCTACTCCAACAACACTCACTAGCAGACACATGGCGAGAACATAACCCCACCAGGAAACAATTTTCATACTACTCCCATCCTCATAACTCCTTCTCCCGAATTGACCACATCTTTACCACGATAGGATCTCTGCCTCTTCTCCAATCCTCTCATATAATCCCCATTCCTTGGTCTGACCACAACGCCATTCTCTCTTCCTTTTCAGCTCTGGTACCTCCCCCGCATACTAAAACATGGTCTCTAAATGACACCCTCATAGCTAACCCTTCCCTAGCTTTGCAGATTGAAACTGCCCTCAAGGAATATATATCCCTCAACTCAACAGAAGATATCTCCCCCCTGACGCTCTGGGAAGCACATAAACCAACCATCCGGGGAACTCTAATAAGTTTAGCATCCCATAGGAAAAAAGAACGCCAAATGAAATTTCAACAACTAGACCAACTCTTCTCCCAAGCACATACCAACTTTCAAGCCAATCCCACCCCCTCGCATAGAGAAGAACTAGACAGAGCTAAGCTAGACCTAGACTTATTCCTCACAGAATCAGCTGAAAAATCCCTTAGAAGATCCAGCCATAAAACCTTTATGAACGCTAACAAACCTGGCACTTTCATGGCTCTTTCTATCCGCAATCTAGACAACCCTCACAAACCTATTAGATTAAAAACAGCCCACAATAGCTACACCAGTGACCCCTCTAAAATCCTACAAACATTCCATAAAAAACTCCAGGAACTTTATTCCGCCCCACAATCCTCACATCTTCCACAACAACCCCCAGACTTTCTCAACTCATTATCTCTGCCTATGCTTACAAACGACCAAAAAGCCCAGTTAGATCAACCAATTACTGAACTGGAAACAAGGGCAGCAATTAAGTCCCTTCAAAGTAACAAGAGACCGGGCCCAGACAGACTCACGGCTACTTACTACAAACGTTTTATTAATATCTTATGCCCCCCGCTCACCGCAGCCCTCAATTCACTGCGCAAAGAGAGATGCTTTTCCTCTGACTCACTAAGGGCGACAATTTCAATGATACCCAAACCCCAAGCTGACCACACATCATGGGCCAACTTCCGCCCAATCTCCATACTTAATAATGATGTCAAACTACTAGGGAAAATACTAGCCTCTCGCCTTAACTCAGTAATAGGGTCGTTAATGCAAAAAGACCAAACTGGCTTCATGCCAACCAGACAAGCGGGGGACAATATCAGAAGAGCTATCTTACTAACACGTCTCGCCCGCATGCGACACATCCCCACATGTTTGCTCTCGTTAGACATACGTAAAGCCTTTGACAATCTTTCTTGGTCCTATTTACGACAGGCTCTAGAGAAGTGGGGGTTTGGCCCCTTTTTCCTTAAATGGGTCTTCTCTCTATACTCTAACCCGACAGCTTATGTGACCTACGCAGGTCATAGATCAGACTCCTTTCTAATAGGCAAAGGAACGCGACAAGGATGCCCACTCTCCCCACTTCTGTTTGCCCTAGCAATCGAGCCCCTAGCACAAAAAATACGCGAAGACCCCAGCGTCAAGGGAATAGAAATTGGAGGCTTTACACATAAATTATGTTTATTTGCGGACGATGTCCTACTCTTTTTAACGTCTCCCATTACTTCGATACCCAATCTTCTCCCCATCTTAACCTCTTTCGCCGGCCACTCAGGCTTGGTAGTCAACCCGCAAAAATCAGAAGCACTCAACATAAACATACCCCATGAGATGCTCTCACATCTAAAGTCAGTCCTCCCATTCCCCTGGACTCCTGGCCCCCTGAAATACTTAGGTATCAAACTCACATCTAACCCTCTGGATCTCTTCCAAACCAATTACCCTCCTCTACTAAAACACCTCACAAAACTCATGACCTCTTGGAGGTCGCTCCCACTATCATGGCTAGGTCGCATAGCTGCAGTTAAAATGGTAATCTTACCCAAAATCTTATATCTATTTAGAGTACTCCCAATCCCAGTTCCCGCCTACTATCTACGCATCCTACAACGCCAAGTCTCCGCCTTCGTTTGGGGTAAAACCAGACCGCGGATCCCAAAATCAACACTCTACTTGACCAAAACACACGGAGGCCTAGGCCTGCCAAATTTCATGAAATACTATCAAGCAGCCCAACTTGCCCCCCTGACAAAATACCATGCAACCACGGAAATGCCCCTCTGGGTAGCTATTGAGGCAGTAGAATGCGACCCCCTTTCCCTAGCCAACCTTCTTTGGCTACAACCAAAAGACCAGAAGACAATCACAAACCCAACTACCCAACACTCACTCCGCATATGGAATACACTCAAATTTAAATATAAGCTGCAATCCCCCCATAACCCGCTCCTCTCATATTTACACAACCCTTCATTCCCTCCTGGATGGACCTCACCATCCTCGTTTCACCGTTGGTCATCAGCAGGCTTACTCAGAGCTTACTCCTTTACCACAAACAGGGCCATTGAAACGTTCTCCTCACTTTCTGAAACCCATAATCTCCCGCCAAGTGAAATATTTCGTTATCTCCAACTCAAACATTTTTTCACTCCACATATACCATCTGATCCCACATTACCTCATAAAACTATATTTGAACAGGCTTGTGATCATGACCCCCATAGACGCGGACTAATCTCAGCACTATACCAATCCCTACTAGACCCCCCACCACACACAGCTCTCTCTTACGTCAAAAAATGGGAGCAAGACTTGCAAATACACCTAGACCCAGAAGAATGGACTAATATCTGGCAGGCTACCAAATCAGCTACCCAAAACATAATCGCCTCTGAGGCAAACTATAAAGTCCTCTTCAGGTGGTACTTGGTGCCCGCTAGAATAGTTAAATACCAACCGTCATATCCCTCAACCTGTTTTAGGGGATGTGCTGACAATGGCACCCACCTCCATATATGGTGGGTTTGCCCGACGGTAACCAAATTCTGGAAAGAAATTTTTGATATCATCTCTACACTTCTCAATCAGCCAACTAAACCCGATCCTGCCCTAGCTATACTTAATCATAAACAACAAGATATCAACAAATCACAATTTAAATTAGTCCTGCAAATCACCACAGCTGCGAAGCAAACGATCGCCAAGGCCTGGAAGACCCCATCCCTCTCAACAATAGAAGTCAAACATAGAATTACCAAAGCTATGATTCACGCCAAAATTGAAGCAACTGTCTCGGACACCATTCCCAAATTCGAACGAATATGGCTACCCTGGACCCGCCATTTTCTTCCGATAGATTTCGACGAAACTTTACTACACCCATAACCCTGTAACCTCCATTTATCGTAGATCAACCAAAAGCACTCTACCATGGACACTCTCCCCCTCCCGGCTACCCCCATCCTATCCTCTATGACCTTCTTCCAAGGTTTTCTCCATCTTTTCCTACTACTTTCTTTCCTTCCTTCTATCTCTCAGCCCTCGCCTAGATACTTCTCTACAGGGGCATTACCCCCCTCACCATTTCATAACATAAGACTGAATCTAAAAGGCCAACCTCCGGCTCTGTCAATACTAATTGCTATTTATATAATACCAAAGTACATCAATAACAGCTCTATAAATTCTTTTCCTGCCTCGCTTAGTTGCAGACAACAAATTCATATATATAACCGGTCTAACACTAACGAGAACCGCAGTATTGTCATCAGCGCCCTACAACTAAGCAGATGGTGAATGTTAACCCCCTATCTCTCCAAAAATGTACCTCATTATGTTATGACTGTTTCTTGAATATTAGGCGTGCCTGCCTACCCTTTTGTACACTCTGTACCCTTTTTTACCTTTCTTACAATAAAATATTTGAACCACGAAGCTGAAACGTATCGGTTTCACCTTGGTTTACAACTTTGGACACTTTGGACACTTGGCACTTTATGTTCATTTTATATATATTCAATTTTTTCACAATATATTCTTTTCACTATTTTAAGCGCTGCACTATTTATATTTATTTTAGTGTTACACAATTGGTCATTTGTAAGTGTTCACTGCTGCTTGTTGTACATTTTATAGAAGCGCAATATTTCAGAATATATTATATTCTGTGTGTCATCCCCTGTCAGAATGCGGCTCTGCCTTGTTTACACAGGCAGATCCCCGTTCTGCCTCTGCGGGAAACGATTGTGGGTGCTGTTTGGCTCCCTTGGTGGCTAATGGGGGCGCGTGCGCCCCCAAAAGCTAGTGTATGAATCGCCATACGGGTACAGTGATTTGGCTGCCGAACCCCCTTACCACAGTATAACTGTGGCGGGTGGTCGGCAAGTGGTTAAACCCCCATTTTTTATGTTTTTGCATGCTGTTTCCATGCGTTTTGCTTTTTTTTGGAGTTTTTTTTTCTTTAACAAACTGTGAATAGCTGGTTGTTTAGGAGCGGGCTGGGAAGCTGTTGGCTAAGTCCTTAACAACTGATGAGTCATCAGTTGTCAGCAAGGTTCCTCGCTGACAGCTGAATGTAAAAAAAAGAGTTTGCAGGAAAAGGGAATTCCATAGACACTGCATTAAATGTGTTGGTCAAGATCAGGATAAGTAGGTCACTAAATGTCTTGTAAAAGCGAGCAGTATACCTGTTAGGGCCTGCACTTTTACTATTCTGAAGGGAAAAAAGAATCACTGCAAGCTTTTCTTCCATAAAGGGTTCTTCAAGTTCTTGCACTCGATGGAGGGATAGTAGGTAAGGCTGTCCTAGCAATGTAGTCCACTATCATAGATGTGTGGTCTTCCGAAAGTCACATTAGAGGGACAAATAGGCAACTTGTACAGGCCATCATAAAAGGGCAGTGGCATTTTTAACCTGGGCTGCGGAGTTTGACAGGTGGCACCATCTATTAAACTCACCTATTTCGATCACTGGGGCCACACTACAGCTGCGAAAAACACAGCCATCGGGAGGATGCAGTAGAACCTCCTGAAAGCCTGCTAGGCACTACTATACCACCCTCTGAAAAGCAATCCACCACAAATTACTTTTTAGAGGGTGGTATCACCGCAAGAGTGAAAGAACCCATAAAGGTATATATATATATATATATATATATATATATATATATATATATATATATATATATATACATAGTGCAGGATCTTCCTGGTCTGTGTGGTTTAAATAACAAAGCCCTATTAGTATATCTAGAGGATAACTAGGGATTTCCGGAAACAAGACCAACTCTTCATCTTTCCCGGTGGCTCCAGGAAGGGCATGGCTATTCCGCTTAGAGTGGTATCTTCATGGATCGTCAAGATGATCCAGATGGCATATAAGGCACTTTTCTACTAAAATAACAAGTCCTTTAAAATAGCAAGTCCTTTAAAATGGGCTTTCTGCCTTCAGACTTCTCTAGCACTCAATTATGCATAAAACAGTCCATTCTTAATTAATCCAGGTGTAGAAAGAGGGCACCGTGAAAGCAAGGTGAAACTATGATCTCTGCAATAGGTGACATCAAAGTGGCCCACCACCAGTCACTCCAGCCTCTCACCTTACAAATTCAACCTCCCAGAGGTCACATCACTTAATATCAAGCCTCAAATCTTCAATCTTCCACCGTAGTTGTTCTCATGTAAACAGCATCATATCCATAGAGTATGAAAAGAGACACAAGATCTAATGCTCTCTGTCGCAGTTTTATTTAAATAACAAAAGATTAAAAACAGTCACATGTATTAGCACCTATCTCCAGGTGCTAGGAGTCAGATAGTGGTTACAGTTAGACTAGCGTCCCAGTCGCACAGGGTAGCCTTAGGACGACTCCTCCCGTACATGTTGCGTTCCAGGACGCGGAACTTCATCAGCGGGTACCCAGTGGGTATGGTTGCCATACACAGCTGTTCTAAATGCTGTTCTCTGCTCTAGTTTTGATACATTCCCCTAAAGCTCATTCAGACAGGCGCTGAGACAGGTCCTGTTTTCTGAGCCACGTTTTGCTGCATCTGCATCCACCAGAGAGCTTCACCTATATAAGTGGGTGCACAGATCCGAATGCAGACACTGTGCATTCGGATACATGCATCCCTTCCTGGCTGCATATCAAATTTTCACATTCAACCATGTCCATGCAGCTGCTGCATCCCAATTGACTTTGACTGGGCTGCCTGCACAAGGATGCACATAACATCAAGTATCCCCACATGGTGCACAGCCATCACACTGGGCATGGACACATATGCTCCATATGAATGAGGCCTAATTGTCATGTGGGCCAGATAGAAGGAAAGAGGAGATGTCGGGTAATTAAAAGAGAAGTGTGGGAATTTTATTTATGAATCATACTTACCTAGGTAGATGCTGCATCTGTCCCCTGCCGGCTCTAAGGCTGAGAACCAAGTAATCAAACAGCCAATCACTCAGTTCCCAATGCTCCCTGATCAGAGAGCTGGTGGCTATCAGTCTCTGGCTCTGATCTGCCTCCCCCCCCCCGGTGCTTACTGAAACACTGGGCTGTGGAGGGGGCAGAAGTGGCCAGCTCACTGAGAGGCTGAGATGGGTGCCGGTCCAGGCATGTGAGCAGAGCCTAACTATATATATGGTTGCGATCTTTCCCCAGCCTGGACTGACTCTGTGACATCAGCTGAGGCTTAAGCCCGCTCTCAGCTGAAATGGGGTAACAGGAGTGCAAAACAATCTGCACTGATGTGATCCATGGGAGAAGTACAACCAAATAGGTTTTGGCTGTAATTTTCCTTTACTAAATCTATCACATGGCCTGTCTCTCTGCTCCTGTTTGGCATTACTTGTGACAATTGACAAATGTCCCCATTTATGTTATGAACCCACCCTCCAGGGTCCAGGTAGACTCTTCCTCATCCCAGGCTTTAAATCCAGGCTCTTTCTCCCTGAAGCTGGAAGGTCCTTCAGGCACCCTTTTTCCTACTCCAAAGAACCTCCACAAACCCCCTCTCATAGTCCAGGGCCTCCAGACACCTGCTGCCCTAGTCCAGGGCCTCCAGACACCCCTTCTCGTAATCTGGGACCTGCAGACACCCCCTCACCTAGTCCAATATCTCCCTTGTACTCCCCTATCTAGTGGCCTTTGCGACATCAACTACCATTTCCTAGTCAATGACCTCCTCTGCACCCACCCCCTTAGTCCAGGGCTTCCTCTGCAATTCCCTCCTAGCCCAACATCTCCTTTACAGCCCACCCCAAGTTAAGAGCCTCCTCTGCACCCTGCTCTCCAAATCCAGGTCATTTATCAACCCCACTTTTCAAGTCCAGGGCCTCCTCTACATCCCCCAGTCCAGGGTCTCCGGTGTACTCCCCTCCTAGTCCAGGGCCTCCTCTGCATCCCCCTGTCCAGGGCCTCCTCTGCACCCCCCAGTCAAGGGCATCCTGTGTACTCCCCTCCTAGTCCAGGGCCTCCTTTGCACTCCCCACTCCAGCCCAGGACCTCCTCTGCACCCCCCCAGTCCAGGGCCTCCTCTGCATCCCCACCCAGCCCAGGACCTCATCTGCATCCCCCAAGTCCAGGGTCTCCTCTGCGCCCCCCAGGTCAGGGCCTCCTCTGCACCCCCTCAGTCCAGGGCCTACTCTGCACACCCCCCCAGGCCAAGACCTCCTCTGCATCCCTCAAGTCCAGGGTCTCCTCTGTGCCCCCCCAGGTCAGGGCCTCCTCTGCGTCCCCAGCCCAGGGCCTCCTCCGCACTCCCCAGCCTCCTCCGCACCCCCCATCAGCTCGGGGTCTCCACTGCACCCTCCAGTCCAGGACCTCCTCTAACCTCCCCATCTGGGGCCTCCTCTGCACCCCCTCACACCAGGACCTTCACTGCACTCCCCAGTGCAGGGCTTCCTCTGCTCCCCCCCAACCCAGGGCCTCCTCCGCACCCCCCCAGTCCAGGGCCTCCTCTGCACCCCCCCATTCCAGGGCCTTCTTTGAAGCCTCCCTTTCTCTGGGATGCCTCACCCAGAAGATACATAGGCTGTTTGGACACTGGGCAGGACTAGAAGGGAGACCTGTTCATTACACTTGATCAGGCGGCATTGACACCCTTAGAGTAGCGGTTCCCAGTGTAGGTGGGGGCAGCACTCCCATAGATCCATCACCCGGGGCAGCCACCCCCCTGCCCTCCCCTAGTTTCGGCCCTGATATCGCTCACTCTACAAGTTCAAGCTGTGCAAATCACATTAAATAATCCATGATAAAGTCCTTTTCACAAAGTGCACAAATAACTGTAAACCCCAGATATTGAGGATCTTCAATAAGTCCATTCCCAGTGGAGCCCTTTCACTCCCCAATGTGTGCATGCCAGCACCGTGGAATACAAATATACCCGTACCTTCCTAGTTGGAACTTATGATAAAAAGAAGGTCATAAACAGCTTACGATAGATTAGAATCCTGCTGCCCCAATATCCCTTTCTCCTTTTCCTCCAGAGCACAGGTTATAAGCTCATAAAAAATAAGAGAGCGCTAATAGTGTAATATGCTGACCACTTTATTAAAAAATTAGAAAACACACTTACATACAGACACATGTACATTAGCCTCTCAGTGATTTAACTTGCTCCTGTTTCAGTATGGAAGCAATTGTATTTTATTTTTATTAATCAAGCAGAAATATTACAGATACATGCTGCACATTGAGGAAAATAAATATGCAGCGCAATATATGAAACAAAAAAATTCAGAAAGTCCTCAAACACTGGAATGTAAACAACACAAAAAAGTCCATATATGTCAAGAGTGACCTGAGGTGTATAATCAGAGGTGAATAGTAATATATCCTCCACCGAACACCCAGGGCCGGTGCAAGGATTTTAGCCTACACAGGCGAAGGTGTATTTTTTTGCGCACCCCCCCCGAACTGATTGGATCATCCATTGTCTATGGAGAGGTGGATGTAAACAGACATGTGTCCATTTACACCTGCCTGCATCTAATTTGATCTGCTTAAAACAGATGGATGGGGATCCATTCCCCATCCATCTAGCGGATCGGATAAAAGTCGGATGTAAAGGGACAGGAGGTTCCGTTTACATCCAACCACCCATAGAGGAGAGCAAGCTCTGTTGATGTCCGCTCTGCATAGCGAGCAGACACAGACCGGTCATCCACCTGCTCAATGGGGATCAGTGGTGAGATTCCCCACTAAACAGGTGGATTTGATGCAGAGTCTGCCCATATGAAAGGGGCCTAATAGTCCATCACATTATACATCACATCTGTAGATGGACTACTGAGGCTCAGGAAGGGACAGGGGCTCTGTATCCTATAAAAACTATCAAGCTAAAAAACATCTCCTGTAGACAAACTTAGCGGTTGTCCCACGGATGAGATGGGAGTGGTGATATCCAGCTCTTTAGTCGGGGACGGGAACGGGGGGGAACACCTACCTCTTGATATTCTCCTTGCACCTTTGGCTTCCCCTAATTCTCCCACCCTCCCTGGTATCTACCTCCCCCCTTCTTTTTTTTCCTTTCTTCTCTTTTCCTCTTTTTGCTCTTTTCTTTTGTCTTCTCAGGTTTATTTGACATAGTTCCAAGAATAGATCGCTTAGTATTACACCTCCAAATGAACCCTATCCACATCTTCCTAGGCTTGAGAATGGGGGGGGGGGGGGCGACGGATGGATACACCTCAGCCACCCCACAGATTGATCCCATTGGGGTGGGAGATGGTCCTGGGGGCCCGTCGGCCGGCCCTGTGGCCCTGCCGCTCGCTCCGGATCAAAAAGTGGAAAGAATTATAAGCCCTAAGCCAGGATTTTACAGATGCTTCGTAGGGGGTGTATAGCTACTATAGCAGGAATATTAGAGGGCTTACAAGAAGCACTGTTCGTGTTTATACGTAAATGCATAATTCCTTAGATGAGGTATATGAGTAGATATTTTCGGATGTTACGTCCAATACCATGCAAGATTCTTTTTGTATTGTCTGTAATAGATTTTTTTTTTTGCATAAACACTTTATTAAGGTTTTAATACAGTGCATATGAAAAGAATTGCACATAGCAGTATGTATAACACTTTAGTACAGGTACAAAATATTACAGCAATAATATTCTGTA
>BLSH010349587.1:0-20914 GCA_018402905.1 Glandirana rugosa | reverse complement strand
CTCATCTTCTCATACCAGGTTTATTTGACATAGTTCCAGGAATAGATCGCTTAGTATTACACCTCCGAATGAACTCTATCCACATCTTCCTAGGCTTGAGAATGGGGGGGGGGGCGTGGGGGCGACGGATGGATACACCTCAGCCACCCCACAGATTGATCCCATTGGGGTGGGAGATGGTCCTGGGGGCCCGTCGGCCGGCCCTGTGGCCCTGCCGCTCGCTCCGGATCAAAAAGTGGAAAGAATTATAAGCCCTAAGCCAGGATTTTACAGATGCTTCGTAGGGGGTGTATAGCTACTATAGCAGGAATATTAGAGGGCTTACAAGAAGCACTGTTCGTGTTTATACGTAAATGCATAATTCCTTAGATGAGGTATATGAGTAGATATTTTCGGATGTTACGTCCAATACCATGCAAGATTCTTTTTGTATTGTCTGTAATAGATTTTTTTTTTTGCATAAACACTTTATTAAGGTTTTAATACAGTGCATATGAAAAGAATTGCACATAGCAGTATGTATAACACTTTAGTACAGGTACAAAATATTACAGCAATAATATTCTGTATAACCAGAAGACATAACACCCACACGTCTAGGTCCCTAGGTCAAATTCTTGTGATATACAGTTATGTGAGTTTCTCGACCTCCACTGCCTCTCCTGCTTATTCTGCCCTCGTACAGTAGCCCTTACCTACCAGAGTTCAGGCCATATAAGCTGAAACGAAGACGGACTACCCAAAAGAGGTAGGAAAGAAAGAACAGAAAGCAGAAGAAGAAGAAGAAAAGAAAAGAGAAGAAAAAACAAAAAAAAAGAGGGGGAGGGGGGAAGAAGAGAAGAGGAGGCGGAAGAAAGGGGAGATGAGTACGGCACAGAGGGGGTGGGACAACCACCAACAACCCTCTCTGCCCACCGAAATCCTCCCCAACCCTGTAATTGGGATCCAGATTGGCCACGCTTTCAACTCTGTTGAGAAGCTGGGCATTTCTTAGATTACAATAAGGACTTATATTCTATTGATTGCTTGTATTCGCGCCATGGTGCCCATCTATCAGAGAAGCGAATAAGATCCTCTTGGGCTGTATGGATCAGCTCCTCCATAGATTCAATATGGTTCAGACGATTGGCCCATTCCCTTATAGAGGGTATGGATACCGACCTCCAGTGTTTTGGCACGCACATACGTGCTGCATTGACCATGTGCATGGGCAATGCCTTGAAGTACACTTTTTTAGTGGTTTCAGAAAAATGCAAAAGAAATTGCGCAGGTGTGAATTCTAATTGGATTGCTGTCACTTTCAGGATCGTGTCGTGTATCGATTTCCAGTAAGACAGAGGGCAGTGCCACCAGATATGTAAAAACGTTCCCCTCTCATTCCCACATCTCCAGCATGTCTCTGAGATGGAGGGCATGAATTTGTGGATCACATCAGGGGTTTTGTACCATCTTGTTAGCAGCTTATACCCATTTTTTTGGGTATTGACGTTAAGAGAGCCTTTGTGTATATACTTGTAAATTTGGTCCCATTTTCGCTCGCTAATTTCTACATCCAGAGATCTCTCCCAGAAGGTCCTTTCTGTTTTCGTAAGTGTACGCGCATCTCCAAACAGCGATGAGTATATGGCCGATATGACATGACTCTGGGGGGCTGTACTTGAATGCAACATTTCAAAGACCGTAAGAGGTCTTGTCAGCATGTCCCTATGAGGGGTTTTGTCTAGGAAGTGTTTTATTTGGGTATAGATCCACGTAGAAAATGTGGATGTGTTCGAAATTGAGGCAAGATCTGATTGACGCCTAAACTTCCCCCCTAGGAAGAATTGTTTGGCTTGCATCTCCGCAAAAGGCCACTCCGTTTTCAAGAATGATTTGGATATCCCTGGTGGAAACATCGGGTTGCCCCTAAGAGGCGTTAGAGGGCATATGTTCCCTGTTACCTTATGTGTTATGCATGCCCTCCGAAACACTTTTAAGGTATTCCCTATCAAGGGATGCTCCTCCACTGAGGGCGGAACATCCTTCCGAGGGAACCAAGGAACAATTCCAAGATCTATACTGGCAATACCGTGCTCCAAAGCAACCCACCCCTTGTGCCGATAACGTATTTTCCAATCTAAAATTCGGGATAGATGGATTGCGTAGTAGTATCGCTGTATATCTGGCAGTCCTATTCCTCCATCTAGTTTAGGGGCTACTAGCTTGTGCCATCCTAATCGTGCTGGTTTGTCTCCCACAGAAATGATCTGCATACTTTTTTGTATGCCAGGAAGAAGGAAGGTGGTAGGGCAATGGGCAGTGTTTGCATCTTGTACAGTAGCCGAGGGAGAATGTTCATTTTTATGAGGGAAGCCCGTCCGAACCAAGATATGGTCGGTGTGTTCCACTTTTTGAGGTCCTGTTGTATATTCTGTAGTTCCAATAGGAAGTTTCTCTTATATAGCTCCTCGAACTTACTCGTGAGCTGTATGCCTAAGTAGGTAATGGCCTCTGTTTTCCACTGGAAGGGGAAGTTGGCTTGACACTGTTGCACTATGCTCCCTGGCAGAGAAATGTTCAGGGCAAAGGATTTTGCGTAATTGATCTGTAAGTTGGAAATGACTTTAAACTTTTCGAGTACCGATATGACGTTGGGCAATGACACTAACGGGATTGAGAGGAATAATAAGATATCATCTGCAAAGGCCACAATTTTAAATTCCTTATCTTTAATATGAATGCCATTAATGGCAGGGCTGGCTCGAATACATCTTAGAAAGGGTTCTAGAGTCAAGATGTAGAGGAGCGGGGACAATGGGCACCCCTGTCTCGTCCCATTATGGATGGAGAAGGTAACCATTCACTTTGACCCTCGCTGTGGGTCTGACATAGAGGGCCCCTATGTAGACATGCATGCTGTCGCCTAAGCCCACAGCTTTCAGGACTTCCTCCATGTAATCCCAAGCCACCCTGTTGAACGCCTTCTCCGCATCCATAGCCAGAAAAAAGCCTTCCCTTTTGTTTGAGACGAGCCAGCGGTGTATGTCCAGCGCTTTAGTCGTATTGTCCCTAGCTTCCCTACCGGGGACAAAGCCCACCTGGTCCAAACCTATCCAATTTGGGATGTGTTGACCCAATCTGGTGGCCAAAATCTTGGAGAATAGTTTGACTTCGACGTTAAGTAGCGAAATTGGCCTGTAGTTAGCTACTCTATCAGGATCTTTGTTTTCTTTGGGGAGTACTGCAATGTAAGCCTCTAATAGGGATGTTGAAGCGTGAGAAGTGTGTGCTAGCGAATTGAATGCTTTAAGGAAACCTGGGGCCAAAATATCTGCGAAACTTTTGTAATATAAGGACGGAAACCCATCAGGTCCGGGACTTTTGCCAGGTGTTGTGTTTTTCAGCGCTTCCTCCCATTCCTTCGACGAGATAGGTTTCTCCAATGCTATACTGTCTGCTACTGAGAGTGGTTTAGGGCTATGTTTGGTCAAGAACTCCTTAATTGCCATTCTGTGTACCCTGTCCTCTTCTTCACCCACCACCCCTCCCCTAATATTATATAATTTTAACCACCTGTGTTATTCCGGAGTTCATTGACAGCAATGCGGAGGTCACATCACATGGGGGGCTGAGCGAGGAGCCTAGCATCCGCGGGAAGGAGAAATAAGGCAATCTTGCAGTTTAAGACAGCAACAAGTCTTCTAGTTGGGACAGAGCAAGAAAAAGCTGGCAAAGGAAGTGGTACTAACAAGGAGCTAAAAGCATTTTGCAACAGACACCTTTGATATACTGGAGCCCGGTCTGCAATGGATTTGTGAAGGGGATTCTGTGCCGCTGGAAATACGATCCATATACAGCCTGTCACTTGGATTAAGCATTACTGACCCCCAGACTGAAAAGCTGGGGGTCCATTAAATCTGGTGAGTGGGGTCACCTAAGGGGATCGTCACTGAACAGCACGGAGCACCTTTAATATTTTATTTTCACGGTTTTGAGCACGGAGCACTTTATATGGACTATATAATGATTATTAACACGGAGCACTTTAATTGGATGGACTATTTAATATTTTTCTTATTATATTAATATGGTTTATACACATGCATTTTTAACCTACTGGATTTTGTTTGTCAATCCATAGGGAATCCATACTGGCCTCTCAAGCCAGTTTGCATATATATATATAAGTCATATAGATGTGTTGACTTAATTTGGGGTGCACATCCATTTTTTAATTTTCTTCAGTATTTATTAGCATTGGTTTATATTGTTATAATAACAGCTCTTCACATATTATTTTTGACACATATATTTTTAGGGTGGCGCAGTTGATCTATTGTACGAATACCAGTATAGGTACCCCAGCGGCACCTGTTTAAACAGCAGCCCCCAGGATACCTCACTTCCCCTTAAACTGTAACAAGTTGAGGAGAGAGTTGAGTGCCTAAATAAAAAGGTATAATTATAAACCGTAGCGCGGATAAAATAATAATATACAGATTTTATAACCAAACAACTGGACTCTCGCCATCCTAGATCACCCTCTATGACTGTACTCTGAGTAGGGAGAGAACCGCCATCCCCGATCCCCCCCTGCAGACTCGGTTGAGGAGCTGTGCCTCCCTCCCCATGGAGATGGAGGCAGAGCTCCTCCTTGTCGCTTTCTCAGGAAGAAATCCAGCAATAATAGCGTTGAAAATTTCCCTTACCTTCGGGGTTGAGTCGCACGTTGCCCTGGGTCATGACTGCTCCAGTACTCCCGCCATGTGGGACTTGACGCCCAGGGCCATCCACCCTTCACATCCAACAGGGAAGCCATGTCCATAGTCCAGACACCCAGCTATGTCACGTTCCTGGTTAGGAATCTGGAGGAGACAGCCCCAGAGCCAGCGAATCTTAAGTAGAATTTAAGGGGAGGAAAAACAAAAACAAAACAACCAAACAGAGCTCAAAAGATAGAAACCTATGAGCACGTAAAGCACATTCTATTGTGGTCTGAACCACCTACAATCCTGTTAACTAACTTAAGCGGTTTGAAATACCCTCCCGGATGCACTACTTTGCAGTTTAGCTGACTGCTGATGAGTACTGCGTGTTGCCCGGGGCAGAGTCTTTTAGCCGGCTGCTGGATTTAGTTACCCATGACCTTTGGTGTTGTAGATTACAAAGAGCCTGTTCCGCCAATCCCGCCACCTCGGCCCCATACCCCACGCAGCACCCACACGCCACATCCCACAATAAGCACGACAATATAGTCCTTGCATATCATATTAACTTGCAATGGCTAAAGCAAAACACAAGAAACACGGTGGTATGTGATATGCTTAACTTTCCCCTTCTCGACTCCCGTGGGGATGCCAGGCCCTAGGGCCCATTTTAGTTTGGCAAAAGTTATGAATTTTCCTGGAGACTTTAGCTAGAAGGAAAAAAGAAAAATAGAACGGTCCAAAAAGGTTCATTTCCCACAGTTTCTGGCATGTAGCTCCAAAGGGGTATTGTACGTCCCACATGTTAGTCTTGGTGTTTAGCCCTTATGTCATGCAAAGTAGGGCCCATTCGAATACTGGGGGGATATAAGTGGAGCCCTGTGACGTAATAATTCAGATCCAATTCCCCTAGGTAAGTTCCTGACTTAGCCATGAGCTGTGACCATGAACCTTCACTATCCTGGGCTTGAGAAAGACGACCGTTATTGTAAACACACTTTTACATGTGTGTATCCCCGTCATCCCCTTTTAAGAGGATAGCTGGCTATTGCTCTTCTATTACGTGATGGCATTCTCTAAGTCCCCTTTGAGACCTGAACGTGGTCAGTGTACATAACGTTGAACCTAAACCAAGGTATATATGTGAACTGCGATAAAAGTCAACTGCGCTTGAACTCTTGCCGGGTTGAACATGACAGAGTTCAAGGTAATTATTAACCCTTGAGAGAGGATCCCATTAGATCCCTGTCTTGGGTCTCACCGAAGAGGGTGATACTCATGGGCTTTCATCCGTTTCCATGTCTCCTCAGACTCTTTGGGGAGAGGTCCCTGAGAGCCTCCTTCGCCTTTGTCTATTCCTCTGTCCCCGTGGGGAGTCCTCTGGATGAATCACTACCCATTGTTCCGGTTGCAGAAATGTACTGTACCAGTCGGCTACCTGCACTTCAGGTATACCTAAAGTGGAGCAGAAGGGTTGCAAATCATCTGGTACCCGAAGTGAGGCTGTACGATTCCCGTTCGTCGCTTGCAGGCAGAAAGGAAATTTCCACCGGTACATTATGTGCCTGTCTCTCAGGATTTGTAAGAGAGGTCGGAGCTCCCTCCTATGTTGCAGGGCTATGGCGGATAGATCCTGAAATATCTGAATGTGTTCACCCTCATGCGACAGGTTCCCATGGTTTCTGGCCTGGCGTAAGATCTCTTCCTTTTGAATAAAGTTTACCAGACAGCAAACTGCGTCTCTAGGGGGGTCTGTATCTCTCCCCTTCGGTCTCAAGGCCCTGTGGCATCTCTCCATTTCGATAGGGGCATCAGGGGGTCTACCCAGGACTGTGTTAAAGATGGCCCAAACCACTGATTGAAGTTGCGGTCCCTCCACCGTTTCGGGTATCCCCCGTACCCGCAAATTGTGCCTGCGCCCCCTGTTATCCATATCCTCCAGGTGCCTATGCATCTCCATGAGGTGTCTTGAGTGTACGGAGGAGACCCTTTGGATTTGCATGATGGCTGTGCCCTGAGTCATGGCCGCCGTTTCCACCGAATCCAGCCTGGAAGCTACAGCCCTGATCTCCCCTTTGAGGTCTGAGATAGCCGCCGACAGTGTGGCTTTTATGTCTGCAGCTACATGTTGCAGATCCGCCAGGCATAGAAGGGGGGAGGTATTAGGGGACTGCATACCTGCATGCTGAAGTCCAGGCGTCTCCATGCTGAGCGGGGTGCGTGCCGTACTACAGTCCGCGGTCTGAGATGAGGCCTGTGACGCGGCCTGCGTCTCGGAGATTTGAGTCCGGAACATTGCCGGGATCGTCCGACTGAGCTGGGTAGGGGGATCCATGTGGATGCAGGCTGGTCTCCCACGACCGAGCATTGTGTTTGAGTGCTCGGATGGCGGTTCTAACGCTTAGCTGAGGCTGTTAGAGGTGTCTGGATGGCGGAGCTCCTCCACTACGCTGCCATCTCGCTCCGGTGCCAGCCGTTTCTCCTGTCTGTAATAGATTTTGATTCTACCAACTATTACACAAATAATATGTAACGGCAACAATGTTATCTTTCATATGTCTCAATAAAAAAAGTTTGAAACAAAAACAAAAACAAAAAAAAAAAAAACATCTCCTGGAGCAGGGACAGCCCAGAGCATGTGTAAAGGGATGCTGGGGATGCCATGTCCCATTCTTCAATACACAGCCACAGTGACTCACCCCAGTTCTCTCTCCCTCCATTCAGCACGTAATAAAGATCCAGCTGGTGTTAGCAGACAGTGCAGAGTCATGTTGTCAGGAATTCAGCCCTGCATATCAGCAGCCACTGAAAACGAAACCCTTGTGTCAGGACGGAGAGCGGCCCCTCCCCCCAGATCACTGCCAGGCTGGACGGGTCCATGGTGACTGTGCAGTATGGGGGGGTTCTCGTCATCCCATAGGGGAGAGACTGCACATATAGGATGTAGATGGCATAGGAGGCGCTACAGTGATCAGTTCTGCCTGGATCTGTGTCAAAGGACAGATTCCAACCAGGAATGATCAGTCAGTGTGGGCGCAGCAAGTGACTAAGTACTGATTTCACCGCCCCTCCTCTGCTTTCGCCCCCAGGCAGCGGCTTGCCCTGCCTTATGCTTGCGCCAGCCCTGCGAACACCAACGGGTCTCTTAACCCAAAATATGGACCACTAGGTTATAGGTGGTCAAACAGGCATAGGTTAGTCTCCTCTTATCTTGGGTAACATGCAAATGGATCCTGTATATCCCTCAAGGATAGTGAATCCACAGGTCTCAAGCATTAAAATAAGAGCAGACAACTCCTCATGGTGCATTATATCAAACCAGTATGAAAGTTTATTCCAGATAAATCAGAAGACTCACATTTAAAATGAGTAAACAAACATGTCATAAGGTAAAAAGAATGGATGTTTCCAAGCCACATGCTGCAAATTATGTAAGCTTTTTTATTTGATCAAATTTGGAGAGGGAGAGACGAGGCATTTTTGATCCATAAATAATAAATTATAGTGAAGTGTGTCAGAGACACAAATTGCAATTGAATAGGGAACTATGAGGAAATTTTGATCCAGAAATAAAGATTATAGTGGATTATTTAAGAAACATACTATTTAAATGTTATTTAAATATTTAAATAATTAAATATTTAAATATTATTTAAATATTTAAATAATTAAATATTGTGGATAGAACAGGCAGATTTAAAAATCACTGTTAGATTACACTATTTTAGAGACAATAGCCACAAATATGCTGGAATTATGGATCACAGAAATAGGCTGAAAAATGGGATACCTTGCAGGATCAGCAAAATGCACTGGTTTGAGGTGCAAAGCAGGTATGACCCAGCACGAAAATATTCCCAAATTTTATGGCTGAGGAGGGACTACAGAAACATTAGCTGTGGCACCCTTACAGTGTTGAAGAATCAGACTAAAGCTGTAATGGCAGCACAAGATGGCAACGCTGGCAGTCCTGAAACAGTGAAAGGAGCTGGTAAGGTTGGCAGAAGATGTTAATGTATGGCAGAGACCAGCAGTGGTGGCAGGAGATGATAATGGATGGGAGGCTAGCAGCAGTGGCAGGAGACGATAATGGATGGGAGACCAGCAGCGGTGGCAGGAGATGATAATGGATGGGAGGCCAGCAGCGGTGGCAGGAAATGATAACAGATGGGAGGCCTGCAGTGGTGGCAGGAGATGATAATGGATGGGAGGCCAGCAGTGGTGGCAGGAGATGATAATGGATGGGAGGCCAGCAGCAGTAGCAGGAGATGATAATGAATGGGAGGCCAGCGGCAGTGACAGGAGATAATAATGTATGGGAAGCCAGCAGTGGTGGCAAGAGATGATAATGGATGGGAGGCCAGCAGCGGTGACAAGAGATGATAATTGATGGGAGGCCAGCAGTGGTGGCAGGAGATGATAATGGCTGGGAGACCAGCAGCGGTGACAGGAGATGATAATGGATGAAAGGCCAGCAGCGGTGACAGGAGATGATAATGGATGGAAGTTCAGCAGTGGTGGCAGGAGACGGTAATGGATGGCAGGCCAGCAGTGGTGGCAGAAGATAATAATGGATGAGAGGCCAGCAGCAGTGACAGCAGATGATAATGGATAGAAGGCCAGCAGAGGTGACAGGAGATGACAATGGATTGGAGGCCAGCAGTGGTGGGAGGAGATGATAATGGATGAGAGGCCAGCAGTGGTGGCAGGAGATGATAATGGATGGGAGGCCAGCAGCGGTGACAGGAGACGATGGATGGGAGGCCAGCAGTGGTCACAGGATATGATAATGGATGGGAGGCCAGCAGTGGTGGCAGGAGATGATAATGGATGGGAGGCCAGCAGTGGTGGCAGGAGATGATAATGGATGGGAGGCCATCAGTGGTGGCAGGAGATGGTAACAGATTGCAGGCCAGCAGCAGTGGCAAGAGGTGGTGACCATGGCCAGAGGCAATAGGGAGCAGGTCAGTGGCATACAATGGTTACTGTGGCAGGAGATGGTAATGGATAGGAGGCTGTATGGTATAATCAAGTTTCGGTGGCCAGATTCAAATAAAAAAATATAATTGTTGACATCAGCTGTTGGGATTTTTCTATTCACTTCTAATACAGCATTGGTTAACTGCCAGGCCATTAAGGAGGTGCAGCGTGACACGTGCATGCGCAGTGGGCACCCGGCTGTGAAGCCGTAAGCTGAGCTCAAATAATCTTTATAAAGATGAGCTTGTCAACTGTGGGGACAAGTGGCATCTTCTTTTCTGTCACAAAACCTTCTGCTGCACTAAATGCTCATTGAGAATAGACAGGGAAGCCCAGCAGCTTACCTGCAAGCTGAACATCCATCTGTCAGGGTGTACACATCCACCCTAGATGTAATCATTGATCTTATGTGTAGTGTGCTGCCTTTGACTCCTGAGTCCTCAATGTTGTTGAGAGCAAAGGTGTCCTGAACCATTTCATCCCATCCACATTCAAACTCCCTGGAAGCATGCCCCATCTCCTCCTCCTCAATGCCAGCACCCCAGCCAGCCTTCTCATCCTACTTATGCTCCTTCGGAGACTGGTGCTGTTTCGTAAGGTAAAGTCTGGATATAATGGGCCCTGGTCTACTACACCCCACAATATTTGCTCCATCAGGAACTGGCCAATGTCCTTTGCATCGTCTCTATTTCAATCTTGTTTTAGGGAAGTAGAAAAAAAGAAAGAGAGGATTGCATTCTTGCATAGTTTTATCTGAGAGCAAACACAGACTTCCTATCCATGTGGCCAACATTTTCATTTCATTGAGAGTTTAATATAGTGTATGATCCAAATGTGATCCCTCATTTCCTCAATATCTGGCTTTAGAGACAGTCCACAGAGCTTTAACACAAGGATATGTATTTTTATTTGTGTGACTAATTTTCAAATCTCATTGGACTCAACTGAAAATAACTGTCACTTTTTTTGAAAATAAGTATCCCTAGCCTGGCTTGTTGGCTTTGTGAATTGAGGCTTTTGTGTATGTGGGTACACAAGTTGGAAAGTCAACTTTGCAAAGCAAGTTCCTGCCTAAGGTGCTTGTTATTGGCGTTTTGGAATTAAAATGAGCATTGCAGTGCACTACCAGAAATGGTATATGTACATTTTCTAGTGCATTAGACAGAAATCTTTTTTGCAAAGTTTTAATGTATCTTTATGAAGAGTCACCAAGGCAGTTCCAAGGCTGAAGCACCACATGTAGTTTTTATTTTGCCTCAAAATGGATAACGTAAAAATCTGCAGTCCGTGCTGGCAACAGTTTTGGACTAAACTAGTATTTACCGCTGTCTATTAGTAAATAGCAGATCTAATTTCCCTGATTTGTACAGTTATAGTCATAATCGGCAATGAGGCAATCCCTGAAAAACCGATAGAGGAAGAATTGTCCCAGATTATCCCATTTGATTGCTATTGTTTTCACTCAAGATAAATTTATATCAGCATCTCCAGCAATGTGTTATTCACCTAAACAAGAAAATTTAGCCACTCTGAAAATGAATGTTTCTGGAAAGGTCTTTTGCATGCTGTAAATTCAGCATTTAAAAGTATCCTTTAATCAAAGTCCAGTATATCTGGATTAATAAATTATCCAAGAATAATATATAAAAACACATAAATGAAACATTCACGTATGTTTTTGTTCTTTGTGAAGGGTATATTCATATCCCTTAAAATATATCTAAAGCCAAAACTTGTTTTTTGTGTAGGGAGTGGTAAAGAGTTACAACCATTGTCAGCAGAGATGAAATTGAGAGAAAATACAAATGAGGTGAATTACCAAACGAGTTGTAAATCTTTACACAATAAATTGCGTAAATATTGACTTCAATTATGTGTAGTTGAACTAAGCAAACAGGAATTGACTTTTCACATGATTGAATAACTGCGGTATTCTAACACTCTAGTGTGTAAAGATTCTCTGATAGTAAATTAGCCTAAGGGCGTTGTTTGAAAAGCACTTAAAAATGTAGGTTAGCAAAATACTATTGATTTTATTTTAGCTGAAAACATGGCTGTCCAAGGATTGCTTTTCACCTGCTTTGCGATGTGCTTTGTTTCTTTGAATACAGGATGTCTATTAAGGAATGTTTAAAGTGGTTGTAAAGCCACCCCCCCCAAAAAAAAACCTGCAAAACAAAGGCATAATGAGCTAGTATGCAGCGCATACTAGCTCATTATGAAACGCTTACCTTGGAACAAAGCTGTTGCAGCAGTCTCGGCACACTGCTGTGACCATCGACATCCTTCTTCCGGGTCTGCGGCTCCATCCAATCACAGCGCGGGCTTCAGAGCTGTGATTGGTGGAGCCACGATGATGTCACTCCTGCGCAATGACGTCGGCACATGCAGATACAGTGGATATCTCCTAATCCGTACTGGACCTACAGGTAAGCCTTATTGTAGGCTTACCTGTAGTTTAAAGTGGTTGTCATGACTTGACAACCACTTTAAAGTGCAGGAAAAGCAGGTCAAAGGCAGCCTTTATTTCTGGTTTTCAAATGCTGCTTTTATCCATTCAAGTGCCTCTCAATATGAACCCTTAAAGTGTTCATTTGTCACCAAAACAGGAATATAGGTGATGCATTGTAAGGTGGCCACTTGTTCTTAGACACCTGTACAAGGGGGAATTTCACGCATTTTGTAAAGATTTCTTCTCACTTCCTGTTTGTATCTACAGAACAGGAAGTGAAAGGAAATCGCCTCAATGTTTTAACCATTCCTTATTAGGTATTGTGTGTTCCGCGCAAACGAATAAAAACTTTTATTCTAGGAGCTGCTGCCTCCACCAGAACTCCACGATAAGTGTAGTTTGATAATATGGTAAGCAATTAATGGTGGTATTGGGGCTGCTCCCCACTAACGTAGAAGGCAAGGCCCTCAGTGGTTAGAGTAAATGTAAATAATTCAGGAATTTAAAATCTTCAAAACATTCAAAAGATCAAAATATGTCAAGATGATAATGCCCTCAGTTGAAAAAACAAGGGGATTTGAATAGAATTTTCAGAATGCTGGCACTGCTTCAATTATTATGAAGAAACACTTGATATAGTTGTGTATATGTCTCGGAATGGGTATACAAATGTACAGAGGGGGAGGGGGAAGGGAGACACGTTTGTATGAAAATTATCTCTAGAACGTAGTGCATATATAAAAAAATATATAAAAAGAAAACATATATCCATATACCTCCTCCCTTCACACTTAATAGGTACACATGATCATATAAAACCAATTCAATGTGCAAAAATTGAGTAAAGTGCAATTTATCAGTTAGTGATGTGCTATACTCAAAACAATTCAATGTGCAAAATTAAGTAAAGTGCAATGTGCCAGTTGGTGATATACTGTGCCACTGGTGTGAATACCCTAATGGGCTACCAGGAGAAGCTATATAGCATCAACCAGAGGAAGATCCATTTCATCCGGCGAATTCTAATGTGCAAACTGAAAAATTGTGAATGATTTGTGCAAAACTTAGCATGTGCAGAATGTGTGATCGTTAATAAGGCGCTTATATTATAAAGTCCGTTAAAAGTCCGTAAAAAGTCAGTGAGAAAATAATGTCCATAAGGAATGTCCGTAAAAAGTGCTGTGCTTAATATTAATGCAGGTTCTTCACTTTGTGATCCCACCAGATGGTGCGTATATCTGTGGAGACGGTTTTTCAAACCATACTGCGTGTGCCGTGGTGCCTTAGGTGTTCCCCTTCACGCGTTTCTACTGTGAGAGCACTCACCAGAAAGCGTTCCCCACTGAAGGGGTGCACGCTTAGTAGTATCCCGGAATGGGTGTTGCTTCCACCTCTAGGATTTAGGGCGAGTATGGGCGAATATGGGGAAAGGGCGTCCTAGGCTCCACCTCTTCTGTGGTAATCTCTGTCTTTGCTGCATGCATGCAGCAAAGACGGAGATTACCACAGAAAAGGTGGAGCCTAGGACGCCCTTTCCCCATATTCGCCCATACTCGCCCTAAATCCTAGAGGTGGAAGCAACACCCATTCCGGGATACTACTAAGCGTGCACCCCTTCAGTGGGGAACGCTTTCTGGTGAGTGCTCTCACAGTAGAAACACGTGAAGGGGAACACCTAAGGCACCACGGCACACGCAGTGTGGTTTGAAAAACCGTCTCCACAGATATACGCACCATCTGGTGGGATCACAAAGTGAAGAACCTGCATTAATATTAAGCACAGCACTTTTTACGGACATTCCTTACGGACATTATTTTCTCACAGACTTTTAACTGACTTTTAACGGACTTTATAATATAAGCACCTTATTAACGATCACACATTCTGCACATGCTAAGTTTTGCACAAATCATTCACAATTTTTCAGTTTGCACATTAGAATTCGCCGGATGAAACGGATCTTCCTCTGGTTGATGCTATATAGCTTCTCCTGGTAGCCCATTAGGGTATTCACACCAGTGACACAGTATATCACCAACTGGCACATTGCACTTTACTTAATTTTGCACATTGAATTGTTTTGAGTATAGCACATCACTAACTGATAAATTGCACTTTACTCAATTTTTGCACATTGAATTGGTTTTATATGATCATGTGTACCTATTAAGTGTGAAGGGAGGAGGTATATGGATATATGTTTTCTTTTTATATATTTTTTTATATATGCACTACGTTCTAGAGATAATTTTCATACAAACGTGTCTCCCTTCCCCCTCCCCCTCTGTACATTTGTATACCCATTCCGAGACACATACACAACTATATCAAGTGTTTCTTCATAATAATTGAAGCAGTGCCAGCATTCTGAAAATTCTATTCAAATCCCCTTGTTTTTTCAACTGAGGGCATTATCATCTTGACATATTTTGATCTTTTGAATGTTTTGAAGGTTTTAAATTCCTGAATTATTTACATTTACTCTAACCACTGAGCGCCTTGCCTTCTACGTTAGTGGGGAGCAGCGCCAATACCACCATTAATTGCTAACCATTCCTTATTGTATCCTAAAATGGTATGGCTTTAGATAGGCTTTAATACACTCATACACAAATACAAGATAAAGCTGGCTTGGGTTAAAGTCAAATTCATCGACCAGTATATGTGGATATTAAGAGAAGAACACATCCACAGGAAACCAACACAAACATGCTGAAAAAAAGGAAGCCTCATATTAACTGTGCCTTTTGGAGTTAATTAAAACCAAGATCTTTCCACCACAGACCATGTAGCCATTTACTGTTTTTCACAGGTTTTTATGTATGTACTTATATAAGGAGGTTTTAATATTTTATACATGACATTGTCTCTAAGATATATTGGACAAGGTCAGCAACTTTGAAAATATAAAGTCTTTAGATTTTACTAGATGTGGTGAGCTATGCTTACTAAAATGAGTCTACCTCTGCTTTTTATCAGGCTTACACAGTATAATCTGTATTATTCAGCACATGTTCAGCAAGGTAAAAAAGAACGGGGCTGATTTGCTAAGTGGGTAAAGAGGAATTTGCTTGCTTTTTACATGGATGAAGTGAATATTCCCACAATTTGTTGTGTAAAAATATTCATCTCATTTACTGAATCAGCTACAATATTAGGAGAAAATGGAAAAATCATATCTAAGCATTTACTTTCCTGACTATCTCCCTAGAATCACAGAATAACCCCCCCCCCCGCCCCCCCGCACCTATTCAAGTAGAACCATATATCAAAAAATTGAACAGCCCTTCCAGAGGCAGTGTTTGATAACTAGATATTTATTAGTTACAAGGGTGGAACCCATGTGATATCACGGAGAAAGAAAGAAAATACAACATGTATGTGGACATTACATTTCCAGACATCTCCCTGGCATCACATTAACAGGAATTAACTAGACAACTAAACAAAGGAGGTATGCTTAAGCAATTTAAACTGAGTTGCCTGCAATAACGTTTTGGCAATAGTGGTAAGAGAAGGGGGTTCAGCATGGTTGTAAAGGAAAAAAGCGCACATGGAGGACCAACCCAAATTTCCTTGCAGATGGTCTCTGCTAGTACTCATCTGGAAGCTGCCCAAGAAGTTTAGATACTGCTCTGTCTCTGCAATAGCTATTCAGTTTATAATTTATTAGTACTGTATATGGTTCTAATTAAATAGGGGGAGTTAGAGGTTAACCCATTAGCGTGATGCCAGGGAGATGTCAGGAAATGATATTTAGCCAAACTAAAGGTAACCGGGGACCACTTGAAATTCCCAAGCCACTGGCTAAGTTTTTAGACCAATAAAAAGCACACAGCAATTCTACCTTCTAATGTTTTCTGCATCAATCTTCGCTCTTTTGGGTCCACTGCATTTGTTTTGCTCCGGATGAGATATTTAACACTATAAATACAGCATATAGCGTAACACAGATATTTACCTTAGACACCAGAAGAAATTCTTGGTTGGGAAAATACTGCTTTGACAAGAAAAAGAAAAAATATTTCAATAACAATGCCTTCATGGAAACTGGTTATGGTTACATAAAGAAGAATTTATTTATGTTGGAGACTTTCCAAGAAGATACAGCTTACATATATTCAGTGTTTTATAAAGGATCATATAGCAAAAAATGCTGTACGCTGATAACTGCATGTGGATAAATGTGTAAAGAGATTACATTATTTTTTAATTATTATTATTATTATAATTTTGTGCATATCTTTATCTATATTTCTCTTCACATTTACATGCAGACCTAGCTGTACAGTGACAATGACAATGGCAGAGACTTATATAATGTATGTAAACAGCGCTTGCCTTTCTCCCCTTTTAGTTGAACTCTTTGTTATACTAAACTATGAGTGTATTTCTCAAAGTGTTATTTCCTTGTGAACACCTCTGAAGACGTCATGTTATGACGAAACGCGTAAGATGGAACACAAGGCACGTAAACGTAGAGTCCGGTGACACGCAAACGGTTGTGGCAGACGCGAGGCGGTCATGGAACTAATACAGCATCGCTGCAGGAAAGTTCCTTTTTACAATCGTTGTGATGATTACGTTGACGGACTTAATAAAAGCGTGGTGATTAAGAGGTATACGATGAGTAGTCCTTTTTTTCTTCCATAAATACACACGGAGAACGCAAAGCCAAGCAAAGGAGAAACAGCAGCATATCCTGGGTCGGATTGTAGACCACAAGCGTTTACTGACTCTTCCATGCCATAAGGCTGGAGAGTCAACTACATCTGGTAAGCAGGGTACATACCCCAAAGATTTTATTTACTTCACAAAAAGCACAAGCACTTAAGGAGATTGAAACATTACATTGACTTTGATGTGTGTTGAACGATTTTGAGCAAGGAGCAAGAAAATTAACCACAGAAAAAGAAAAAATCTACACTAAAAAATTTTTTTGCACTAATATTTTTTTTGCACCATTGCACTTTATAACTGTATAAGAATTTGTATATTAATTAAATTATATAAGGTGTAAACCTGAAAACATCATTATAGAACAAAAGTCCATAGGGTACAAAGCACAACTAGCACGTGACACTTTATGTTTGGATTAATTTCTCACTCAATATGATGTAATAATTTATTTATAATTAATTTATTTTGAATGAATTTTTTGCACAATAACAAGGAGATAACACTTTGAGAAATACACTCATAGTTTAGTATAACAAAGAGTTCAACTAAAAGGGGAGAAAGGCAAGCGCTGTTTACATACATTATATAAAACTTTTGCTATAGCAACACCGAGAGTGGTGCACATAGGCTACAGCAGCAGCTGCAAAAATCAAATAAGGTTACACACTGTGGCGCGTTAAATACCCAAAACCCATTAATGGCCGAGACTGTTCCAAACTATGACACTGCCAGGGGTGCTTGAGCAACAACTGTTTTTAGGATGATTTAAACCATGTAAACCATGATCACCCCTGGCATTGTCAATTAAAATTCCAATTAATTAATTTGTACAATTAAAGGAGAAGTATGGTTAAAGCTTTTTTGGCTATACTTCTATTGATCGCAGGAGTAGAGTCCATTCTGCACTCCTGTGATCCATTTTCTGTCGACAGCAGGCTAAAGCCCGCTGTCGGCTGATGTCACTCAGCCAGTTAAGGTTTTGAATCTATCCTGGCTTTACAGTCGGGATTCACCCAGACACCTGGACCGCTCCATCCCCTCCCCAGCCCAGGGCTCCAGTGAGCACTGAAGGGGCAAAGCAGAGTTTACAAAAAAAAAATCTATACTTCCCTTTTAACAAAGAAACTCATATATTGAATACAATCATCAAATGTTTTAATGCATACCGTTATAAGAATATAGTATTTTTATCTTTTATGATTATGGTCCTTTAACCATTGTAAATTGATCAAGATATATTTGTCCTGGGTAAATGAAATCTGTGGTAAAATATTTAACGTATGCCCCATCACTAGTCAGTTTTAAAACTGATAATTTTACTTAAATAATACAAATATTTATTGGAAAACATTTGAATACATTCAAATCCACATATCAAAAATTATTTGAAATAAGCTGACACAACCTAAGAATAACTTGGCAAATATTTTAAATGGTTTGATGAGCAATTTTGGATTCAGATACCTATTAATAAGCATAGTTTTCACCAAGCATGATGGAGTGAGACACCTGCCAGCCCCTTTAATGTTTTCACCCAAGATGTGAACTTTGAGTGAAAGTTGGGTGAATCTTCTGTAAAAACATTGAGACCCTCAAAGAAAAAAAGGATACACCTGCGATAGATCCAGCATGGTAAAACCAGATTTGCGACAGCTATATATAAAATTTCATGGCTATAAAACATACCGGTTTCATCTTGGATGTAACATTATTGTAAATATCCTAAATTAATTTCCAAGGCTATATTGCTGCTGAACCTGTGTTCGCTGAGAATACCATATCCCTGCAAGAGAAACATGACTGTATCTTGCATTTAATGATGGATTAACTTCTCCATTCTTGTGATCAGCATGTTGTGTACAACAACTTACAATTCAGTTCATCCAAACAATGCTGCAAATGCCTAGCCATCTATTATACAAGAACATAATTTTTTATTTTCTTACTCATAATGAAACATACCTTATTAATGTTTCATAAAACTAGCATACACATATTAATTGAAGAGAGGTTATCTCCTAGATTGTAAGCTCTAACAAGCAGGGCCCTCTGATTCCTCCTGTATTGAATTGTTTTGTAATCGTACTGTCTGCCCTAATATTGTAAAGCGCTGCGCAAACTGTCGGCGCTATATAAATCCTGTATAATAATAATAATAATAATAATAATACATAAGTGAAGTATTTATTAATATATTTGTGTCCCTATTTAATTGGAGAGGATGTTTTACTGCAAATGGATACGGTCAATGCACTTGAAAAAACAATCAGTATTTAAAACAGAATGATAAAAATGTCAGATTTCAAATGCATTCAGACAACGAGTCTAGTATGATAAATATAACATCAAAAGCACATACAATATTATTTTGATCTCACTTTTTAATAATGTAGCATATACCATATAGGCTGTATTTATGATCTGGTAGGTAAATGTAATTTTGTACAATCATACCATACATGTATTTCTATATGCTATTCACTTTTTGCATTTTACATATCCACATAACAAAACTCTGCACATAAAAACACATGCAACACTAAAAATGCATGTAAATGCAGAAAAACATAATTTATGTAGACACAACCAGTCTTTAAAATTACAAATTATACATTTACACACCTTGACACACATAAATACATGAACAAATCATACTGTACCTCATGTACTACATATGTCGAATGTCAGCAGTAGGCTATAACACCTTCATATGGGAAAAAATGAGGTTTGGCTTTTTGTAGAGTTGAAATACACAAATACAAGGAGGAATGTGAAGTGTTGACATTGATTTGACACTGGAACTAATGGCTAGAGACACCCCTGGCAAGTCTACGTGATGTCCAGCCAAAGACTCTGCCCCACCCTTCTATGGGAACTGCTAGGAGACAAGGCATAAAACATTGCATAAGAAGGCATAAGGCATTGCATAAGAAGGCAAACAAAATTGCATAACACAAATTGCTACAAACACAAGTGGCTTACTTTACCCTTTACAATCATGATATATGTTTGATTCTATATTTCTGGACTCAATGAAAATCTAGGTTTTTGTTTGTGCATTTAAATGCATGGCACATTCGTTTTGTAGATCAGATTTGTAGATTTACTGTATCTTATTACTGTTGATAAAGAATGTTCCTCATTGAAATGTTTAATATTGTATTGTATATGTAATTTCAATACAACCCTATAACCCCATAAAAATAGAATTACTGGAGTCAAAGCTCTCAGTTGTGTTATATGTTAAGGGTGCATTATAGAATGATTCCAATTGTAATAAATCTCATTTAGTGGGGTAGTTGGATATAGCACATGCAGATATCATGAGAAGAATGATATGATCTTCACTCCATAAACTGCTGCAAGGAGCGAAGTACTAAAGCTGGGTATACACTGGTAGAATTTGAAACAAAAATTTGGATTTGATTAGATGAACTTTACCAAAACAAAAACCATGTTCACTTATAAAAATTCATACTTTCGAGAAAAAATTTCCATCCTGCGCCTTCAAATTTTCTCACCACTGCGGTCGAAGATTGATCTGACCCTACTAATGATTAGAAAAATGAATAAATCTTCTGAAAACATTCTTACAATGAAAAAATTCTTTAAAAAACAAAACTCTACTAATGTATACCCTGCTTTAGTGAAAAAGAAACCATGGCTATGAATTAGGATTTCTTTTATTTAGATAAACTCACCTTTATTTGTTTCTATGGGTTGCTGAAGTCTGCAAGTAGATTTTTACTCCTTGTACCACTTTTTGAATAAGCCTACATGTTATGATTGTGGCAAATTATTTTTAATTTTAGTAAGTTTTAAACATTTCCAATACAGTCACAAATTGACTCCTTTAGATGTCTGACTATATCAATAATAAACAAAATACTAACACTCAGAGCTACACTGATTGCACAAGAAAAAACTGAAAATTTATTGTCAAATACTTACCATAATTTTCCTTTACTGATGGACTCCATGGCAGCATATGTGTGGGTTTAGCCCCGCCTTTACTACCCTATAGGACTCCACTCCCATAAATCTTTGCTCTGGGCCAGCGGCCGTGTTCTGTAACTAGCCTCCTCTAGACATTTTGGCAGGGACTCCTGCTGCCAT
>BLSH010349550.1:45923-59646 GCA_018402905.1 Glandirana rugosa | reverse complement strand
GATGGCAGCAGGTGATGTGCATCAAAGCGTCCATCAAGGACCAGATAGAGCACAGGTCTGAGATGCTGCTGTGTAGGGCCTGGGACACAAATGCGGAGGCTAGCATTAGCCTCCGCTTGTGTAGCGAGAAATGCTGACGCTTGGTTACCCAGATTGTCTGATCATGCCATAAGGGGGAGCAGGTCAAAAGAGGTTATTGACTCCCTGGAGATTATTAGTGGACAGGCATTGAACAACAGACCGATGAGTGGTTGTTGTCACTGAGCCTCAAGCCCGGCCTGGTGGTGTGCGATAATGGGCGAAATCTCGTAGGAGCTCTGGGCCTAGCCGGTTTGACGCACATCCCTTGCCTGGCGCCTGTGCTGAATTTGGTGGTGCAGAAATTTCTAAAAAACTACCCGGATATGTCAGAGCTGCTGCAGAAAGTGCGGGCCGTCTGTGCATGCTTTCGGCATTCTCACCCTGCTGCTGCTCTCCTGTCTGCGCTGCAGCGGAACTTCGGCCTTCCCGCTCACCGCTTCCTATGCAACGTGCCCACAAGGTGGAACTCCACCTTGCACATGCTGGAGAGACTGTGCGAGCAGCAGCAGGCAAGTTTCAGCTGCAGCATGCACGGGTGAGTCGCTCTGCGGAACAGCACCACTTCACCACCGAGTCTGCCTCCATGCGAGACCTGTGTACCATATTGCGGTGTTTTGAGTACTCCACCAACATGGCCAGTGCCGATGACGCTGTTCTCAGCGTTACTATCCCACTTCTATGTCTCCTTAAAAAAACACTTTGGGCGATGATGGAAGAGCATATGGCACAGGAGGAAGAGGAGGAGGAAGAGGGGTCATTTCCACGGTTATCAGGCCAGTCATTCACAAGTGGCTCGGTGGGTGGGTTCCTGCACCAGCATAGGCCAGGTAAAAAATTTTCAAGCCAGGGCACAGTTATGGAGGATGAGGAGGACGAGGAACCGTGTTCACAGCAGGGTGGCACCCAACGCAGCTCGTGGGCATCACTGGAGCGTGGCTGGGGGATACGGAGGACACAGATGATACACCTCCCACAGAGGACAGCTTGTCTTTGCCTCTGGGCAGCCTGGCACACATGAGCGACTAGACTACATGCTGCAGTGCCTGCGCAAACATTGTAACTTGTGCTGATTACTGGGTGGCCACCCTGCTGGATCCCCATTACAAGGGCAACGTGCCATCCTTAATTCCCTCACTGGAGCATGATTGGAAGATGTGCGACTACAAGTGCACGCTGGTAGACACACTGCTGAGGGCATTCACAAATGACACAGGGGGCTCAGTGGAAGCACAAGGCAAAGGCAGAGGAGGAGGAAGAGGTTGCCAACGCAGCTGTGGCACTGCCAGCACCTCAGAAAGTAGGGTTAGCATGGCCGAAATGTGGAACAGTTTGTCAGCAGCACGCCACAACAAACAGCACCACCAGCTGATAGGCAACGTCTTAGCAGGAGGCAGCATTTCAGCAACATGGTGGAACAGTATGTGTGCATACGCCTACACGTACTGACTGATGGGTCTGCCCCATTCAACTTCTGGGTCTCCAAATTGGTCACATGGCCTGAGCTTGCCCTTTATGCCTTGGAGGTGCTGGCCTGCCCTGCAGCCAGTGTATTGTCTTTACATGTGTTTTGCATGGCAGGGGGCGTTATCACAGACAAGCGCAGCCGCCTGTCCACCGTGGACAAGCTAACGTTTATTAAAATGAACCAGGCATGGATCCCACAAGACTTGTCTGTACCTTGTGCAGAATAGACATTTAGACTGGCCTCACACAGCCATTGGTATACTTCAGTGAACTTATTCCTTTTTTTTTTAATATGTCTCAATATTTTGGGGGCTACCTCAATTAGAAAAAAAAAACAAACAAAAAAAAAAACAGTGTTGGCTACCTCCTCCTCCTCCTCCTCCACCACCGCCACTTCCACCTACACCGACACCGACACGGTCACCGCCTCCTCAACCTCCTACTCCACATCCACCTCTTCCATTTTTTATTTTTTATGTGATTTTAAATGATTTCCCTATCCACATTTGTTTGCAGGGCACTTGTCCTACTCTTACCCCCATTTTGCTTCCTTTTGCAGCCCTCTAGCCCTTTCCAGGACTTTTTTAGAGCCATTTTTGTGCCCAAAAGTTTGGGTCACCATTGACTTCAATGGAGTACAGGGTTCGGGGTCAAGTTCGGGGCCGGACTCAAACTTTTTCGCGAAGTTCGGCCAAACCCGCCAAACCCGAACATTCAGGTGTCCGCTCCACGCTATTCTTTAACCACTTCTGTTTGGGCGGACGTCATATGACGTCGCTACCTTTGAGAAGTGATATCTGAATGGTGCCTGCAGCTGCAGGCACCATGTCCCCCCCAGTGTCCGTGAGCCGACTGAGTGGCTGAAGCTGCTCACTCGGCTCCATAATACGGCAGGGCGGAAATTACGTCAGAAGTCACGTCCGCCCAACAGTCTTAAAGGGCCCATTTTTTTTTTGGGCTGTCATTTTTTTCAAATTTTTTTTTTTTTTGCATTTTAGTGTAAATATGAGGTCTGAGGTCTTTTTGACCCCAGATCTCATATTTAAGAGGACCTGTCATGCTTTTTTCTATTACAAGGAATGTTTACATTTCTGGTAATAGGAATAAAAGTGATCAAAATTTTTTTAAAAAAAAGAACAGTGTAAAAATAAAAAGTAAAAAGCAAAATAAATAATTAAAAAAAAAAAAATTTAAAGCGCTCTGTCCCGCCGAGCTCGCGCGCAGAAGTAAACGCATACGTAAGTCCCGCCCACATATGAAAATGGTATTCAAACCACACATGTGAGGTTTCGCTGGGATCGTTAGAGCGAGAGCAATAATTCTAGCACTAGACCTCTACTGTAAGTCAAAACTGCTAATCTGTAGAATTTTTTAAACGTCGCCAATGGAGATTTTTAAGTTGCAAAGTTTGTCGCCATTCCGCAAGCGGACGCAATTTTGAAGCATGACATGTTGGTTATCAATTTACTCTGCGTAACATTATCTTTCACAATATGGAAAAAAATTGGCCTGTTTTCTTTTTTTTTTTTTGTTTCATAAAGTTTTTATTGAAAGGGAATGTGTAACATTCAGAAGGATACGAAAATACAGGATCAAATAATTATTGCATTCAGCAATAAGGTACATTAGATACAAAAAGTCAAACATCATTTTAATAAATGGTAAGTAGAAAAAATATCTCTCTATTATGAGAACGTATTTAGTCAAAGGCTTCACAATAAATGTTTGTGATATATGTGGTTGGGAAGCACTGAGAGGAATTAGACAAATAGAATTCTATAGTTGCATTCTTACTTGGGTGGTTTTTATGTATCTATTTGCATAGGAAGGGGAAGAGGGGGTTTGTTATGGAAGTGATAATTGGAACGATAGAGGGATGTAGTTAGTTGTGATGATATGAGTGGCACTAGTATTGCCTTTGGGTGATTTCTCATCTTCTTATCTATAAAGAGGGCAGAGGAAGGTATGGTGTATGGGAGGTTGGAAATTTGGGGCGGGAGGGGAGATGAGTGGGGGAAAGGGACTTGGGGGTAGATTTAGAAAATAGAGAGGGATTGGGTAAGTTTTCGAGAATAGGGGTGCGGACCGGCCGTCCCCTATCTACCCCCTCGCGCCTCCAGACTAAGGTAATTCTTGGGGGTAAACTAGATAATATATTTAGGAAATTAGGTACTGTCTATGTCGTTCAGCCTCTTATAATGTTGCCAGTTATGCCATGTCCTAGTAAATTTGGAAAAAGTTTAGTTGGATATATTAATGAGTTCTTCTATTTTTTCAATGTAGTTCAGTCTCCTGAACCATTCTTCCCTCGTAGGAATATGGGAAGAGCGCCAATGGTGAGGGATGCTTCTTTTTTTTTTTTAACTCAAAAAACTGAATTAAAAAAAAAAAAAACGTGCTTGTAAGACCGCTGCGCAAATACGGTGTGACAAAGTTTTGCAACGACCGCCATTTTATTCTCTAGGGTGTTAGAAAATATATATATATATATATACACCGGTATATATATATATATATATATATATATATATATATAAAATGTTTGGGGGTTCTAAGTAAATTTATGGCCAAAAAAAAATGGTTTTAACTCATAAGCACCGAACCCAAAAAACAGACTCGGTCTTGTAGTGGTTAATGGGTAAGCATTGTCTTTGTTGTTTTTGATGTTTCCCTGGCTATTTAGTATTACAATTTTTTGGATGGGCTGTTATGTTTCACATATATATATATATATATATATATATATAGGTGTAAATAAATTTAAGGACATATGTCCTTACATTTATAGTTTGATGGATCTTTCTACCTGAGGATTATCCTCCCATAGGCCGGCGGGCTCCTATAGCTCCTTGGTTCTCTTGCACATAAGCATGCATTGACAACTTTTTCCCGTGGGTCAAGTAAGTTTATAAAATAATTTTATCATAATCTAACTCCATGGGGGTTTCTTTTTGTGACCCCATAGTAGTTTATATGAAGCATGTACCTAGTATCTGTATGAATATTTCATGATAATATGTTATTTTGACCTGTAACAATATTGAATTAATCTGCAATGTTGTTGATTATGTTATATTTGCCCCCTTTTTTGTAGATTTGTTTTTAAACTTCTGTGACTAAATTCTTCCCACGTATTGAACTTTATCGTTCATGAAGAAGTAGATGACCCGCATTGACCACTTCAAATATTTCAATATGCTTGCTACTGTAATGTATTTTGTTAAAAATATATGCTTTTTAAAAATGTTTTAAATAAAAATCATATCATTTTAGACCTATCTTATTACTTACCCTTATATAGTGACCATAGAGGTATATTTAAAGTCCCCGACTTTTTCTCTTTCTTTATCTCACAATTACTCTACTGGGGTGATACTATGTCACTTTCATTAGTTTAAATTCATATCCATCTCACTACAACCTGGTCTCTCTCTAATCAATTCTGAAAATAAAACAAAAATATGTTTTCATGGTTTTGCAGCAAAAGTTTGTAAACAAGATGGCGGAGCTTCAAAGATAGTTTTAATAGCCATTTGAAAAAAAGAACGGAGCAAGACAAGTGGTTTGGCTGCAACCCCTACTCGTATGCCAAGGACCTGGAATTTTTGAGACCCATTCTGGAAATAATTTTTTTTAAAAAGGGAATTGGGAATCTGTGTTTCTGTACAATTATTACTCCCCCCTCCCTAAAAACACAATGGTCTGGTTTGTTTTGGTATTTGCAGCACAGACACCTGCTGCGACAATGAACCTGCTGAAGAAAACCCATCAGCGCCAAGACAGGAGCCTCCAAACACAGGGTCTCCAAATTAACAAATGTCTAGAGAAGAGGAACAGGAGGGGGGCTGCTGCATCAGTGCCCAATTGGCCCACAACTAAAAGGGAAGGTGCCACCAAAGGGCCAACTGAAAAACAGATGGAGAAAATGTTTGCTTTATTAAAAGGAGCTGTCTGATCGGTTTACAATTCAATTGTCTATATCAGTGTTTCTCAACTCCAGGCCTCAGGGCACACCAACAGGTCATGTTTTCAGGATTTCCCTCAGATGAAACGACTGTGGTAATTACTAAGGCAGTGAAACTGATCAAATCACCTGTGCAAAATAAAGAAAATCCTGAAAACATGACCTGTTGGTACGCCTTGAGGACTGGAGTTGAGAAACACTGGTCTATATCACAAGAATTTACTAATACCCTTGTGCCCTATATTGACTAGGTGCCCGATGAGCATACATTTGAAATGTAAATTGCAGTGATGCAATGCATGAAATCATATATCCCCAGTACCCAGACAGACAGAAATATACCACTGCAGCCAAAACTGATGGCCACTTATGCCCCTTTACCAAACCCGCCATCATATTACCAGCTGCCTATGCAGCACACTTACAGGCCTGGAAATCCATACCCATACAGACCACCACTCAGACAGCTGGATCCCAAACCAGCTCCTCCACCATCTACACTTGGGCCACCAGGATCCAGTTTTGGAGCACCAGATGTGGCCAATAGTTGGCCACCTTACCCTTGCTCCAGGTATAGCTCAGGACCAGCACTATGAAGAGAGTGTTCCTTCTATATCCTCCCAGCAACCTGAAGCATCCCAGGAGCTGTTCACTTAACATACTTTATAATATTACAAATTAAAATCATAGTTCTGTGGTTTTCTGTTTTTTTTTTTCAAATTAAAATACATGATGGAAACCTAAAAAGTTTTGTTTACCAAATCTAAGTAGGCATGAGTCTATTTTACTTTTACAAAAAAGAAAACCCCATTTTTTTGGGATATTAAATATGTTATTTTGTTAAGAATTAAGCAGTTATAGACGTTATACATTTGTGGCAAAATTATTAATTAAAAAAAAAGGTATTTGGTAAACTATACACTTACTGTGTCCTGTTCATTTGATTACAGCTTTGTGACGTAAAGGTTCAGCCAAAAAAAATTGCCTCAATGTATTAATTAGCCTTTCAACTGTTGGAATGCAGTCCCTTAGCCTCGGTTCACACTGCAGCGATTCGGGAACCCTGCGAATTCACTGCGGGTTCCCGCATCGCATGTCTCTGGGTGGCAGTTCACACTGCCACATGCAAACTCTGGGGAGTGTCAATACAATGTTAATGACACCCCCAAATCAGTATGCATATCGCACTGCAAACTCGCACAGGAATCTGACCCAGTGAAAAAAAAGGGTCCTGTGCGAGTTTGCTCAGATTGCGATGCAAATTCAGCCATACAATCTCTATGGTTGATTTTGCATCGCACAGAGATCGCATATGGTTTACACTGCAGTGCGGTGGGAAATCATATGCGATCTCTGAGATCGGAGCAGTGTGAACCCAGCCTGAAGGATGTGTTCTGACGTTGCAGCTTGCTGCTGAGTAAACCATGCAAAGCATCAAAACTGTGTGTGGAAAAAAAAAAAGGGCATTGAGAAAAAAACAAACACAATGTCACCTATACAAGCACCTATATTGAGCCAATTTAGTCAGGGGATTTCACTTTAGCGATTAGGGTTGAGAGTAGAGTTAGGGGGGAGAGGCATGCACGGCGCTGACTGAGGAAGACATGTCCCGCTGAAGCTCCGCAATTCTCGCAGCCACACAGCCCTATAAGACACCCGTCCGGATTAAAACAGATACCACCTGAACTACTTACCGCCACAGAGGTACAGCGCGCGCCCCCTGGTGGCCAAATGCGAATCGCCGCTTATTTACGGCGATTCGCGCAGCGCTCCCCCACTGCCGCCGTGAAAACACGTGGGGAACCGGTTAAGAAAGACATTAAGAATAAAAAAAGACAGCTCTCTCAAGGCTGCAGTGAAACTGGCTCCGCCTCTATCACCTCACACAAGCGTGTCTAGAGCTGTTAGACAGAAACAGCAGCTTCATGAAGAATGTGAAGAGTCTGACTATGACTATAATGTCTTCTCACAGGCTGGGGATGTTGACTCTTTACACCCAAATTTAATCAGACAGTTTGAGAGAATGTTACAAAAGGCATTAAAGCATCTGACCGTATCACTGAATCTATAACCAAGGAAATTCGTGCTCTAGGGCAACGCACCTCAGACTTAGAAGATAGAGTTGAGGAAGTTGAAAATCGCCTACAATCCTGTATTTATGAATTGGAAACTGTTAAAGAAGAAAATCTGCTATTACACACACATTTAGAGGACTTTGAAAATAGAGCCCGTCGTTCTAATCTGCGTATACGTGGGATTCCTGAAACAATCGTTGATCTCCAATCTACAATGACTGCTCTATTTCAGGAATTGCTACAGTCAATTCCTATTGAGCGTTTAGAATTGGATAGGATTCACAGAGTCTTAGCACCGCGCAAATCCGAGGGACCGCCTCGCTATATAATTGCGAAATTCCATTTCTTTTGCACCAAAGATCAGCTATTAGCTGCAGCCCGTGGAAAAGATTCACTCATGTTCCAAGGATATTCCTACCAACTCTTTGTGGATCTATCTCCAATTACAGTTTCTAAAAGACGAGCCTTGAAACCCCTTCTGCAATATTTACAAAAATGTAAAATACTGTGTCAATGGGGCTTCCCATTTTCTGTTCGCTTTACACACCAAGGTATCAAATATACCTGCAGATCCTTCGAAGTATTACAGCATACACTGCAAAATCTACACCTTTTGGATAAATCTTCTAGCACTCAAGGCCCTCACCATCAGGCTGCATCTAATTCTTCACATGAATTCTCTAACATGGCAGGTGACAGGGTTCAGCACAATTCCTCTAAGAGCACTTGTCTCAACTCTCCAGACAAGGACATTGCTGATACAATGGACTGACTGATGTTCGATGCTATAATTCCTTTGTTCTCCTAATTTTTTACCTCAGGAACAATATGCTATCTGCTATTTGCTAATTAACCATTTATTTTCTCACTCCTTTTATTTAAAAATCTTTTGGGTACACTAATAGCTACTGATATTACTACTTACAAACTGTCATTCGTGATATCATCTTAGAATGTGAATTATTAGAGTTAAACCTCTCTTTACTTACCCACCTAGCAGAAAATATGCTATTTATGTTTATATATGTAATTATTTCTACTCTCCAGACAAGGATCAATTTATCTTTATCTAAGGCTTGCCATACATGATACAATTTTCTTACAATTTTCTGTGCAATTTTCTTTGGATTTGCCTTTAACTATGTAGTGCAAGGGTCTGTTAATTGAATAAAATTGAAAATGTTGTTTAATTTTGACCTCATATTGTATGGTTTGTAGTAGATATATGGGAGGATTGTACAAGAGGATTGGACATGTATGGCCAACCTTACTTTCTTTAATCCCCTGATTCTGAATCTCAAAAACAACTTGCCATTTGCTGTTATTTATTTATTTGCTTATTCTCTTATAACTTCTTTTGGATACATTATTACCTGCAGGTATCGCCACTTCAATTCAGTCTTTCTTAGTATTCGATTAGATCTTGATTAGAACTAGTATTATTCAAACTACATTTCTCCCTTTACCTAACATATAGGAGAAAGTATGCTACCTATGTTTTATATACATAATCCTCTTAATAAGCCCCCTTCTTTTTCGCCCTCCCCCTCCTACCTTCCTATGTTTATAACATGTTATTGAGCAGTTTGGGCGTCACTATACTTTATTTTTGCATTTACAAATTATGGCTGTTGTGGTCTTGAAAGTCATTCACTGCTCTCTCCTCTTTTCTATCCTAGGAAACTCCTCCTAACTAGAGTTGAGTGAACCCGAACTTTAAAGTTCGTGTTCGTACCGGACATTGGGGTGTCCGTGTCCCAGTCCCAAACATTTTTTAAAAAGTCCGGGTTCGGGGTTCGGGTATTTTTTCCCGCCTGTTGAATAGCTGCAGGGCAGCCAATCAACAAGCGTTTCACTCGTTTGCCCTTAGAAGACATCACAGCTATGCCTACTAATGGCATGGCTGTGATTGGCCAGTGCATCATGTGACCCCAGCCTCTATATAAGCTTGAGTGACGTAGCCAGCGCTGCATGTCACATCATTCATCTCATACTAGTGTAGGTAGGGAGCGGATGCTGCCGCTGGTGTGAGGGAAAGATTAGCGTTCTAAAATCATCTCATACTAGTATAGGGAGAGGTTCCTGCCGCTGGTGTGAGGGACAGATTAGCGTTCTAAAATCATCTCATACTAGTATAGGGAGAGGTTCCTGCCGCTGGTGTGAGGGATAGATTAGTGTTCTAAAATCATCTCATACTGGTGTAGGGAGAGGTTCCTGCTGCTGGTGTGAGGGACAGATTAGCGTTCAAAAATCATCTCATACTGGTATAGGGAGAGGTTCCTGCTGCTGGTGTGAGGGATAGATTAGCGTTATAAAATTATCTCATACTGGTATAGGGAGAGGTTCCTGCTCCTGTTGTGAGGGACAGATTAGCATTCTAAAATCATCTCATACTGATGTAGGGAGAGGTTCCTGCTGCTGGTGTGAGGGATAGATTAGCGTTCTAAAATCATCTTATACTGGTATAGGGAGAGATTCCTGCTGCTGGTGTGAGGGACAGATTAGCGTTCTAAAATCATCTCATACTGGTATAGGGAGAGGTTCCTGCTCCTGTTGTGAGGGACAGATTAGCGTTCTAAAATCATCTCCTACTGGTATAGGGAGAGGTTCCTGCTGCTGGTGTGAGGGACAGATTACCATTCTAAAATCATTTCATACTGGTGTAGGGAGAGGATCCTGCTGCATCTACATTGCTGATTTAAAAAAAAAAGAAAATATATATTTTTTTATTATATTAATAAATAGTGCTACATAGTACATTTGCACCTTGCTGTGCATTTCTTGCACAAAAATAAAAAGTGCAACTACATTGCTGGTTTAAATAAAAAGAATAATAATTTATTATTCTTTATTTTTATTATTAACAAATAGTGCTATATAGTACATTTGCGCCTTACTGTGCATTTCTTGCACAAAAATAAAAAGTGTGTCTACATTGTTGTTTTAAAAAAAAAAAGAATGGGGGGGACATGGCCGGCGGCGAACGGAGATGGCCGCATAGGAGAAGAGCTCTCTGCACATCCACCGCCATCCAGCGACTTTAAGCATCGCCGAACGGCTTAGTAAGGCAGAATCCCTCAGACACTCATCCCGCTACCGATCGGCAGCAAGATGAGCAAAAGAAAAAATTCTAATCGCCCTAGGAAACTCACAGACTTCTTCGACGCCGCAAGTACTCCTAGGCCTCAAGATGGCGCGGATGCCTCCGGACCGAGAAGAGGAATGAACGGCAGAGGCCTGGCTCGTTCTCAGCAAACTCCCTCTCCCGGACAGAGCAGCAGGTCCTCCCCAGGAGAATCGCCCATTCAGAGTCCCCAAAAAACGCTGCAGAAGAAGTCCTCTACCCACGTTTACCCAGGTGAGCAAGGGGAGTATGAAACTTCATATGACAGCACAAAAGAATATATAGAGCAACTACATGAATTCCCTACATTGGGGCAGCCGCTTACTGACACAGTAATGAAGGAAATGTTAGTGACTTTAAGGGGCTCATTATATAAAGACATGATGGAATGTGTGACTAACATTAAGGCGGAAGTCTCTGCCTTGGGGGAGAGAGTGAGTCATGCTGAAGATAAAATGGGGGAGTTTGCAAGCACGCACAATGAGCTTGTTGATGCGTATAACAGTACAGAGAAATTCAAGCTATTAAAAACAAAATGGCTGAATTGGAGGACTGGGCGAGAAGAAATAATGTCAAGCTCAGGTGGATAGCAGAGTCTGTGCCCCCTAAAGACCTTATAAACTATATCAAGCAATTCATTACAACCTTATTGCCAGACATACCAGAAGGAGAGGTGGTGATAGATCGGGCACAACGACTACCTAACACCCAAACACTTGCCAGAAAATGTCCCAAGGGATATTATTGCAAGGATCCACTTTTTCCATGTGAAAGAGGAACTAATGCGCTTTAGTAGGAAAAATCATCCCCTACCTGATCCTTATGCGGACATCACTGTCTATGCTGACATGTCACAACACACCATGCAAGCTCGCAGAAATCTTGCTACACTAACTAAACTCTTTCAAAACCATAAATCCCTTATACTTGGAGATTTCCAACAAAGATTCTCATTCCTAGAGAAAACAGAACCTATGCTATTACTAACCTGGAAAATGGTCTGAAATTAGCTAAACAATGAAGACTTATCTCTGAGGAAGAAGAACTACAAGACAAATCACCTCCGCATGAAATCTCAGCTGAATGGCAAAAAGTCACAAAAGGATGAGCACTTCTACAAATATCTTTTAAATCACTGCCTTACTAGAAACAACCACTAGATGGCGGGGAAGGGTTGAGAGAGCATGACCCCCACAGTGAATCTGTGACATGCTTTTTTATGTTTTGTTCTAATTTCTTTCTATTAGTTCTCTTTGTTTTTTCAGCACCAGAAACTCCAAAACTCTCAAAAGAAGAAGCACAGAACCGTCTCTTCAAAAAGAAGAACTCTTTCCTCCGTTTCTGCAAATGTCAAAGTTTCAGCTCCTGTCATCACCCCCTCAAAGGTAATCCTAAAATTGTATCTACACTTCTTATATTAGAAAAAAAACAACTACACAGCACTTTCCCTTGCCACCATGACTATTAAAATAATATCTTTAAACGCCCACGGTCTTAACAGCCCCTATAAGAGAAGAACAATGTGGAAGGAGATGAAAAAGCTCAAAGGAGACATAGTATGCATCCAGGAGACTCATTTTGCTAAAAATAAACAACCCAAGTGCACGGATAGGTCTTTCCCATTCATCTTCACTGCTTCTGCCCAAATTAAAAAGAGGAGAGTCCTTATTGCCATCAACAAATCAGTGGCCTTCCAGCTTCAGGAGGTAATTGAGGACTCGAAAGGGAGATTTTTGATCCTGATTTGTACTATTAATAATGCCAAATATACAATAGTCAACTTGTATGCGCCCAATCAAGGACAAGCAACCTTTCTGAAGTCCCTAAAACACTGCATAGATAAAATTGCTATGGGCTCCCTTCTTATGTGTGGGGACTTTAACAGTGTAACCAATAAGGACATGGACTGCTCCAATCCCAAAACAACCAGCAGATACGAAGTGAAATCCTTTCTTCACATAGAAAACTTGCATGATATCTGGAGATGTATTAACTCTACTGAGAGAGACTATACATTTTATTCGGCATCTCATAATTCTTATTCAAGGATTGACTTATTTTTGGCAAATCTCCCTCTTTTACAAAGAACCATTGATGCATCTATCCACAATATAACGTGGTCAAACCACGCACTGATCTCGTTAACACTTAAAGAGCATTGCGACAGCAGCCCAGCCTATCTATGGAGAAATAGCACTCAGATATTGGCCAACCCTAGCTACTCTAAAAGACTTTCCCAACAACTTAGAGATTTTTTTGATGCAAACGATAACAAAGATACAAATGAAATATATGTATGGTGTGCCCATAAGGCATTTAGCCGAGGTCTTTTGATTCAGGCGGCTGCTAGGGAAAAGAAGCAGAGGGCCAAAAATATTACCCTTTTACTGACTCGCCTTAATTCTTTAGAACTGCAGAATAAACAAACCCCTAACCCTAAAATTAGAGAGGATCTTAACAATTGTAGACAACAATTAAGACTCGCCCTGCTGGCTGAGCACCACCTCTCACTGAAATGTATCAAAGCTTTATATTATGCCCATGGCAATAAAACGGGCAAGCTATTAGCCAATTACTTACGCAGGCGCCACCAACAAACCAGATTGGGATCTATGACTGATCCGCTCACTGGAAACTTAGTATACCACCCAAACCAAATTGCCAATTCCTTTCAAAAATATTATCACAGTCTCTATAGTTTAGCTATAGAAAAAAAATACCCCTCAACCTGATCAGTCCATCACAAACAACTTCTTGTCCTCTATTAAATTGCCCTCCGTAAACCAGGATATGCTTAATATCCTTAATGCGCCCATCACTGATAAAGAAGTGAGCGACACGATTAAGTAGCTTCCAACACAAAAGTCCCCTGGAGCAGATGGTTTCAATGCAGAATATTACCACTAGAGTTGAGCGAACACCTGGACGTTCGGGTTCTGCTGGTCCGTCCGAACTTCGGGACAAAGTCCGGGTCCGGGTCCGGACGGAACCCGAACGATCGCACCCTGGTCGTCT
>BLSH010349550.1:1343-12058 GCA_018402905.1 Glandirana rugosa | reverse complement strand
CCCTTCAATGCCCCATCAGTGCAGTCTCATTAGCGCACATCAGTGAAGGAGAAAAAGTACTAATTTACAAAATTTTCTGACAGAAACTAAGAAAAGCTTTTGTTTTTTTCCCCCCAAGGTCGAGCAAATTATCAGAGCCTTTCAGTTCAAGCTGCACAGAGAAACCAGCAGAATGTCACCGGTGTGGAAGTATTTTAAAATTAACGAGGACAACCCACAGATTGCAGACTGCAAACTTTGTTCTGCAAAATCATCAAGGAGGAGGTACGAAAATCAATTCTTACAATACCAGTAATCTGATAAAGCATTTGAAATGAAAACATAAAAGTTAGCATGGGAATTTACCGCTATCGCTAGCGGTAGCAATCAGCAGCCAACTCTGCAGCAAACTTTAGCCAGAAGAGAAAAGTTGTCAAGAGACAACCCCAGAGCTGTAAAAATAACAGAGGAGCTCACCCAATTTATTATTCTGGATGATCAACCTCTTTCAGTTGTTGATAACATGGATTTTCCCCGAATTATTAATGTGTTGGATCCAAAGTATGACATTTCCAGTCGCCGCTACAGACATCATCTTACCGCAGATCCATGACGTAGTGAAAAGGCACATTATCATCATGTTGCAGAAGGACATAAAGGCAATTAGCTTCACCACCTACATCTGGAGCAATAGTGTGAGTCCACGGTCTTTCATGAGCTTAACGGAGCAGTGGATAGATGGCAAATTCTCTCTGCATCAGGTCAAGCTCCACGCAATGAGGAAATGCTTCAGACATGGGCGATTCCCATAAGTTCTGTTTATGTTGTGGTCCGGAACAATGCCAAAAACATGATAAAAAGTATGGAAGATGCTGGACTTCCCAGTATTTCATGTGTGGCACATACAATGCAGTTTGAAGAGTAGAAGGATCCTGTTGGGTGCTTCCATGTAGCTGTTATTATTTGAATGAATAGCCAAGCACCCTGGTGTTACCTGACGATCATTGGGCTATGAGTTTGAAAGTCTGATCAATTGAACAATCATGGGGCAGTCAAGGAAAATTATTAAAAGAAAATCGTTTGCAAAACAGGGCTGATGATATTTCTGGATGAAAGGGTCTTGGACTCACTTGCCAGTGTGGGAGGCTATGCACAAATTGTGATGGCCGAGGCTGGAGAGATGGAGAGATGCCTGCTGTGAAGGACTTTGGGAGTAGATGGACCCGATCGTGTCTACTGTGTCTCCTGTGTCGTGTCTACCGAGACTGGCAGAGTAGGAGGAAGCCCGCTGGGATGGACTGAGTGGCTGGATGGGTCCAGAGATGACAGTCTCTGGCGGTGGAGCCTGGAAGACCGATGCTGGAGGTGAGCCGGGTGGGCGGCGACAACCGTGATGACATCACTCGCCGGGTTATGCAGACCGAAGCCGGGTTTAAGCAATTTGGGTGAGCTCATGGCTGGAAGGGTAGCTGGCGGAGAGGAGAAGGTCCCGACAAGTAGACTACATGTTTCGTGCTCTGTGCTTTGTCAAGTCACGTCTACACGGCACCTACATGGAAGCACCCAACAGGATCCTTCTACTCTTCATGTTGTATGCTCTTTCCCCAGAGCACATTTAGTCTGCACACCAAGCAGGTTATTCTAAAACATTTAATCTCCATATAGATCTCTGTGATTAGTGCCAAATCTTGTTTTTTTTTTACATACAATGCAGTTGGCTGCCTCAGAGGGACTGTTATCACAGCGCAGCATTGCAGATGCTATGGGAGTTGGACAAAGAATAATTGGCCACTTCAAACATTCTAACCTGGCATACTCTCGGCTGCAGGATATCCAGATCAGTGGTGGCCAGTGGTAATTTTCTTTGGGGGGGTGGCAAACAGTACCACCACCCGTCGGTCGGCAGGTGGGTCTGGTGCACTTACCCCATCTATGCAGTGCTTCTCCCGGGTTCTCTCAGTGGCGGCGACAGCTCTCCCTTCCCTTGCTCTCCATGGGCAACGGCTCTGGCTTCCATTTCATCCCTACTTCTCGGTGGACAATCGGGACTCTCCTCTTTTTGGCCAATAAGAAAATGTGTCTCACATCCGCTTATACATATAGGGGGTGGTGAGAAGAGAGGGGGCAGCGCCCAGGCGCCTCTAATGAACAGGCCTCCACTGATCCAGATACAGCTTGGTCAGCCAGTAAGAAGACTCCAACAAGCCATGCAGACTCGTTGGAACAGCACATTTTACATGCTGAAGTCACTGTTTGAGCAGAAACGGCCCTTGGAGTGTATGTGTCTGAACATGAGCTCCCTGCCTCCATTACTGCAAACCAATGGAATCTGATGAAGGTGAACAATATCTTGGCTCCCTTTGAAGAGATGACTCACCAAGTGAGTTGTTCAGATGTGTTTGCCTCTGATGTAATTCCTGCAGTCACAGTGCTACAGAAAGTTTTCTCAAACGTGGATGAGGAGGACCATGGTGTCAAAACAATGAAGAGCATTTTGCTTGCTGCTTTGCAGAAGCGTTTCTCTGGTACCGAGCGAAACCCACTATTGCAACTTTACTCGATCCAAGGTAATGTTAATTTTTCTGCTATTAAATTAAATATAAAAAGTAAGCTTTAAATTTGCTCATAAATAATGAAATAAAAAAAAGATTAAATGTTGTTTAACATTTTAAATTTTAAGAAACTAGAGTAATTGATATTATTTTAGTTATTTATTGAGTTTTTGGTGCAATGCTCTGACTATTGTTTTTTTTAATTCACAGAAAGAATATGCTGCATTCATTATTTGTAGTTTATGTTTTCTTAATTGTAGGTATAAAGATCAATTTTTCTGTAATGCAGACACTTCCAGGGAGGCAAAAGAAATGTCCATACTGGAACTGCAAAACATTTCTGAAGAGGCAATTGTATCTGAGGAGGAGCATGAAGAACCAGCTTCAAAAAGGCCTCACCGTGACCAACCAGGTACCAGTCTGGACAGTGTCTTTGCACAAATTGCTGGTGAATTTTCATCTAGGTCTGAGAGCAGTGCTCCAAAAGCTGCTACTATACAGCTGGAAGCTTACCTGGGAAAGATCACTGTACCTCGTTCAGAGAAACCCCTGAAGTACTGGGCAGTTAATAAACTGAGATTTCCAACTCTGGCTAAATTATCTTTCTGCCCCATGCAGTAGTGTGGAAAGTGAAAGACTGTTCAGCTTAGTGTCTAACGTCCCTACTGTAGCAGAAACAAGCTTGTGGCTGAACATGCAGAGGTTCATACCGGACTTTAGGGTGTCCGTGTCCCGAACCCAGACATTTGAGAAAAAGTCCGGGTTCGGGTATTTTTTCGCGCCTGTTGAATAGCTGCAGGGCAGCCAATCAACAAGCGTTTCACTAGTTTGCCCTTAGAAGCCATCACAGCCATGCCTACATGATTGGCCAGTGTATCATGTGACCCAGCCTCTTTATAAGCTGGAGTCACGTAGTGCTGCATGTCACATCATCTCATACTAGTGTAGTGAGAGTATGTTGTTGCTGCTGTGAGGAACAGATTAGCTTTATAAAATCATCTCATACTAGTGTAGGGAGAGGATGCTGCTGCGGCTGCTGCTGTGAGGGACAGATTAGCTTTAGAAACCTGTTAAAAACAGCGATTTAGGACTTCCGGTTCTGGCGCCACCTGGAGAGGAGCTAGGAGATCTCAGCTCCCGCCACAATCCCCAGAAAACAGCTTAAAAAGCCTGCACAGCCCGAGGTAATCTTTCCCCAAACTGCTACTCTCAGGGGGGGATACCATGGACCGCCTTCATGGAGTGATCGCCAGTAGCTCGGCCTCCGGTGGCGCCTAACAAAGACGGAGGGGACGGCTCGCAGTCCGCGGCTAACATGGCGCCGGTACACTCCACGATAGACTGGGCTTCGGACGCACGATCGGACCCCACGATCGTTCGCTCGTCTACGACCAACGCTTCACGGTCGGAAACCACGAGCGTTCGTTCGGAACCAACGATCTGTACAGTATTGCCTCGTTCGGATCCTACAGCCTTCACACAGCACACAGATCAGTTACCTCCTGCACAACCAGACCCGACCTTCCCAGCCGGCATCGCACAAGCAGTGGTGCAACTCCTCACCCCTATGCTAACCGAAGCCGTGGATAAGGCTGTGTACAGAGGGTTGGAACAACTGCACAGAGACTTACAACAGCAGACCCTCAGACTTGACCATGCGGAAGAGCGAATAGCCGCAGTGGAAGACGACAACACAGCTCTATCGGCCTCGGCCAAACTACTGACTCTCCAAAAAGACCTGCAGGAAAAAGTCGACGACTTAGAAAACAGATCTAGGCGTAACAACCTGCGCATAGTGGGCCTACGCGAGACGGTCCCACACTCTTCCCTGGCTACCCTCTGCTCCATCACTATTCCTGAGAAACTGGGACTCCGCACCCCTTGTGTCGTGGAAAGGGCACACCGCAAACCCCGACCAGTGATTGTCAAGTACCTCAACTACACAGACAAGCAGGCGATACTCCAACGCTTCCGAAGGGAACGCAAGCTGGTCGAATCACTTCTAGTCTTCGCAGACTACTCAGTAGAGGTCATGAACAAACGCAAGGCCTACGCGTCGGTGTGCTCCACCCTGCATGCCAATCAAGTCAAGTTCAGCCTGACCTATCCCGCTATTCTCTATGTTCTAGCAACCTCCAGAGAACGACTCTCCTTCAATTCTCCCCTGGAAGCGGAGCGCTACATAGCAGACACGATCCAGTCAGACATGGAACAGGAAGCTCCGGCCCCCTCTCAGGGGTCACCTCTTCCCAGGAAATCATCGCTTTCATCTAACAACAATCAAGTCCGGAGAAGCCCCCGGTCAAGCGAGTGAGATTTGGCCCCTCGGAAAGGAGGCTCTTTCACAAATAAAAGGCAGGGCTCCCAGATTCAGCAATCTCCAACGTCTGGCCTCAGTCTGTGCGGTGGAACACTGACTTATGATCTCTCTCAGCAAGCCACTTAATGAGACTGGTCGATTTTCTCGAAGTCCTGGCACCTTCTGTCATGTTTTGTTCTATTTGGTTTAAGGGCCGGGCTTGAGACGGTAGGTTACTTTTTGTGCTCTTTTAGCGGACCCCGAACAGCTGGGGTCCCGTGAAGCCCTGATGCATCTCGCCTTTTCCGGCCTGCTTCCCTTTGGTCCCTCCTCTTTTAATTTTAACTTTGACCCCATATTCTTGTAACTGGTTATCCACAGGCCTCCCCTCCATTCCCCTCTCCCCCGCACCTTTCCTCTTACCCTGTTCTCTTTCTCCTCCTCAGAGCTGTAACTCACCCGACTTCCACGGTGAGACCCATTTGGCGGGGGCTTTGGTGAGGTGTGCTCCGTGGGGAAAAAAGTGAAGTCACTAAAGTGTTTTGGGGGTTTCACCCCCCTACTTGCTGTAGTTTTACTGCTATGCTCAGCTAGGCCTGAGAGTAACCTTATTACTGTTAATCTGCCTGTTTTTCTAAAAGTCTGTACCAACCCTGTGACTCTCTTACGTGTGGAAGCCAGCTTTGTAACAAGCATGCCTGTGCTAGGGATACTTTCTAAAGCGTAATTGATACAGCTATGGCCCCTCCAGATGATGGGGATCACATTAGGCGGGGAAAGTTTATCTCAGAGGGCACATCATCGCATATGCTGCTCACTACAAAAAACTAGCGCGAGCGAATTACGTACAAGCCAGCGATGCTCTTCGCCAGGCACACTCTAAGTTGTTGAGATCTCGCACACCAACCAATATTCAGCTCTGGCAGGAAGCCAAGCAAGCGTTTGACCACTGGTCCGCAAAACACGAGGGTGTCAAACACTGGAAAGGCTGAATGCTCCCATAACCCCCGAAGATGTGCGTGCCGTAATTAAAACTCTCGCGACCGGAAAATCGCCAGGAGCGGACGGGCTGTCTGCCGAGTTCTATAAACTCACAGCAGAGTTTATCCCAGATACCCTGGTTCAAGTCTATAGCTCGATGTGGGCAGATGATCCGTACCTGCCCTCAGGATCCCAAGCATATATTAAATTAATTGCTAAAAAAGATAAAGACCCCCTCCTCCCTGGTTCCTATAGGCCCATTTCACTCATCAATACGGATGCTAAACTCCTATCCAAAATACTTGCATCCCGGCTTGCGAGCCTTCTCCCTTCCTTTCTCCACCACGCGCAATCAGGCTTTGTGCCCAGACGCTCGGCTACCCTTAATATCCGGAAAGTTCTTCTTGCCCTTGACTATGCCAAATCTCACCCAGATCGGGATATAGCCATTATACCGCTCGACGCCGAAAAGGCCTTTGATAATGTCAGCTTTGCCTGGCTCTTCATGGTGATGAAAGCCTTTGGCATTCAAGGCCTCTTTTTACGGCTGATCCAAAAAATGTACGCTGCCCCTACTGTGCGATTAGTTAACCCAAATTTTATGTCCCTGGTTATCCGACTCACAAAAGGCACACGCCATGGATGCCCCCTCTCCCCGCTACTATTTAACTTAGCCCTGGAACCTCTTTCCAGGATTCTTAATTCTCCGAAAGGAATTAGTGGTATCACGGTCGGCAACCAATCTCTCCACTCTGCACTCTTCGCAGATGATATCCTTCTCTTCTCCTCATGCCCGCCCTCGGATATCACAACCCTCCAAGACCTGCTTGCGAAATACCGAGCATGCTCAGGCCTTAGGGCCAACTTTGACAAAAGCGAAATTTTGCCCCTAAACCCGTGGCTTGCTGGAGCCTGGACAGACTCATCCCCATTCGCGGTTGCAAAGCAACATATAACTCATCTTGGTATACAAATTGGCAAGGAACCCTCTTCTTTGTATAGCTTGAATTTCCCCCCCAGTCATAAACAAGATTGTTCGGGAGTTGGAAGCATGGGGGGCCCTTCCCCTCTCACTCTTCGGGAGGTGCCATCTGTTTAAAATGATTTCATTTGCTAGGCTACTTTACCCCCTTCAAACTCTACCTCTCCTGCTCAAACACTCTGACATTAAAAAGATACAAGCGGCCCTCAGTGCCTTTTTATGGCAGAACATTTCTTTACTAGGTGGCGGAAGTTTACTGAGTACTCTTTCGACCAGACTGAGATTTCACTCCACATGCTCCACTTCCGATTGTCCAAATGGTACCTGAAAGCTGACTTGACCAATACCTTAGGCAAACTGAAAGTTGACGGCCCCTAATCAGCAATACCATCTCCTTACCCCCTTGGCATTCCTAGTAGCTCACCAGCCCCTGACTCATCCTCATCTATATCCATATCTCCTTTTTAGTTTACATTCACTTGTGTGTATTTTTCCCCCCTAGCGATTAGGTTATACACAATGCTGCTTCCACTCCTCAGGCTTTCAACACATTTGGAACAAGGTTTCTATTGTTATACCGTATGGTTTCCTCAGGCCATTCTAGATTTAGTCATGTTTTTTTTCTTTTCTTCTCTTTTTTTTTTTTACTTCTTTAACTATATCGGCAGCTCACTCTGTTTCTCTTTCTTCTGCCGTGTTACATTACATATTGTACTATGCTGGCATGTAACAACTTCTGATTTGATACACTGGCTGTGATTAACTGTACTTGGTTGTTAACTGTCAACTGTCAATTCTCAATAAAGCCTTTGAAAAACTAAAAAACTGTGGGTGGGTGCTAGAGAAGATTTTTGTTTGCTAGAGTACATTTTGTTTGCTAAGCAAAGTGCCTCATATAAAACCTAAGCAATTTTTCTGTTTGTTAGGTGGGCGTTTGCAGCCATTTTTGCAAGTGCAGTGCACTTGCAACTGCTTGTGTGTCAGGGACACTACTTTAATCGAGTCCTGTTAGTATTTAAATACTGCTTTTACATTGCAAATAGACAAATTAAAAAAAACATTTTTTTTGTGCAAAATACTACATTTGCGGCCAGCACGGCATTTCTTGCACAAAATTAAAAAGTGCATCTACATTGCTGGTTTAAAAAAAAACATATTCTAAATACTACATTTGCGGCCAGTGGTGCATTTCTTGCACAAAAATAAAAAGTGCGTCTACATTGCTGGTTTAAAAAAAAAAAAATATTCTAAATACTACATTTGCAGCCAGTGGTGCATTTCTTGAACAAAAATAAAAAGTGCGTCTACATTGCTGGTTTAAAAAAAAAAATGTAAATACTACATTTGCGGCCAGCGGTGCATTTCTTGCACAAAAATAAAAAGTGCGTCTACATTGCTGGTTTAAAAAAAAGAATAATAAATAGTGCTACATAGTACATTTGCCCCTTGCTGTGAATTTCTTGCACAAAATTAAAAAGTGCGTCGACATTGCTGTTTTAAAAAAAAAAAAAATAGTTCTACATAGTACATTTGCACCTTGCTGTGCATTTCTTGCACAAAATTAAAAAGTGCGTCGACATTGCTGGTTTAAAAAAAAAAGAATAAAAAATAGTGCTACATAGTACATTTGCATCTTGCTGTGCATTTTTTGCACAAAATTAAAAAGTGTGTCGACATTGCTGGTTTAAAAAAAAAAAAAGAATAATAAATAGTGCTGCATAGTACATTTGCACCTTGCTGTGCATTTCTTGCACAAAATTAAAAAGTACGTCTGCATTGCTGGTTTAAAAAAAAACAAAAAATTAGTGCTACGTAGTACATTTGCACCTTGCTGTGCATTTCTTGCACAAAATTAAAAAGTGCGTCGACATTGCCGGTTTAAAAAATAATATAAATTTGTGCTAAATAGTACATTTGCGTCCAGAATGAGGAGAGCATCAAATAATGGACGTGGTCGTGGTGCTGCTGGTGTTGGTGGTGTTGGTGAAGCTCCTGTTGCAAGGAGAGGACGTGGTCGATCTGTGCCAGCTACACGCACAAGTCAAACACCTTCCTCAGGTAGCCGACAGAACCTTCAACGTTATATGGTAGGCCCGAATGTCGCTCAACGAATGGTGAGGCCAGAACAAGTACAGGCGATAGTAGATTGGGTGGCTGACAATGCCTCCAGTTCCTTCACATTGTCCCCCACCCGGTTCCTTGCTGAAAGCTCAGAGTTGGCACCTGAACCCCACGGCCATCTGTCTTTCACCTCAGCCCCTTGTAAATCAGCCAAGCAGTCTAAGCCCCAAGTCATGCAGCAGTCTCTTATGCTGGTAGACGCGCTGCTGAGGGCATTCCCAAATGACACCGGGGGCTCAGTGGAAGCACAAGGCGAAGGCAGATGAGGAGGAAGAGGTTGCCAACGCAGCTATGGCACCGCCAGCACCTCAGAAGGCAGGGTTAGCATGGCCGAAATGTGGAAAAGCTTTGTCAGCAGCATGCCACAACAAACAGCACCACCAGCTGATAGGCAACGTCTTAGCAGGAGGCAGCATTTCAGCAACATGGTGGAACAGTATGTGTGCATACGCCTACACGTACTGACTGATGGGTCTGCCCCATTCAACTTCTGGGTCTCCAAATTGGGCACATGGCCTGAACTTGCCCTTTATGCCTTGGAGGTGCTGGCCTGCCCTGCAGCCAGTGTATTGTCTGAACGTGTGTTTAGCATGGCAGGGGGCGTTATCACAGACAAGCGCAGCCGCCTGTCCACAGCCAACGTGGACAAGCTAACGTTTATTAAAATGAACCAGGCATGGATCCCACAAGACTTGTCTGTACCTTGTGTAGAATAGACATTTATTCCGGCCTCACACAGCCATTGGTATACTTAAGTGAACTTATTCTTTTTTTTTTATAGAACATAAGTCTTTATTGGAATTTGTAACAGGAGAAACATGAAAAATAAACCATGGAACTTTTTATATGGAAAAAAAGTGAACCCGTGCTAGAACATCTCTGGGTTTGTCTGCAGATAGTGATCTTTTTTTTTTTTAATATGTCTCAATATTTTGGGGGCTACCCCAATTAGAAAAAAAAACAAACAAACAAAAAACAGTGTTGGCTACCTCCTCCTCCTCCACCGCCACTTAAACCTACATCGCCACGGTCACCGCCTCCTCAACCACCTACTCCACATCAACCTCCTCCTCCATTTTTTTTAAATGTGATTTTAAGTTATTTCCCTATCCACATTTGTTTGCAGGGCACTTGTCCTACTCTTACCCCCATTTTGCTTCCTTTTGCAGCCCTCTAGCCCTTTCCAGGACTTTTTTAGTGCCATTTTAGTGCCCAAAAGTTCGGGTCACCATTGACTTCAATGGGGTTCGGGGTCAAGTTCGGGGCCGAACACGAACTTTTTCACGAAGTTCGGCTGAACCCGAACATCCAGGTGTCCGCTCAACTCTAGCAGAGATGCTTCTGTTCCTTAAAAAGAACTTACCACTAACTTTTGAGAAATAATAATTCTAATTGCTAGATTGCTTGTTAATCTAGCCCATACTGTTGTTCCCCATGATTAAACAATGCACTGTTATATATGTCGGATTACTATAGAAGAAATATTAATACTTCTTGATCTTGAGTTCTGTAAAATTTTCTTGTTTTACCAAAATAAACGAACAGTGTTTCAACATTTTGTGAGTTTCTTAAAAGTGTCTTGTACAAATATTTATTTTTTTTTATAAAATGTTGTTATTTTATATATTTATTATTACTATTTATTGTTTACATTTTAGTGTGTTGGTTGATTTTCACGTTTTGTCATTTTTTATATTGTCACGTAACAAATTAGTACCCCTTGTTGTCATACCCGATCTAATTGTTCGTTAGATCGTTAATCTTAATAATAAAGAGTTTTCAATCACCATTCAAGAAAAAT
>BLSH010349526.1:490521-502160 GCA_018402905.1 Glandirana rugosa | reverse complement strand
CTCTATGCGGCTAGAATACACTTAGTGAATGGAGCTTGCAGATGATTTTAGAACAATAATCTTTCCCTTAAAGCAACAGCTGGAACCTTTCCCTGTACAACTTGGAGATGACTTTAGAACAATAATCTTTCCCTTAAAGCAACAGCTGGAAACTTTCCCTGTACAACTTGGAGATGATTTCTTGCACAAAAATAAAAAAAACAGTGTTGGCTACCTCCTCCTCGTCCACCTCCATTTTTGATTTTTTTTATGTGATTTTAGTTTAAAAATTATTTTAAGTTATTTCCCTATCCCCATTTCTTTGTAGGGCACTTGTCCAACTCTTACCCCCATTTTCCTTCCTTTTGTAGACCTCTAGGACTTACCAGGACTTTGTTACAGCCATTTTTGTGCCTAAAAGTTCGGGTCTCCATTGATTTCAATGGGGTTCGGGGTCTGAGTCAAAGTTCGGGTCAAGTCCGGACCCGAATCCGAACTTTGTCCCGAAGTTCGGCCGAACCTGCAGAACCCAGACTTCCAGAGGTTCGATCAATTCTAGTCTCCAGTTCCCATCATACCTAGTCATGTCTGTGAATGTCAGAGTTTTACAATGCCTCATGGGATGTGTAGTTCTGCAACAGTTGGAGGGCCGTAGTTTGGAGACGCCTGCAAGAAACCACAGGGTTCCACAGAACCCTGGTTGATAAAGGCTGGTATAGATTATCAGAATGGCCCACAGGCAGGGTAATTATATAAAAAAGGAGCAAAAAATGATATTGAATCAAACCCCCATTCAAGACCAAAAGAAATTCCTGCATCACCAAATAATATTTGTGAGCCACAGAAAGAAGGGGCATGGAAATCTTAAAAAACAGCAATGTTGGTTTCACTGGTGGGGCTGGCCTTCGCTATGATCCTATTCCTTTCATCCTGTTATCATTTAGAAGGGCATCGTTTCTGTAACATTACTTGTTTTATGTTTCCTATTCTAATATTGGCAACTATCGAAAGCGCAACACATTTATGAAACAAAGATACATTTGAAACATCTAGCACGCACAGTCAATAAAACAGCTATTGCCAATTGTTGGGAGCATTATTTTTCTTCCGTCGTCATTCAACTGCAACAGCATTTTTAACAAATAGTTGGAACAGGTATTTTTTCCCAATCCCATTTCCCCAAAATTGAGTGAAACTTATTGTTCCCACAAAGATATTCATTTGAAGTAAACAAAATAAGTATTGTTTTTTTCTTTCTCCAAGCCCGTATTTAGGCCTCCAGCAAGACAAAGTAATTTGAGAAGCTTCAATCCTTTATCACTCCAAGCCGCAAAAGGCTCACAAGCAAAGCAGCTAAGGCTTGAAAGCAAAGCAAGTCTTGTGTAAAATTATGTGTGCCAGTCATCACGCTCTCAGACCACAGATAAATTTGTTTAATAACAATCTCCTAGGATCTGATCTTTATAGCGCACTTATTAAGTGCATTGAAATGAAACAAACAGCTGACTGTGGTTATTTTCTGTCCTCGGGCTGTTGTTACAAAAAAACAACCCAAAAAAAAAATACATTCATACAGTGTTTACTTATATCAGCAAAGGCTGCAAATAAGGTTTCAGAACCACACCACTCTGAAAAACTCTGGTAGACACAATTTGCATTTAAACGAAATGCATGATATAGCTGCATTGCAGTTTTTAAGGTTCTACAACACAATCTTAAAGCTTAATTCCTGCAAATTAATTTTAAAATCTGTTCAGTCAGTGATGCAGGTACCCCTGTCAAACAGCACAGTCACGTCATGGGCGGCCCTGCAGACTACCATAAACATAAACAACATGGCCTAGTCTAGGCCCCCCTAGTCTATGACAGGATGGTGAAATACCAACTTGCAGAAGGCCATGATTTTCATTATAAAGAAGAGACATTTCTTATGCCCCATTGAAATCTGCCATCTAAGACTTATGTGTAAATGTGAAAGAAATTGGTTGAACTAACCCAAGTAGCAGATAATCAGGAGTTCTGAGCTTGAGCAAACTTAAAAGCAAGGTCTGCTTATTTACCTAGAACCTCCTCCAATATGCCACATTGCTATAATACAATTAAACTTCAAATAGCTGAAGAGTGAAAAAGCTAGTGATAATATACTTACCTTACCTTATTGCCCACAGTATCTAGGTGAGAGACCATCTTTCTAATGGAGCCTCAGGGAATACTGAGTAGACAAAATTTTGCAGAATTTTGCACTGCACTGGATCATTATGTTGTCAAAGGATGGTGAGGTCACCCCCACCCTCCACCACCGCAGTAAGAAAGTGGGGTAAAGTATGTATGTTAGCTAACTTTTTTTGCACACAGGTTTTTTTTATTTCAATCTAGAATATAGTTATGGCATGGGAGAGGGGGTCCTAAGTAAGTAAGCAGACCTTGCTTGTAGTGCAAGTTCTGCTTTAACTACTTCCTGCCCATGCAATAGCCAAAAGACAGCTACAGTGTGGGGTAAGTTTGCTGGGAGAGCATCCATGGACGTCCTCCTGTGATCGCTGAGTCCTTCGGACTCAGCTGATCACAGATCGGGGCAAAGGGCCAATCACAGCAGCCCTTTACCATATGATCAGCTGTGTCCAATGACAGATGATCACAGGATGTAAACACAAACCAGTTATCGGCTTTTCTTTCCTCACGCTGATAGCATGAGGAGAGAAGAAGAAAGCCGATAATCGGCTTATGTTAAAGAGACATCGGCACTGAAAATCAGGGCACTGATTATCAGGGTCCTGATTAACAGTGCAGTACCACTAGTGCCCACCAGTGCTGCCAATCAGTGCCTACCAGTGCTGTCAATCAGTGTTCATCGGTGCTACCTATCAGTGCCCATCAGTACTGCCAATCAGTGCCCATCAGTTCTGGCAAGCAGTGCCATCAGTGTCTCCTCATCAGTGTTACGTATCAGTGCCCCCTATCAGTGCCCATCAGTGCTGCCTATCAGTGTCCCCTATCAGTGCTGCCTATCAGTGCCACCTCTCAGTGCCCACCAGTGCCGCCTATCAGTGCCCATCAGTGCAGCCTATCAGTGCCCAACAGTGCAGCCTCATCAGCGCACATCAGCGAAGTAGAAAAATTACCTGTTTGCAAACTTTTATAACAAACTATGAAAAATTATTTTTTTTTTCAAAATGTTGGTCTGTTTTCATTTGTTTAGCAAAAAATAAACCCAGTGGTGATTACATGCTACCAAAAGAAAGCTCTATTTGTGTGAAAAAATTAGAAGCATTTTATATGGGTACAGTGTTGCATGACCACGCAATTGTCATTCAAAGTGTGACAGTGCTGAAAGCTGAATATTGGCCTGGACATGAAGGGGGTAAAAGTGCCCAGTAGGCAAGTGATTAAGGGATAGTGTTCCTTATAGCCCCCCTCAGGTAAAGGACCTCCCCAATCCCCAAGCCATGTCCTCCAACAGATCCTTTGGCCACAATATTTTTTGTGCTAACCGTACCTGCACAGTTTTTTTTAAGCAGAAAAAGGTTTAATTAAGCAAAGAAGTTTTGTGATACATCACCAGGTACATCCACATTGAGTAATAAACAATACCTTGTCATTTTGTTCTTTCTTCCATTCCACCATGTTAATAAACATTTACAGTAACAACATTTGATTCCTGTTCCTTCTCTGTCACCATCCCCAATATACCATTCAAGTATATTGCAGGCTTCTAAACATATATACCATGTCATATCCATTCTCTCTCATCTCTATAATGGCAATAAAAACAGTTATAATAACCAGCCTGGCATTGTAGTAGCCTCATCATCACACGTCCAACCAATGAGCCCACAATTTCTCAAAGTTATTGAGGCAGCCTCTGTGTTGGAAAATATATCTCTCCAGCCGGAGCATGTTCCCCATGTGACTTATCCATGTATTGACAGACGGGGGGATGACGATTTCTAATTTAGCAATATTAGCTTTCTAGCTTGAAATAGAGCCCTAGAGAAGGCCATGCTGTTCGCCTCCTCAGGAATTACCTCCTCCAGTATCTCCAGCAAGCAATGGACTGGTTTCAAAGGCACAGTAACCTGAAAGACACTGTTAAGTGTGGAGACCACCGCACTCCAGTACCGGTGCAACTTAGGGCACCGCTCCAGGAGGTGCAACAGATCCCCATTTGTCTGCCTACATCTATCACATTGCGGGTCCGGGCGTCTGCCCATTTTATAAAGTTTCACTGGAGTGCAATGCATTCTAAGCAGAATAAAGCTAAAACCCCCCTATGTGCTATATTCAGGGAGCATTGGGTCACTGACTGTAGAGCTTCCTTCCACTGGTCCTCTGTCAAGGTGCCCACATCCCCCTCCCTGGGCGCCATTGCCCTGTTAGGGTATTCTCTTGGGCTCTCTGTCAGCAGCATGCCGTAGCAATGAGATATGAAGCCTGTCATCACAGTGGACATCTGAAGTAAATGAAATATGGGGGCAGGGGACAAAGACCAGTCTGTGCACCCCCCCCCCGAGCCCCTACTGCATCAGACAACTGCATAGTAGTGCATACGGTCTGATATGTTGTATGCCTGCTGAAGTTCCCTAAATGTCCTCAGTCTCCCGTTGTGGAATACCTGAGATACAAGGGATGTACCCCAAGCGCGCCATCTAGGCCCCTGTTGAATCTTGGCAAGCTCTGGGAATTGTCCCATAATGGGTTGTATCCCGTGTAACCCGTCACTCATTGTAATTGCTGAAATGCTAAGGCCTTATGCACCAGTACACTTACTCCATGGGAATAGGCCATGTGTGTAGAGTGGTAGGCACTGCCTACCCAAGAGAATTTTAGAAAAGTGACAGTATCTTGTGTTAAGTGGGTTTCCAGGCAGGGTGAGATTTCTTAAGGCAGGAGATGATCGTGGTGCATTTCAAATGGTCGTTGACTCCCCTGACATTCCAGGATACTGGGGGGGGGGGGGGTAGTTGTTACCTGAGCCATAGGGAAGGGGTAGGAAAGATGATGTTCCCCGCACCCACGGAGCTGTATATGGGCAAGATCCGCAGGGAGCAGGGGGTGGGCAAGGTGACGGAGATGCACAGAGTCAAACAAGGTGAAGTCTTTGAAGGCACCCGGTGATATACCCTGCATAACAAGTTCAAAGAATCAAGCAGCTCAGGGGGTGGAAAGGCCACTGTCCCGATGAACAAAGCAGGAGGCCCACTTCTCTGTATCCTGAGCATTCCCTGGTGGGTAACTTTTAAAGTGCCAACAGGGCACAAGAACCATTGCCACTTTAACTGAGGCCGGAACCAAATTACATAACACACACTGTGGCTTTTGTAGGCCATGAGTGCCAGTACAGAGGGGAAGAGTAGAGTGGTAGCCTCCATTGCATTTTGTTGGAGAAAAGGATTAATGTCCCTCAAACAAGTGAACCATGGTATGGGATCAGATTAGCCGCTCCTAAGGATAGATCCGCCTGTCCGTCAGTCATCCTCAGCAACTGGACGTCTACGACGAAGGCTTTGTTTGTGTCAGTTGAGCCATGCAGCCGCGTCTGGGGCTGTTTCAAAGAAATGGGCCTGGCCTCCCTCCGTGACCCGCAGTCTAGCCGGATAGAGCATAGCGTACTTCAATTGTAAAGCCTGCAGTCTCTTTTTAACATCCGCATATTTAGACCGTTTAGGCTGGACCTCAGCTGAAAAGTTCAGGAAAAAAGATATTTTTGCGCCATTATATTGAACGGGGCCCTTCTCACGGACCAGGTGAAGAATGATTTTACGGTCTTTATAGTTTAGCATCCTGGCTAGCATAGAACATGGTGAGTTACCCGGAGGGTGGGGGGGGTGCATTGTGCTCTTTCCACTGCGAATAAAGAGGTAAATGCCTCCTTGCCAAAAAGTTCTTGCAGCCACTGCTCTACGAATTCTGTGGGGTCCCGGCCCTCTATCCTTTCAGGGAGTATACTATCCTGACATTGTTCCGCCTCAAGCGGTTTTCCATGTCATCAGTTTTGTTATTAGCCTGTATAGCTTGTTGGGCAGCCGTTCTGGAGTCACACATTAAGGGGGGAATTTGGTCCTCCAAGTCGCTGATCCTACCCTCTGCCGCGGTGGTCCTCTCACTGATTTTTTGGAGGTCATGGTGGAGGACTGAGACTGCCTCTTTAAGGCCCCCAAACTGCTCTTTATAGTCCGCCACCGTAGCGGTACATTTATGCACTGCATGTAGTATATAACACAATGTTGGTTGTGCATTTTCATCTGTGGGACCATCAAAAATGTCCTGTGTAGGAACTGGGGATATTGCCAGGGGCATAGTGTCATCCAAGGCCTCATGGATCTCTTGATCAGGGAGGTCTAGTGTGCACAGGAGGTAGTGCTGCCAACCCCCCAAAGTGAAATTTACTGTCAGAATGCCAAAATTTACAAACAGCAGCATTTTTTTTTCTGACAAAAACCCATGAAATTTACTGGCAGAGCTAAAAAATTTTACTGACACTGCAAAAGTCCATAAAATGCCAGTTTTCAGTGCAAATATCAACATTTAAACTATAAACAAGAATAACTAGTGCTATTAGTAATGTGTTTAAGTTAAAAAAAGTCAAAGGCCATATTTCTCCATTTACATTAATATCAGTCTGCAGGATACTCCCTTTTACAGTGCAAGGGAATTCTGACAAAGGGCAATTCTGCAGATCATGATCAGAGTGAATACACTAACATAAGGGGGGGGGGGGGTTACTGATATAAGGGAAAACCCTAGAGGCTGCAGACATGGTACAGAGGTGGTCAGAGGATGTAGACATGGTACATCGGTGGTCAGAGAATGCAGATATGGTACAGATGTGGTCAGAGGAAGGTTGTGGACATGGTACAGAGGTGGTCAGAGGAAGGAAATTAATTTCCTGGGTCTGCTGCCCTGTCTGAGTCCCTCTCCAAACGACTGAGTCCACTCTCCTGAGAGTCCTGACTCCTGTGGTGTGGTCACTGGTCACTGGCTGGCTGCCAGTGTGTGCGGTGCCAGGCCAGGCGGGCGAGGGTGGGCCGGCCAGGCGGAGAGAGACAGACGAGAGACTCCTGCCGCTGTGGCAGCGGGCCTAAGTCCTGACAGTGTCACTGACTGACTCACACACCGACAGGGACACTCATCTCTCTCTCTCATGGTCTGAGAATGCATGCACAGTCTGTCCTGACGACCGGACTAGCGGTGAAGGATGGTCCGAGTCCGAGAAATCATACAGGAAGACAGTGACACTCAGTCACAACTGACTGAGAACTTACTCAACTCACGCCCGTGATGCAGCAGTGCAGCCTCCCCTGCACATCAGACTCCGTCGTCCTGGTCCCCCTCCTCTGAGTCACACATGGCCGACCGTCCTGCATCTGCTCTGCCACAGACTGTCCGCGCTCCAGGCAGCCTGCTCTATCCCACATCCACGAGGCTCCTCCGTCTGGCCGATCGGCTCCTACCTTTTTATAGGCTGGTGGGCGTGGAGGCGCTGTGGTGGGATGCAATGACATTATGCGCGGTGAGTCGGGCAGCTCAGGTCAGGATCTGCTCGGGGATTTCTGGAATTGTGCATGCGCAGTTCTGACCTTAATGTGTTGCTGCCATTTTTACTGGCACAAATCAGCTGCTACGGACTTTTACGGGCAGCAAAATTATGCCCTGCTTTTACTGGCTGTCCGTAAATTTACAGACGGTTTGCAACACTGACAGGAGCGCCAGGGTGTCAGAAAACTGGGAGCAGCCTGCACTGGATAGTTGGATGGGTGTAGTACAGGATATTTCCAGGCTGCTCCTTCCCCTGGTGTTTAGTAGATTTAAGCGACTTATCCCCTGTGTCTTTCTGTTTATCAGTGGAGTGCAGAGCACGCTGTGGCTGAGGTGGATCGGCGCTATCTTGGATTTCCATGGCCGTCGCAATCGCAGCGTCTTTTTCCCCCTTGCGGGTCATCATTTGGCTCGAGTGATACAGGAATGGAGCCGGAGGGGTCCAGGGACCTGTTGCTGGTAGTTTTGGTTGGTTTGAAGCCGCTCAGAGTGCTGGGGAAGGATCGTTTGAGGGTTTGGTGCGGGAGCTCTGTGATGAGCATCCTCTTCACATGCTGCTGATGGCCACACCCCCTGTACCTGCACAGTTGATGTCCAGATGTCCATAGACTTTCATAGGACCATCTCCTGTTACAGAAGACCCTATAGAAGATGGACAGGCCTTTAGGGAATGACTGCACAGAAGATTGTGGAGGGTCTGCAGCAAACTAAATGTTTATTAGATAGGGTTTAGGGTCCTTTAAACAGTAATCACTGTAATTTCATTAGTATAATGAAGGGACTGAAAATGAGGGCCCATTTACACCATGCTGTAATGCATGTGCTGCAACATGCTATCATACATTATAGTATGGTGTGTAATTTTGAATAGGCCCAATGCAGAACTGCTTCTGCTCTATATTTTGTATACCTCACGGAGTACCCTTTAGCTCAGATGAGGTCTGTAGTTGTGTTATGGTGCCATTCAAAACAAGTCACTGCAATCCATCACACCAGAATAGTGATCTACCATGTGTTACTGTATTGTAGACCTGTTGCCACCTGTTACTGGAATGTGGAAATGAAAAACAGGAAACTTGGGACTTTAAATGACACACATGGTGGAAAATAAATAAATGATGGATGATGGTAAAAAACTGATTTTATTTAAATAATCACAGGTACATATTATGTATATGAAAGTATAAAAATAATCATAATCATGGACAATCATAACATGATTATGCAAAGGTATAAAAAATAACAGAATTAAATTTCATAATTATATATATACATTTATTCCCCGATCCATCAATATATATATGTACAACTGGTAGTAATGCACAGATGGCAATCTGCGTGACTCAGGACCTCATCATGCTCCCCTTTTTGAAAGGGGTTGACCAGTAGGGTAATAATATACTGTAGTGCTATGGTATGGCGTGATGGGTTAATAGTAGCTCTACGCGTTTCGTTATATTATAATCACTCATCAGGAGCAGGTGTGTTGTTCATCTGTAATAGATGAAAAAACAATTTTACTGTTAGTGTCATAAAGGTGGAACAGAAGGAGGGAGTACCCCCCCCACTCCGGAGGTGCTCCTAACTCAGCTTACCGTATCCGCGCAGTGGCGGCAGACCACCGGGGAGCAAACCGAAGCCCGGGATCGACGGGTCCGGAGGCTGAGGCGGGGGGGGTACATAGCAGCAACTCCGGCCAGGGAGGCACCCGGCACAGGAAAAGGACCTCCAGCAGTGTGTGCCTGTGAACAAATGGGGTGAATGAACATGTGTGTGAGTAGGCAAATGACAGTGAGTGTGTGTGTGACAGAATATGGGATGCGTATGGGAATCTGAGAAGATGCATGGAGAAGTGGAATCAGTGTAGGGGGGGCAGAGGGTGAAGGTGAAGGGCGATTCACGCTACCCCACGAGGGGGAGGTGAGACAGTTATCAGAGTGAAATTACCTGGAGTAGTAGTGAGGGCCAGGGCCATGGCCGAGGTGCAGGGTGTGTGGATATGCCAGAGGTATCCAGACCCACGCCGGACGCCCCCTGATATAGGAGCTGCCGCCGAACCGCCCGCCAACGCCACGCACGCAGGAGCGATGGGCGGAGGAGGAACTGCCCACCCCCAGACACGACCAATCAGGAGGACTGGCGGTCCGCCCTCCACCACGCATCCGCAAGCATGGAGATCCAGTCGGCGCTGCACACCAGAGGGGAGCAGCGTAGTATGACTGGATGACGTGGCGCCGACACACAGCGAGGAGGGATCCGCCCCCCCCCCCACATACAACATCCACAACCCAATTGGGAGGAGGGGGGAGAAAGAGACCACGGTGTGTGTCGCAGCCCCTGGACCCGTCAGAGACCGGGCAAGGCTGACCCCCAGCCGGCCACCGCCATGCACGGGGACAGAAAGGGAGAGACAAGATGGAATATAAACAAATGACACTAAATAGGGCAAGGTGTATGAGGGTGTCACAGATACCAAAATATAATATAATGTAGGTCCACTACATTACTGGAATGTGCTGATGTGAATGAGTTCTAAACATCAGATATATCACTTTACTTTAAAAAACAATAAGCGCTTTTGCACATGAGTAGCCTGAGTCTGCTTGGTGTACCTGCAGCCGCATCTGTTCTGTTCTAGCAACCAAGGTGCATCACACAGCCTCTCATTAACCTGAATGGCTGTGTGCCGCTGTACTCGTGATAAATGCAGTGCTATTGTGAACAAAGTAAAAGTACAGTGTGTATGAGGATTTACAAGAAAACAGAACATTTTCATGGACTAAAGTGCTAATATACTGCAGCGCAATATACTGCAGCGCAAAGTCCAACAAATGAAATATAAAGTGTTACTATACTGCAGCGCAAAGTCCAACTATGTGCTGAAGGAAATAAGTATTCACACTCATAAGCTGTGAGTATCAGCCCGTCACTAGTGTCACCACCACACTTGGCACCCTTACCGGAACAGGACGACCCTCTATTATGGAAGGTCAGAGTAAGCCTGGTTTAAACTCCAGATATGGTAGTCCCTCCGGCTCGCACAGACGCCCTCAGCAAGTCACCCTCTCCTTCTGCTGCTTTCGAATACGGCTCAACAACATGGTCCCATGTGGCAAGCAAGCACGATCATACAATAAAGCATAAACAGCCCATATTGCAGACAATCTTGACAAGATGTTTATTATGTAAAAAATAGATCCACTCACATGTTATTTAAATAAAAACAGCGTCCTGTATGTTGATTCCCTGACACCCCTGACGACGTCACGCTTATGACGAAATACGTTGGGTGGATCCAAGGGACGCTTTGACGTTTGACACACGAGACTAGGAAGTGGACGAACGGGCACCATCTTGGTGGCTGGACCCTGGAATCAACATACAGGACGCTGTTTTTATTTCAATAACATGTGAGTGGATCTATTTTTTATATAATAAACATCTTGTCAAGATTGTCTGCACTATGGGCTGTTTATGCTTTATTATATGATCGTGCTTGCTTGCCACATGGGACCCTGTTGTTGAGCCGTATTGGAAAGCAGCAGAAGGAGAGGTTGACTTGCTGAGGGCGTCTGTGCGAGCCGGAGGGACTACCATATCTGGAGTTTAAACCAGGCTTACTCTGACCTTCCATAATAGAGGGTCGTCCTGTTCCGGGAAGGGTGCCAAGTGTGGTGGTGACACTGGTGACGGGCTGCACTCCAACTGATACTCACAGCTTATGAGTGTGAATACTTATTTCCTTCAGCACATAGTTGGACTTTGCGCTGCAATATAGTAGCACTTTATATTTCATTTGTTGGACTTTGCGCTGCAGTATATTAGCACTTTATATTTATTGGTTATACCGGACCTGTCTGTCAGCTGCATAACGTTGTCCAGCATATACCAAGGACTCTAGCGCAGGATTGTGTTTTTTTTTCACGTCGGGCAGTGGTCACAGTGGTGGTGTGAACCGTGGGAAGGGCCTTGTCCTGCTGGGAGATAATACCTTCCAGTCTCATTCGGACCAAATTTGAGGTCTATACCATCAGGGAGGCCGAGCGTGTCTGCGGGAGTCGTTCAGTTGGAGAGGAAGACGACGAAAGGTTATGCCGAGTTGTTGTCCCAGGGTACACCGTTCG
>BLSH010349526.1:444198-462600 GCA_018402905.1 Glandirana rugosa | reverse complement strand
CGTTTCCTCTGGAGCCTTTAAAAGTAGTCTCTTCAGCAGGCCGACGTGCCTGAGGGTCTGTTGTATCATAGGCAGGCTCCACATGTCAAGTGGAGCGCGAAGACCTCTCGAGAGACAAGGCGGGACCTCTAGCTAGATAGCAAGAGTTGTCGTATGGTGGGGGTTTGATTACCGGTCTGCCTTGTTTGATTAGTTTGAGACCTCGTTATGGAGGCGACGAAAAGAAGGATAAGGGTCTTGCTAACCCCGTGTAATGAGGGGAACCGCCTCAAACGAATGTTGTTAAGACATGTGAGCAGGTGTTGGGGAGTAATGTGCCCCAATCGTTCTGGGAATAGGAAGAAAAGCAGCGGAGGTATTGCTCCAGAGTTTGATTAGTTTGTTCCGTCTGGCCATTAGTTTGGGGGTGGTATGCTGTTGAGAACGATAGATCGATCTCCAGGGCGGAACAGAGAGCTCTCCAGAAGCGCGAGGTGAACTGTACACCTCGGACGGATACTATGTTGTCTGGGAGTCCGTGCAGCCGGACGACTTCTCTGATGAAAATTTCCGAGGTCTCCTTTGCAGTGGGGGTGCCCTTCATCGGGAGGAAGTGGGCCATTTTCATCAGGCGGTCCACAACCATGAAGATTGTGGTATATCCGTTGGCTGGGGGCAGCTCCACTATAAAGTCCATCGTAATTTTGGACCAAGGTCGTTCAGGGATAGGCAGAGGTTTCAACAGCCCCCAAGCTTTAGTCTTGTCTGTCTTATTCCTGGCACATGTAAGGCAGGAACGGACATAGGCCAGACAGTCCTCGGTGAGTCCAGGCCACCAAAAAGAGCGCAGTACCAGTTCTATGGTCTTTTTTGAGCCAAAGTGCCCAGCTAACGACCAAGCGGAGTTCCTTGGGCACGACCATTTGGTTCTTGTGCCACCAGAGACCATCCTTCCAGGTCAGTCCTGGGCTAGATGCTTCAGCAGAGTGGGTTGAGGCTCTCCGTATCTGCGAGAGGAGATCATCCTGTGTAAGCAGGAAGTTCCGGGGGTGCAGGATAGTGTCTGGAGAGGCGGATGCTCCGGGTTCGGAGAACATGCAGGAGAGAGCATCCGGTTTCGTATTCTTTGCCCCGGGCCTGTAGGTCAAGTGAAACTGGAATCGGGAAAAGAAAAGCACCCAACGGGCTTGACGGGGCTTAAGTCTCTTGGCCGTTCGGACATATTCCAGATTCTTGTGATCTGTATAGATCAGGATGGGGTGCAGAGCTCCTTCCAGCAGGTAGCGCCATTCTTCAAGAGCAGCCTTTATAGCCAGCAACTCCCTATCCCCCACATCATAGTTCTTCTCCGGGGCAGACAGTTTACGCGAGAAGAAGGCCACGGGGTGAAGGAGTGCCTTTGTTCCCTGCCTTTTTGAGAGGATCGCTCCTACCGCTGTTTCGGAGGCGACCACTTCCAGGACATAGGGCAAAGTGGCATCTGGATGCTTAAGGATGGGTGCCGTTGTAAAGAGTTCCTTTAGCATTTGGAAGGCCTTTTGAGCGTCGGGTGACCACTGAAACCGCTGACCCTGTTTAGTAAGCTGTGTGATGGGGGCGATGATGGCTGAGAACCCCCTGATGAACCTTCTGTAAAAGTTGGAGAACCCCACAAAGCGTTGGACCCCTTTTTTATCCACGGGTGCAGGCCAGTCCAGGATGGCAGTAACCTTTTGAGGGTCCATCGTGACCCCAGTCACTGACAGGATCAGTCCAAGGAACGGGATCTGGGAGCGCTCAAAGGCGCACTTTTCTGCCTTGGCGTACAGCCTGTGCTGCCGCAGCCGGCTGAGGACACAACGGACATGCTGGCGGTGCTCTTTCAGGGTAGCAGAAAAGATTAGAATGTCATCGAGGTAAATGATGACGAAACGGTCCAGGTAATCTCGGAAGACATCATTGACCAAGTGCTGGAAAGTAGCAGGGGCATTACAGAGGCCGAAGGGCATGACGAGATACTCATAGTGGCCAAAACGAGTCCGGAATGCTATCTTCCACTCGTCGCCCTCTCGGATGCGGATCAGATTGTAAGCCCCCCGGAGGTCCAACTTAGAGAATACGGTGGCCGACCCGAGCCTCTGGAAGAGTTCTGGCACCAGTGGCAGAGGGTAGCGATTTTTAACTGTGATTCGGTTCAAGTCCCTATAGTCTATGCAAGGACGGAGGGTATGATCCTTCTTCTCAACAAAAAAGATACCCGCCCCAGCAGGGGATGTGGATGGACGGATGAACCCCTTACCCAGATTATCATCTAAATAGGCCTTGAGGGCCGACAGTTCAAGCTCTGACAGTGGATAGATGTGGCCAAAGGGAACCTCTGTTCCTGGAAGTAACTCGATAGGACAGTCGTAAGACCTGTGTGGTGGTAGTTGATCTGCCCCCTTCTTACTGAACACGTCCAGGAACTCATGGTAAACTGAAGGGACCGCTTGGCGAGTTTCCTGGTCAGGCTCAGAGTCCAAGCTGAGGAGTGAGGGACCTACCTCCCGGGATGGGAGCAGGCAGTGTTGGCCACAGTAGGCAGAAGGAAACAAAATATGTCCAGAGGACCAGTCTATGACGGGGCTATGCGTCCGAAGCCATGGAAGCTCCAAGATGATGGGGAACAGAGGCGAGCAGATGACATACTGGACGAGCAGCTCTTGGTGCCCCTCAGCTGTGGACACAGGGATAGGCTGGGTTTCCGTGGTTACCATGCCAGATTTAATAGCTGTCCCATCGGCCAGGCGGACAGTCATTTTATGTGCCTTGGGGCGCAGGGGAATTTGGTGTAGCTGGGCGAAAGCCTGATCCACGAAGCAGCTACACGCCCCAGAGTCAATAATCGCCGGCACCTGGATGTTCCCTCCGGGCAACTGCAAGGAGAGACGGAGAGTCAAGTGAGACACATTATCTATGACAGCGGTCGCCCTCAGATTATCCTGATGAGGCCACTTACCGGCTTTGGCAGGGCAGGTCCGTACCATATGTCCGGGTTCCCCGCAGTACAGACATAAACTCAGAGCCCAGCATCGTTGTCTCTCTTCTGGGGTGAGAGACGGCCGCAGAAGTCCGATCTGCATTGGCTCAGAAGGGTCAGCAGGTGTGGAAGAGGTAGGTGCGGGAGCCGTATGACTGGGAACCCGAGGCATCATCCATGTTGGGCGAAGAGCGGGGGAAGCTCCTGTGACTCGCTCAGCCCGGCGTTCCCTGAGTCTTCGATCAATTTGGATCGCCAGGTTAATGAGGGCGTCCAGGGTCGTGGGCACCCCGACGCAAGCAAGCTCGTCTTTTAGCGGCTCAGATAGTCCCAAGCGAAATTGGTCGTTCCATGCTGTGTCTGCACCCCAATGCCGGAACTCTGCTACATAGTCCTCAGCGGGACGTCGGCCCTGCTGTAGGGCGTGCAGGGTGGCCTCAGCCGTGGCTGCAAGGTGGGGATCCTGATATAGCTTGGCCATGGCATCAAAGAAGGCATCCAGGGTAGCTACTTCAGGCGCTCTCTGCTCCCAGAGTCGGTGAGCCCAGGTCTGCGGTTCCCCCTGTAGCAGGGAGACCACCAGTCCCACTTTAGTGGCCTCCAGGGAGAAGGTGCGGGGCTGGAGACTGAAGTACAGCTCGCAGGAGCTGCGGAAGGCTCTGAACTTCCTCCGATCCCCAGAAAATCTGTCTGGAAGGGGGACCTTGGGCTCCGATGGCAGAGCCACGATGGTGCGGGCTGCTGCAGTTCCTCCAGGTGAGGAGGGAGCGGAGAGCTCACGCACTTGCCCCTCCAGGCGGTTGTAGCCATCTTGCAAGTTTTTCACCGCCTGTGTGAGGCCGGCCAAATGGATGCACAGTTCCTCCATAGCAGAGGGTGTTCCCTGCGCAGACTCGGACATGGCTGTCTGTTACTGTCACGGTCCTGGTGGTGGAGTCTGGCGTGTGCAGGGAACAACCAATCTTGCGCACCCGATTCAGGGGTCCCTGGTAGAGCAGACAGGAGACCCGTGAGTGCGGGATGGCACGAGGGCCGGATGGTCACTGAAGGTGGTGATGTGAGGCTCCGGATGGTCGTGCAAGTCAGAAGAGTGGTCGTTCAGGCTGGGTCAGCAACTGGCAGGCAGGCAAGGTACAAGGGGTTCAGGCGGAGAGTGGTCAAGTCCAAGCAGGGTTCGTTAACAGATGGGCAGCAAAGGTACAAAAGGGTCAGGCAAACGGATGGTCGTGGATAGCTGGGGTCGGTGCTGGCAGATAGGTAGAAGGTCAGAGCAAGCTGGGTCTGTACACAGGAACAGGAACTACACAGGAAGCAGGTTACAGGCAGGAGAGCTGAGGCTCACAGGTACTCAGACGCTGTAGAACGGACAGCACTTGCTGACAGGAAACAGGAAGTTTAAATAGAGCTGCTTCTCAGCAACTAGAGGAAACCACAATCAAATGAAATTAACCCTTGGAACAGTCTTCTTCTAACAAAACCCCTGCGTGGGATTCCTGGATGGACTTTTGCTTTGTTTTTTCTTTTAAATAAACATGAGCTACCAGGTCCTCCACTATTAACGCCTGTCTAACGTGGACTCACTGCACAAAAAGGCATCTATCAATTGAGCTAAACACCACCAATTTCACAATATATACTAGGTTGTATATATATATATATATATATATATATATATATTAATTCACAGTATCTCACAAAAGTGAGTACACCCCTCACATTTTTGTAAATATTTTATTATATCTTTTCATGTGACAACACTGAAGAAATGGCACTTTGCTACAATATAAAGTAGTGAGTGTACAGCTTGTATAACAGTGTAAATTTGCTATCCTCTCAATACAACTCAACACACAGCCATTAATGTCTAAACCGCTGGCAACAAAAGTGAGTACACCCCTAAGTGAAAATGTCCAAATGGGACCCAATAAGCAATTTTCCCTCCCCGGTGTCATGTGACTTGTTAGTGCTACAAGGTCTCAGGTGTGAATGGGGAGCAGGTGGGTAAAATTTGGTGTTATCAATCTCACTCTCTCATACTGGTCACTAGAAGCTCAACATGGCACCTCATGGCTAAGAACTCTCTGAGGATCTGAAAAAAAGAATAGTTGCTCTACATAAATATGGCATAGGCTATAAGAGGATTGCCAAGACCCCGAAATTGAGCTGCAGAACAGTGGCGAAGACCATACAGCGGTTTAACAGGACAGGTTCCACTCACAACAGGCCTCGCCATTATCAACCAAAGAAGTTGAGTGCACGTGCTGAGCGTCATATGCAGAGGTTGTCTTTGGGAAATAGACGTATGAGTGCTTCCGGAATTCCTGCAGAGGTTGAAGGGGTGGGGGGTCAGCCTGTCATTGCTCAGACCATACGCCACACACTGCATCAAATTGGTCTGCATGTCTGTCGTCCCAGAAGGAAGCCTCTTCTAAAGATGATGCACAAGAAAGCCTGTAAACAGTCTGAAGACAAGCAGACTAAGGGCATGGATTACTGGAACCATGTCCTGTGGTCTGATGAGACCAAGATAAACGTATTTGGTTCAGATGGTGTCAAGTGTGTGTCATGGCAACCAGGTGAGGAGTACAAAGACAATTGTGTCTTGCCTACAGTCAAGCATGGTGAAGAGAGTGGCATGGTGTTGGGGCTGCATGAGTGCTGCCGGCACTGGGGACCTACAGTTCATTGAGGGAACCATGAATGCCAACATGTACTGTGACATACTGAAGCAGAGCATGATCCCCTCCCTTCGGAGACTGGGCTACAGGGCAGTATTTCAACATGATAACGACCCCAAACACACCTCCAAGATGACCATTGCCTTGCTAAAGAAGCTGGGGGTAAAGGTGATGGACTGGCCAAGTATGTCTTCAGACCTCAACCCTATTGAGCATCTGTGGGGCATCCTCAAATGGAAAGTGGAGGAGCTCAAGGTCTCTAACATCCACCAGCTCCGTGATGTCATCATGGAGAAGTGGAAGAGATCTCCAGGGGCAACCTGTGAAGCTCTGGTGAAACTATAACTGGTGAATCTATAACTTTCTCAAAGACCAAATAGTATGCATGGATTTGGGTTATTTTTACCAAAGATATCTAGCAGTATAAATTTTGGCCAAAATTTATGAAGAAAAATTACTAATTTGCAAAATTTTATAAAAGAAACAAAGAAAAACAATTTTTTTTACAATTTTTTTTTTTTATTTATAGCCCAAAAAATAAAAACCCCAGTGGTGATTAAATACTAGCAAAAGAAAGCTATATTTGTGTGAAAAAAAAGGACAAACATTTCATATGGGTGCAGTGTTCAATGACTGAGTAACTGTAATTCAAAATGTGAGAGCACTAAGAGCTGAAAATTGGTCTGGTTATTAAGGGGGTTTAAGTGTCCAGTGGTCAAGTGGTTAATACACTGCCTGCACTGACTGTATATATATTCTACACTGACTGAACTGTAATATATACTACACTAATATATATTCTACACTGCCTGCACTCTGTATATATACTACACTGACTACACGCTCTATCCACTAACTAAGCTGCCTAATCTCTCTCTAGTTCTCCACATTGTTTCACAATATATAGCCGGTTTCCGGACTGGCTCGCGTACATTTGTGGCTCTGTAGCATGAATCACCATATATAAAGGTGGCTTGTGTGTGTGCAGCTAACGGGCGGGTGTGCGCCACCGGCAGCGCACTTTCGTGCCCGCCACACTCTCCAGCAGTATTGGGCGGACTCGATGCCTGCTGGCTACCCGCGATTGCCTGGCACAGAAGATAAACGGGGAACCGCCGATGTAAACACAGCAGTTCCCCCGCTCTGTCAGGCGGCATGTAAGAGATCTACTGATCCCTGTTACTGGGATCAGTTAGATCTCTTATGCCCCTGGCAGCTCAGCCCCCTCACAGTTAGAACACGCCTAGGGAACACAGTTAACCCCTAGATCACCCCCTGCAGGTTAACCCCTTCACTGCCAATGACATTTACACAGTAATCAGTGGCTATTTAAATTTCTGATCGCTGTATAAATTTCATTGGTCCCAAAAAAAGTGTCAAACATGTCCGCTGCAATATCACAGTTCTGATAAAAATCTCAGATCACCGCCATTACTAGTAAAAAAAAAAAAATAGTAAAAACACCATAAATGAATTCTTGGTTTGTAAATGTGGCAACTTTTGCGCAAACCAATCAATAAACGTTGATCGTGATTTTTTTTATCACAAATATGAGGAAGAATATATATATGCCAAAACTGATGAATAAATTCGTTTTTTTATATATTTTTGTTTGGATATGTATTGTTGCAAAAAGTAAAAATATTGTTTTTTTTTCAAATTGTCACTCTTTTTTTTGTTAATAGCGGTGATCAGAAGTGACGCAGAGGGGATCAAATACCACCAAAAGAAAGCTCTATTTGTAAGAAAAAAAGGGCGTCAATTTCGTTTGGGTACAATGTTGCACGACTGTACAATTGTCAGTTAAAGCGACACAGTGCAGAATTGCAAAAAGTGCTCTGGTCCTACAGTGGGAAATCTTTCCGGTCCTTAAGTGGATAGTAAGGGGAGTGGACTGAGCCATGATTGACCAAAGACACACTGCTTTAGGCCAATCAAGGCTCTTGCAGCAGAGATCGCTGTGATTAGCCAAAGCATGCAGGTCAGATGCATGCTTTGGCCAATCATAAGACGTCAAGGCACTGCGATCTCGCAGCGCATTATGGGGCGTTCCGCTGTGCTTGAATTTGCCACGAACGCCCCATAATGTTTGGGATTCGTTGAATGGCTGAACGCCCAATGTTCCCATCACTATTGAAGGAGAAGGACCACCTTATTGTAAAGGTTTTTCAATGCCTAATTGATGGGGGCATAGGGGGAGTTACAAATTGACCAAGAAGGAGAAGCATGTTGGGTTTTTGTATCTTTTCTAGGTTCCTGAAGACCTCCTGTAATAAAGAGGTGATACAAGTGCTTGTCTGCTGGGCATTGAAGGAATGAGTTATAAACAAGCACCATTTTTTAACCACTTCAATACCAGGCACTTAACACCCTTCCCGCCCAGACCAATTTTCAGCTTTCAGCGCTGTTGCATTTTGAATGACAATTATGCGGTCATGCGACACTGTACCCAAACAACATTTTTATCATTTTGTTCCCACAAATAAAGATTTATTTTGGTGGCATTTAATCACCTCTGCATTTTTTATTTATTGCGCTACAAATAAAAAAAACCCGAAAAATTCGAAAAAAGAGTGTTTTTTTGTTTCTGTCACAACATTTTGTAAATAAGTACATTTTCTCCTTCACTGATGGGCACTGATGTGGCTTCACTGATTAGCACTGATGAGGCTACACTGACAGGCACTGATGAGGCAGTACAGATTGGCACTGAGGAGGTGGCACTGATAAGGTGGCACTGATGGGCACAGATGATGAGGCACATATATGCAGCACTGATGGGCACCGATAGGTGGCACTGGGCACTGCTAGGTGGCACTGATGGGCACTGCTAGGTGGCACTGATGGGTGGCACTGATATGTGGCACTGGTGGACACTGATAGGTGGCACTGGTGGGCACTGGTACATGGCACTGAGATATAGCACTGTTAGGGAAGACACTGGCAGGCATCACATATGGGCACAGTGCCATCCCTACAGTGCACTGTACGCCCCTTACCTGGTGGTCTAGGGTGGGCTCCCTGGTGGTCCCTGGGTGACCTCCAGATCGTCTCCCTGGTGGTCCCTGGGCGGCCTCCTGATTGTGTCCCTGAGTGGGCTCCCTGGTGGTCCAGAGTGGCGATCCTAGTGGGGGCTGCACTGATAAATGTTCAGTGCAGACCTCCCTGTCAGGAGAGCAGTGGGAGAGATGCGAGTAGAGGAAAAGACGATAAACGGCTCTTCCTGTTTACACTGTGACCAGCCATGATTGGTCACGGCTGATCACGTGGTAAAGAGCTTCCGATTGAAGCTCTATACATAGATCGGTAATGCGGTGGGGCAGAATGACCCACCACACCAATGATCGCAGTGATGCGTGCCCTCGTGTGTGCGCGATCACGGGTTATCCTGAGGACGTCAGTAGATGCACAGTCAGGATAACGAAGCCACCGCCCGGCCGTCATTTGTCTATAGGACGGGCAGGAAGTGGTTAAGGAAGTTTTTCCATGAATTTGTCTGTGTTTAGTTTTGCATCCAATACTTCTCTCCATATCATCATATATCAAATATGTTGTTATAGCAGAAAAAACAGAGGTCTTATTAGAGTGGGGGGTTAGGCCAAAAGCTAGTTAGCAGTTATCTTAACAGGCACTTATGTCTCCAATCTACTGTCACCCTTTGGACACAGCAGTCCAAATGCCCGGTCTGTGGTAAAGCCAAGGGTCTTGTGACAGATTGAATATTATATTATGCAATCTTCCCATCGCACATGTTCCTGAAGAAGGCAAGAACTAAATGGGTGCTATAGCAACTCCCAACTGGAGACTAGTAATGTCATAGGTCAAGGCATACAGTATATCACCAACACACTATGGAGTTTCAAAATAACTTGCAAACATTTCATTAAAGTGATCCAATCACAGTGATGAAGTGCACTTTACTGATGTGATGTGGTCCCAGAGTCTAATAATGTATCCACCAGTTGTTCTTCTATGGCAATAAGACATATCTGGCTCCCAGTCTCTGTTTGTAGGTGTGTGGCAAGAACAGGCTTGGCAAAAATTATATACTATATGTCTTCCCCTGTTCATATTCCATTTCTCATGAAATATGAGGCAATTGGCAGCTACATGTCCCAGTCATTGACACTGCCAGCACTGCATCTCTCTCAAAGAAGTGACATTCATAGGGTTAGAAGGCTTTTCATATCTAGCACCCATGAGTGTCTTGCCACCCTTCTTAGGAGCCTGTTTACAATTTGCACAAAAAGGAACTCAGTGTCAATGCCTTCCTGTATCCAGACTTCATGGACAGATCCCAGAAAATAGTCTTGGTTGCAGTATATCGCTCCAAATGGGACACCAGCTCATCCACATTTTTGGGGTCTCTGTCTCATGCACTGCAGTACGTTAACCAGCAAGGCTCCAATGTAATGGCCATAGACAACTCACTCCCCAATTTAAGCAGGTTTAAGCACCTATTGCTGCAACCACTTACTTGTAAGATCAAACAAATCATACATCTGATACCTGGCAGGCTTTTCGGGGTCATACTCCCATCAGAACACATGCTGCATTCAGATTGACATTGTAACCTTGAGTTTGATTAGGATTTCTCCTCTGAGTTTAAGATACTACCGGGCATCCAAGTTTGTAAGTCAAAGTTAGCCTTTTGGGGCTCTCCTGTTCAAAGGGGTGCTAGCACATCATCTCACTTACCATTGGGTGGCTTCTCAAGCTCCCTCAATGATGCTGAGGTAAACTTCAACATCATCTTCCAAGGAAGGTATTTGCAAAGCTCTTTGCACCAGCTTTCAAAGTGTAGATATCAACCCCTGTGCCATCATCTGTCTCTCTGACAGGGCCTATGTTTGTGGCTTCTGCCTTTTACATGTGAGCCAACTGATGCTTAGAGCTCTCACTCTCTCTGTCCTCAGAGCCTGCTACTGGGTAAAAAAGGCTGACTGCTGACAGAACATTAAAAAAGGTACAAGAGCTCCTGTTTGTTTTGAGGAACCTATTAGAGGGTATCCTTCAAACCAAGAACTGACATGAGCTTAGTTAGTTGCCCAGACAAGCAGATGCTTTGTTTGTTTTATGCTAGAGATTTGCTTTACAAAGCCCTCCTATAATGAAACTGTTTGCTGCTTTACTAGATACAAAAGTGCAGAACAAACCTGCTTGGACTCTTAAGTGTCCCTGTCCCAAGCATAATTTACCATTGCCACTATATAATTCATTCATGGTCCTTGAATCAACAATCTGTGGGGTTGTTATTTATGAACAGTAATAGCAATTTGTATTCAATGAATTTAAAAACAGAGTTGGCTAGGACCAGATGTTGCAGACTGATTCACAATTCCACAGCTCATAGAATCTTTTTTTAAATACGTCATCGTTGTTGATTCTGTGCATAGCACTAGTGATTTTACCAACTCTCCCAAAATTAAACTTCATTGCTTCATCACTTCAACAATGGAGCGCAATTACTGGCAACTAGAAGATTTAAGTAGAACTATAGGCAAAACTTTTTTTCATTCTAGATAAAGTAAGGGGGTGTTATAACCCATGTCACCTTTTTGCTATCTGTATCCCATTAAAGCGGAGGTCCGCCGCCTGCCATCGACCCTTTAAAAATTAAAGTCAGCAGCTACACATACAGTTACACTTATCTGTCCTGGAGTCCAACAATATCGGCACCGCCACCGACCTTCGGAACGGCTGGTTGAGTGTTGCTGCCGCCATTGTGGGTAAGGGAACCCAGCAGTGGAGCCTTCCGGCTTCACGATGGGCCCCTGCTGCACATACGTGAGCTGCCTCTGTGCTTTCTCACTGGCCCGGCGGTGGAGGAGGAGGAAAGAGGATGAGGAGGGAGCCAGGCTCCCAGATGTGGGGAAAAGGACACCTATCAAAGACAGGTATCCTCTTCCCCCTCCCCCCCCCCCCCCCGAAAGGAGCCAAATGTGACACCTGAGGGGGGGAGGAATCCGACGAGCGGAAGTTTCACTTTACCAGATTTACCTTCACTTCCTGTCCCATAGCCAACATGGGAAGTGAAAGAAAATCTCTGCAAATTAAGGGAATCCCTTGGGGCCCCCCAGGGCACAAGAAGTAATGTCCCCATTGTAAGATTTCCCCTTTATTACTTTTCTGGGGACAGCCCAAAATTTTGGATCTTCTTTACTTTTACTTTCACTTTCAATGATAGTGGTAAACAGGACAAATAGAGAGGATAATGGGGGGGCATGGACAGCAATAAAACTGTGATAGGTGTTATATACCAACTCCACTCTATCCAAAAGAAAGTTTTTTATTTAGTTATACTTTAAGATTGGCTAAAGAAGCAAAACAAAAGTCTCCCATTACAGGGATATAGACTTTGCACCACAGTTTTGAGTATCTTCATTTTTAGCATTTTCTTGTTACATTTCCAACTCCAAAGATGGTGCTAAAATGGAAAAGAAACCACTACCCAACATCACCAGCGGAAAAAAAAATATGAAAAACAATATTTTGTTAGTATCCAGTTTACTGGACAAATATTTTCCGATGAATCAAGTTTCATATAAACCGTATGCACACTTTGATCTGTTCCATCATCTCAGAAAGTGTACTTCTAAGATGTGATCGTATTTGTGCCCATGTTGGAGCCAAGATTTGGTCTTGGCTTCCAATTGTATTTTGTGTTCAATTTAAGCCCCAAGCTTCCAGAACCTTAGATTTATTACCTTAGTATTCAGACTGTATCCGTTTGGATTATCATTCCTTTAACACCATGAGATAAAAAGACTTCCTACTGTCCTCTGCTGCTTTGCTAAGTACTACTCTGGCACATTGCACCACTAAGGCATCTATCTCCATAAACAAATAAATAACTTACAGATGATCATTGCTTAAATGCATCCTGCCACTTGCTAATTTGTGTCTCCTCTCTGGGGGACTGTAATCCAGCAAGTGGAATGAATGTTCCTGACTTACATCACTGATGAGGCTCCATTGAGACCCCAGACTGCAGCAAAATGGCAAGCTTGTAAGATTTGAATCCTGGTAGAAAAATGTTGTGTTTTTTTAATGAGGCAGGAAGTAAAGCAATAACTCCAAACAATGGCGCCCTATCCCTAAAGTACTTCTGTACAAATGATCTTCAAATACTTCTTACTCATCTTTGCTGTATTAAAAAAATGTTGCTGTCTGCTACTGCTGCAAGATAAGTTCCACTTATTGAATTTCATTAAAGCCCTAAAACATTGTAGAGGTCATACCAACAAGTCAGCAAAAATGCATTAAAAATGGATTGACACTATTCCTTTGGCCAGAGACTGTGAACATATCTGAGATTTAAAAATTGTTGTCCACCTATATGTTTTTTAAAAAAATGATTGTTGTCTTGTTAAAGCCCCACTGCAGTTTTTTTTAATAAGCAGTCCAGCTATTTTTACAATAAGCATTAAACTTTCACCTTAATCTCACCTTCTTTCTAATAGTGCTTCCCCAACACCCCACACTCTGTGGCCCATCACTGGTCCTTTTCTGGGTTGAATGACTCTGGATATTTCATGTAAGCCCAGAAAATCACATATATAATTTGCAGAAGAATTGCTTACAAAATTAGCAACAAGTAGCTAACCACTCAGCTCTGTGATAAACTATGTTGCCAAAAGTATTGGGATGCCTGCCTTTACATGCACATGAACTTTAATGGCATCCCAGTCTTAGTCTGTAAGGTTCATTATTGAGTTCCTCCACCCCAAACTCACTCATCCACATCCATGTCTATGGACCTTGCTTTGTACACTGGTCCAAATAATTTAGTGGAGGGGGGATTAATATGCGGGGTTGTTTTTCAGGGGTTGGGCCTGGCCATTAGCTCCAGTGAGGGGAACTCTTAAGGCGTCAGCATACCAAGACATTTTCAATAATTTCATGTTCCCAATTTTGTGGGAACAGTTTGGGGATGGCCCCTTCCTTTTCCAACATGACTACGCACCAGTGTACAAACAATGTCCACAAGGCCACAAGGTCCTGCTGAGGATTGAACTGGAATCATGTGATAATAGATATCTCTGTAAACCATTATCTATAATCTAGTTAAGTAACAATGTTATTTTTCTTTGATTTTTATATTGTGAGTGAATGTGTTATTAATTACCACTATCCTAGAGGCTTAAATGGGTGACATACTTATTGTATTTTACGATATATAACCTATTATTATAAACCTCCAGAACATTCACTTACATTTGATGGCAGTGTTAGCATTCAACCCTTGTTTTGTCATTGCATTACGATCAGAGACACACACCTGGTGTCAATCATCACATTGCCCTAAGCTCATGGCTCGATGCTCACTGCATCATTGAGAACAGTTCAATCCTGTAGAAAAGCTGGAGTTATTAATTAATTTAAAGTTGCCACGCATCGGTCAAAGTGTTGTTACCCATATACTGTTTGATCCTTGTGTCTCTACATCAGTGTTGGCAATCACCTTTTCACTAGGATTTGCATTCCTTTATCTCTTGGTCCTCGGATGATAACTGATGATGCAGAATGTGTAATGCCAGCTGTTGTGTAAAGTGTTGTTCAAATTAATATGGTTGGGATTTAGCAACTGGGGTGTAGGATTCTGGACCACATTTGAAGCATTTATATGCAATTTGGTGCACTAGGGACTATCCCAATATATTCCTTAATTAGCAGCAGCTGAGTGGACCCCACAGTCCCAGGGGGAAAATACAATAAACATAAAAATCAGCGCTAACTATTAAAAGTCCTCAAACCCCGGTCCATATAAATGTCTTTCCAAAAGTTCTCAATATTTCCAAGTCCAATGTAGACTGACACTGTCCTCTCTGGTTATGAATCCCTTGTAGTATTTCACTCAGGAGGTGAATAATCTCAAAAAAAGAAAAATACCACAATGTGTTGATAATGAGCTTACATCAAAATCATACAAAATATGTCTCCACTGGATCACAAGATGGGTTCTTATATATGTACCCTTTCCCTCCTATTTTTGAAACAAAGCCTTCCGCAAAACTCAAATGCAGCTATTTCTCTGTGTCTTTATCTCCCCTCCGGAAGAATTCTTCCTTCCCTTCCTTAAACTGGGTGTCAGAAAAAGTGTTCCCAAAAAGGAAGTATAGTGTAATACTGCAGATTACTTAATCACCACAAATTATAATCCACGCCATGTGTATATCACTCTATATACCTTACCAAATGTAAGATTATCATTGCGCCATTAACCAATCCTCTTTGATGGGGATTCCTCTCTCTTGTATCCAAAATTACGCATAAAAGCCTCCAAAAAGTGAAAATAAAATATATAGTGTAAGACCACTTTAAATTATAAACTGTGCAGTAGTGTCAAACCACTCACATTAACGCACATAATCGAGTGCCATAACCGCTGTAAAAGCTGTGTCTCCAACCAACTTATCACCTTGTGGTCACGCCATGCACCTTACCAAAATGCTATTCAGTAAGCGCTCCTTTCATAAGTAAAGTTGTAAAATCGAGACTTCTCCTGGTCCTCCAATCTTCAATACTAGGACTCTCCCATGTATGCATGTAAAAAGGGCCCATAGTGCAGAAGTATAGTTAAAATCCAATATTTAATCTGTAAAATCCACTTACAAAAAAAATGCTTGGTAAAAACGCCTGTAAACCTCAGTTAAGGTGGCCACCATGACACTTCCTGTAACTGATTATGTCACCTCTGATTCGTTTCGTCCAATTTGACATCTTCCCAGGATGCACCGTTTCAAATTTAAAGCAGTGTTACACTATACATTTTATTTTCAATTTTTGGAGGCTTTCATGCATAAATCTGGATACAAGAGGGAGGAATTCTCATAAGAGAGGATTGATTGATGGAAAAATAATATTCTTACATTTGATAAGGTATATAGAGTGATTGATGCACCAATACCTGCACATTGGAGTCTAGACATATGCAATTAGTTTCGATCTGAATGTAAATTCGGCAAATTTTTGTTTTTTCCGAGAATCGGGTGTATCCGAATCTCCAAATGAAATAGTAACGAATTTTGTTGTAATCCATTGAAATTAATTTTGTTTAATCATTCTCTACCAAATTCCAAATTTTCAGAACAATTGGAATTCTGATGTGAAGAATAGCTGGTTGTTAAGGAGCGGGCCGGGACAAAAACAGCATGGGGCCCTTCCAATCCATACCAGACCCTTCAAGTCTGGTATAGATTCTAAGGGGAACCAAACACCAAAATGTAAAAAAAAAAAATGGTTTAAGGTCTTATTGTAATCTGGAAGCCCCCTAACCATTCACTGAAAAAGTGTAAAAATAAAGACAGTACAGGGGTTTTTGACAGTTCCTTTATTAAAAAGTAAAAAATAAAAAACAATGTCCCTGATGTAGATCCATTGTCAATCACGCTGCCCATCGCAGAGGCTCCCTACTTACTGCCTATTCCTATGTCTGATATTTCTTAAATAGGTAATTGGCGGAGACACCTGATGACATCAGGGGCTGACCCTGCCCCCTCGTGATGTCACCAACTGGGGCATGCTGGGTCAATGACATCAATGTCATCGGGTGACTCCTTCCTGGCCCGCTCCTTAACAACCAGCTATTCTTCACACAGAAAATTTGGAATTCGTTTAAAATTGTATAAGCGAAACAAACTCAAATGAAACCAAACTAAACAAAACAAATTCCAAAACGAATCAACGTAAAGAAATTAGTAACATAACAAATCTATCCGAAACGAAACAAAACACATTTTTCCGTTCTGCACATGTCTAGTGGATTCAGTACTGGGATTAATATTTTTGAAAAGACAATAGTCAGAACGGAACTCAATTAAGGGTTCCAAGGACTTTTGAGCTGCCCTTCATAGTTTTTTTTATATAATAATCTCAGAAAAACACATATATATATTAAAAACATCTAGAGTCATTTTATTAAATACAAATAACACAAATTCAATATAAAATCCATGTACAAAAACACACAATGAATATAATAGGCCAAAAAACGAACAGGTCCTACATGAAGTCAGCTATACCCAGCTCAACATGTTTCGCCCGTGAGGGCTTCTCCAGGAGACTTTATGGGGCTGACTGAAGTAAGAAGGGAAAAACATTTTAGAAAGATGCATATGTACATATTAACAATCTCAGCAGACAGAGAAAATTAATTCATCACTTTCCTTCTGCAAGTAAATTACAATCTAGATGTACATTTAAAACATGTAGTAAGACAATAATGACCAGTGATTCTAATATCATCATCAATCATAATCGATATTTGGTAGGATTGTGAACTATATCTTACCGTTTGCAAGACTACCAATGATGAAGTATCTGTGAAAGCCGGTCCAACTGTTGGTCCTAGGTTCACAGATACTTCATCATTGGTAGTCTTACAAACGGTAAGATATTGTTCACAATCCTACCAAATATCGAAAATGATTGTATATGTATATATATATATACCCAGAAGTAGATACAGAAGGAATATATTAGAATCACTGGTCATTATTGTCTTACTACATGTTTTAAATGTACATCTAGATTGTAATTTACTTGCAGAAGGAAAGTGATGAATTAATTTTCTCTGTCTGCTGAGATTGTTAATATGTACATATGCATCTTTCTAAAATGTTTTTCCCTTCTTACTTCAGTCAGCCCCATAAAGTCTCCTGAAGAAGCCCTCACTGGTGAAACATGTTGAGCGGGGTATAGCTGACTTCATGTAGGACCTGTCCGTGTTTTGTCCTATTATATTCATTGTGTGTTTTTGTACATGGATTTTATATTGAATTTGTGTTATTTGTATTTACTAAAATGACTCTAGATGTTTTTAATATATATATATGTGTTTTTCTGAGATTATTATATAAAAAAAACTATGAAGGGCACCTCAAAAGTCCTTGGAACCCTTAACTGAGTTCCGTTCTGACTATTGTCTTTTCAAAAATGTTCACGTTTTGGACGTGGTGCCCATTCGGCGCCTCCGTTGCTCAATACCTATATCTCTACTGGGATTAATAGGATATACACATATATAAACACACCTTTGTGAGTAGCATGGATTATAATTTGTGGTGATTACGTTATTTGCAGTATTACACTATGTGCTTATATGGTACTTCCTTTCTGGGAGCTTCTGACACCTTCTAGAGGAAGGGGAGGAAGAATTCTTCCAGAGGGGAGATACAGAGGAAGAGCTGCATTGGAGTTTTATGGAAGGCTTTGTTTCAAAAATTGGCGGGTAAGGGTACACATATAACAACACATCGTGTGATCCAGTGGAGATATATTTTTTATGATTTTGATGTAAGCTCATTATCAACCCATTGTTAATACACTAATTGGGCTAGACATACTACACTATGTGGTATTTTCTTTTTTTGAGATTATTCACCTCCTAAGTGAAGTACTACAAGGGATTAATAACCAGAGAGGATGATGTTGAAGTCTTTGGTCTACATTGGACTTGGAAATACTGAGAATTTTTGGAAAGACATTTATTTGGACACAGGGGTATTGAGGACATTTAATAGTTAGCGCTGATCTTAATATTTATTATAATTAAAGTATTGCTTTGTGTTGCCTGGAGCTCATTGTGTACCAACTTGGTAAAAATCTTTCCCAACTTTGTGTGTGTTTAACCACTTCCCGACCGCCGTATGCAAAATGACGGCCCGGAAGTGGCTTAGTTATCCTGACTGGACGTCATATGACGTCCTCAGGATAACAAGCCGCCGCGCGCCGGGGGGGGGGGGG
>BLSH010349526.1:415995-426117 GCA_018402905.1 Glandirana rugosa | reverse complement strand
CCGTTATTACCCGTGACTATCCACCCTAAATACTCGTGACTATCCTCCGTGATTACCTGTGACTATCCACCCTAACTACCCGTGGCTATACGATGTAGTTACCCGTTACTATCCGTCGTAACTACTCGTGATTATCCGCCGTGACTATCCGTCGTGACTACTAGTCCCGTGATTAATAGTCACATTTGTTAAATGACTGTAACAACGGTCAATTGCCGAGAGGAAAGGAGTGGGTCTGTGTCACACCCTCCTTTCCCGACGCCTAATACGGGTTCAGACAAATGTACACTATTCGACTAGTGTACCATTTCCTGGGTACACTAACACGACCTACAGGTCTGGGTGCATGGCCCTGAGACAGAGGCATAACTAGAACCCTCAGGGCCCCGGTGCAAGAAACCATGATGGGCCCCCTGACCCCCCCCCCATTCAAGCCCCGTTGACATCCTCCCAGAAATCTGCTTCTCACTAGTCACCTGGGACGTGCATCCAGCACAATCACATGGGTCCTTTACCATGTGATCAGCTTATCACATGTAAACAGACTTGGGCATAATCCGCAGCCCTTTCCTCCCACACTGTGTCTGGGTGAGGAAAGGAGAGCCGTTAACTGGCAACAATGTCAGTAAATTGTTTACACTGATAATTAGTGCCCTGATCATCAGTGCTGCCTATCAGTGCCGCCTATTAGTGCTCATCAATGCTGCCTATCATTGCCCATTGATGTAGCATATCGGTGCCCATCAATCCCACCTATCAGTGTCCATTAGTGCCTCCTATCAGTGCTCATAAATCCCACCTATCAGTGCCCATTATTGCCTCCTATCAGTGCTCATTAATCCCACCTATCAGTGCCCATTAGTGCCTCCTAGCAGTGCTCATCAATCCCACCTATTAGTGCGCATTAGACCCTCCTATCAGTGCTCATCAATCCCAAATATCAGTGCCCAGTAGTGCCTCATATCAGTGCTCATCAATCCCACCTATCAGTTCCCATTAGTGCCTCATATCAGTGCTCATCAATCCCACCTATTAGTGCCTCCTATCAGTGCTCATCAGTGCCTCATATCAGTGCTCATCAATGCCACCTATTAGTGCTCACCAATGCCACTTATCAGTGCAACCTATCATTGCTCAGCAATGCTGCCTACCAGTGCAGCTTTTCAGTGCTGCCTAGCAGTGTTTATCAATGCTGCCCATCAGTGCTCAATACCCATTAGTGCCACTTATCAGTGCTTATCAATGCCGCCTATCGGTACCCCCTCATTAGTGCAGCATATCAGTGGCCTTTAATGCTGCCTATCAGTGGCCATCAGTGCCTCCTATCAGTGCTCAGCAATGCTGCCTATCAGTGCTCATCAATGCTGCCTATCAGTGCCCATCAGTGCAACCTATGAGTGCTCATCAATGCTGTGTATCAGTGCCACCCAGTGCAGCCTATGAGTGCTGTCTATCAGTGCTCATCAATGCTGCCTATCAGTGCCACCAATTATTGCTCATCAATGCCACCTACCGGTGCTGCCTATCAGTGCTCAGTGATGCCGCCTATCAGTGGCATCTTTGGCTGCTCATCAATGCTGCCTACCAGTGCAGCTGATCAGTGCTGCTTATCCATGCCCAACAATGCCGCCTATCAGTGCTCATCAATGCCGCCTATCAGTGCCCATTAATGCCACCTATCAGTGCCTCCTCATCACTGCAAAATATAAGTGGCCATTAATGCTGCCTATCAGTGCCCATCAGTGCTGCCTATCAGTGCTCAATGCCCATCAGTGCCACCTATCAGTGCTCATCAATGCAGCATATCAGTGCCCATTAATTCTGCCTATCAGTGCCACCTATCAGTCTCCATTGATGATGCCTATCAGTGCCCATTAGTGCCTCCTATCAGTTCAGCCTATTAGTGCTTATCAATGCTGCCTTCTCAGCATGACAATGAGCTGAGAGCATCTCTATCATAGAACAGCTCAGAGCCGGTATTAATAGTTCTCCCTCCCCCTCCATCCTCTCTCGAATGGGATGGGAGAGGATAGGAGATAGCCGATCTGCTCCCTCTCCCCACAACTCTCTCCTCCTGTGTGTGCACTGTGGGAAGTCAAGTGTGAAGCTAACAAGCTTACACCTCCCGCAGAGCACACACAGGAGAGGGGGGGAAGGTGGAGCAGATCAGCTGTCTCCTGTCCCAACCCGTGCAAGAGAGGACGGAGGGGGAGGGAGAACTATTAATGCCAACTCTGAGCTGTTCTATGAGAGAGACACTCGCAGGTCATTGCCATGCAACTAGTAACCCCGCTGGGGCCCCCGACAGTGGCTGAATGCCAGGGCCCGGTCCAAAGTGTGACTGTTGCGACCCTGGTAGTTCCACCACTGCCCTGGGCTCAAACTGTCTGTAAGATGCGCTGGCTCACCAAATCAAGACCTATGAGGCTGTTAAAAGTCAACAGTTTATTGATAAAAGCACAGGAAGTAAAAACAAGGCTGATGTCTGATCACATACAGGCATGAAATAATTTTTCAAAGGAAATGATCCCTCGTTCACAACTGATGTGAGCTCACTTAAAGACTCTTGAAGCTGACCAATAAAGGAATGGATGACCCTGCTCCTGTTGCTGGATGCCAGTGGGTGGGGAGGGAATTTCACGAAACATGCAGTCATTTGTGACCAGACTCTGTCTCTCTATCCTCAGCCTCGGATCTCCAGCGAGAGTGTGATCTCCTCTCCTCCTGGCTCCCCCCAGCGGCTTCCCCTGCTTCCCCTGGTGCGACTGTCCATTCGCTCATTCCGGTGAGCTGACTCTGACTCCCATGTCAGATCACGTGACATACCAACACGGAAGTGAGCGACAGCCGGTGGATTCACCATCCACCCAACTTCCCCAGCAGTGCTCTAGCAGGTGGCTCTGACCCACAAGAGACCCATCGTGAGCCAAGGCAGCCTCGCTCCCTCTCCTTCCAACAGCTCCCAACTTCCCACCCACTGGCATCCAGCAACAGGAGCAGGGTCATCCATCCTTTTGGTTGTCAGCTTCAGGAGTCTGTAAGTGAGCTCACATCAGCTGTGAAGGAGGGATCTATCCTTTGCAAGTTTATTTCATGCCTGCATGTGATCTGACATCAGCCTTGTTTTTACTTCTTGTGCTTTTATCCATAAACGGTTGACTTTTAACAGCCTCATAAGTCTTGCTTTGGTGAGCCAGCGCACCATTAATGTGTTTTTGTGCCACTCATTTGTCTATTGAGTCTGGGTGCTCCGGCCCCATGCAATCTGCTTTACCACTAAATTTTAGTGCTCTTTGCCCTCAAGATGCATCTGGAACCCCCTTGTTGTTTTTCTCAAACTGTCTGTGTTTGGGGCCGCGCACCCACACCGGATGTGAGATTGGGGACAGCAACTGTGCCTGTGCAGCTATTTACTCCATTTTTATCTCTATTCTCATCACATTTATAACTTTTTAACATTTTGTTTAGAAAACGTATCTTCTGTTATTTAAATTCCGTAGATTTGAAACTATAAATGCTTTAGTGATTCTGTGCAGGTGTAGTTATGTTTACCTCATTTTTGAAGGTCCAAGGTCTTTATTCATGCAGAGTTTTGAAGCAAAACTGCACAGAAATTTAGCTTCACTTAAAAACTGGCGTATAATAGCTTTTTTTGCTATAAATTAGAACCTTGTAATTGCCCCATGTTTCTAAAATATCTGCTCACAGCATTCACTGAATTCAGATATATTAAATTTTGTATCAGTTTTGTCACACACATTATACATTTTTCTTTATTGGGAAATTTTACTTTTGGCCATTCAGAGGAAAGCAACAGTTTAAACTTTATTGTTGCCCATTCCATCTAAGCATACTCACCTTCATTTTGCTTTTCTGCCAGTATGTCCACCCACCAGAAGAAAAGAGAGTAATCCCTATGGAAGCTAGAACCATTACTTAAGGGACAACTGTACCTTGGTTGAGAATTTTTTGCTTTTGGTTTTAATTAGGTTACCCCCATTCCCTTTAGGCTGGGTTCACACCAGTGCAAATTGGATACGGGTTTCTCTGCATCCAATTCGCATTTCAGGAGATTGTGACCAGCTCTCTATGGAGCAAACTGCACAGAAGTTCTGTGTATCTTCTAGTCCATTTCAGGTCCGAATTCAGCCAAAATTCGGGCTGAAATAGGACCTGAAATGGTGAATGGGATGCACCAGACCCCTGCTGTGAGCCGCTCTGTGTTGCAGTGTGAACACAGCCTGAGTGATTCTTACCTGGTCTTTATACTACCTTTAGCCTTGATCCAGTGATCCTAATTGTGTGGCCCTATTCCTCCCTTTGGGAAATCCATACACCTCTAGACCATTTGACACCACCATGAGTATGGCTTTCCATCACTAGAACCTGAAGTCACACATTCTTTGGCTACAAAGCAAAGCCCCTTTGCTAGGTTCACCTCTGTTACATAGGCCATTTTCCTATTGCCCCTAACATAGTTTAAAAATATTGTGACAATGTAGGGGCAATGCAGTGGCTTAGTGGTTAGCATTTCTGCCTTGCAGTCCTGGTCTTATTGGTTCAAATCTCAGCCAGGACACTATGAGCATAAATGTTGCATGATCTTCCTGTGCTTGTGTGGGTTTCCTCCCACACTCCATAGACATGCTAGTGGGTTCATTGGCTCATGTCTACACTAGCCCTAATATATATACATGTTAGATCGGGACCTTCGATTTGCAAGCTCCTTGAAGACCTGAATTTGAGTGTGTAAATTGTCATGTAAAAAAAAAAAAAAAGAAGATGAATAACCATACCTAAAAAGCTCCCTTTTTGGTGCTGCCACCTATTGGCACAGGCCTATTAAATAGCATTTAGGGGTAGTATACGGTTGACACATCCTCCATGTTCCCCTCCTTGTTGGGCACCCATGTGGGCAGGGCCGTCTTTAACACAGGGCAAAAGGGGCAGCTGCCCCGGGCCCAGTCATTATTGTGGGGCCCAAAGTAGCTTCCCCTTGAGTCCGTACTGCCCACAAATAGCTGATTAGTGGATTCAGAAAAGCCCAAGAAAATGTTTGCCCAGGGTCCAATCAATATTAAAGATGGCCCTGCGAGTGGGTCACATAGAAGGCCTACCCCAGGGTGGGTTCTTCAGAGCTATGCTAGGCACCTTGCACAGGGTCGCTATCTTACACATGGGGTACCTTTACTTGAACAGATGACTGAACTCTAATTGGCTTCCTTGATGTTAATGTATACTGCCACTGTCATGATGCAATTTGGTGGAACAAGCTAAGCCAATGCCTTCTCCGCCTTTCCAGCGTATCTTTGCTACCTCACTCCCAGTAACAGAATGGGGCCCGCAGTGCACCTAGCGAAGGCTCCATGGGTGCACTCACCCAGCTCTTCTTCTTCTGTGCCTGTGCACAGGCTGAGGACTTCTGTGGTGCTGATCTGCTATTGGAGGATGGACCGCTCACAGAATGAACCCCGACAACAATAACTCCTGCAAGAGGCTATCCCATCTGTCACATGTACACGCCTCCTTTACCCATGGTAACCACTTGTGTTTTCTCACTGTATTAACTCTTGTACTGCTGTCTTAATACCCCAATGTGTCTCAACTGACCCAATTGGGAACTATGTGTACCAGTTACTTGCATTACACCCCTTTAGTAACTTCACACCAGGCAAGATCAGGCAAGGACAAAGTTTCAAAGACTTTACCAAAAATTTGCAGCATAAAGAACAAAATGCACAGTTTCTTCCCTAACATCCCTAGTCCCTAACTTAGGCTTAGAAGCTGCCCCAGCATACCTGCACAGGATAGAGTCCATTATGGCAGAGCTCCAGAACTGTCTTTGCGTGATTTCTAGATTTCCGTTGTCCTATACTCTGTAGAAGGCTCTTTATCCATGGCTGCTCCGGCCTCGGCAATAGGCTGTATGTCCCATATTACGTACTCTCTATCATCAACAACATCTCTCTTTGGACTGGACCCCTGTCCCTTTTTAACCACTTGACCTCCAAAAGATTTACCCCCTTCATGTCCAGGCCATTTTTTGCGATACGGCACTGCGTTATTTTAACTGACAATTGCACAGTCATGCAACACTGTACCCAAATACAATTTGTGTATTTTTTCCCCATTAATAGAGCTTTCTTTTGGTGGTATTTGATCACCGCTGAGTGTTTTATTTTTTGCGCTATAAATAAATAAAGACCGACATTTAAAAAAAAAAAAAACAATATTTTTTACTTTCTGCTATAAAACATATCCAATAAAAAGTGTAATTTCTTGATAAATTTAGGCCATTATGTATTCTACTACATATTTTTGTTTAAAAAAAGCACAATAGGTGAATATTGATTGGTTTGCACAAAAGTAGTAGAGTTTACAAACTATGGGATATATACTGGAATTTTTATTTTTTTTATTTATTTATCTATATACTAGTAATCGGCAACTTATAGCAGGACTGCGATACTGCGGCAGACAATATAAAAATATGCATTGTCACTGTACTAATGACACAGGCTGGGAAGGGGTTAAACATCTAGGGAGATCAAAGGGTTAAATGTGTGCCTAGCCAGTGTTTTTGTGCTGCTTTTATTAAGGGAAGTGATGGATTTTATTCCCTGCTTCACAGGGAAGAAAAAGTCCATGACTTCCCCCCTGTCAGAACGGAGTTCTGCCTTGTTTACATAGGCAGAGCTCTGTTCTGTGTCTGTGTTCCCCATGACTAAGCTCTGGGGGGCAGAGCAAAACGCATTGGGGGCGTGGCCTGGTCGGAGTCCAGGCTGAGGTTACCACCCCAATCACCTCTCGGGATACCTAGATGTGCGGTATTCAGGGTATTCAGGTATCTTCCTCTTGACTCTGTTCTGTGTCTCTGGCCGATGATTGGCGGGTGCCGGTGGACTTCCATTGTCCGGCACCCGCAGATCGGCTTCTGCTGAATCTCGTATATACTGTACATATATATATGTGATTATGCACAGGAGGACATCCCTATAGCAGTATATCTGTTATAGGGCAGTCCATAAGTGGTTATATAGCACAGGATCAGAGGGACAGACCCAAGAAAGCCCCCCAAAAAAGACCTGTGAAGTATATCAACACTAACCCTCCTGGCTGCGGCACCATTGAACTCAACCAGCTTACAATACAGTTTGCTGCAGGATTGTATCTCGAAGTGCGGCTTTCATTTTTATTTTGAAACCATTTTGACAGGTTGCTTTAAAAGTCTTACTTTCTAACACACCATGTGACAAGCTGTACAGTTAAATGTTGCTATACGCTTTCTAAAACTGAGCAAATCATTGTATTTGATCAAGTGTGGAAATGTTTTCCTGAAGGCTAAAAATTCGTCTGCCAGCAACTTTCACTTGGCTGAACAAGCAGAAAAGTGGTCATAACATAATTACAGTTCACTGAGATAGGTAAATGATAATGAGATCTCACTTTTTTCATTCTTTTCATTAAGTCATCCTCCATCCATCATTATAAAACTGATTATTAAAATCTTGGCGGTTTCTAAATTATTTATCTTTCCCGCAGGTTTCCTTGTATTGACACGCACCATTTCTTCTGATTTTATCAATTTATGCTATTTATCTTGATCAGTGGTAGATTATATGGCGATTAACAATTTTTTCTCCTCAATGAAAATATTTGCTGATTTCCAGGTGAAAGAAAAATAGTGATGAGTCAGTATTGGCATGCAAAAAAAATTCTTACTCAGGCACTTACTTTAATAGGAGAGTTCTCACTTCAAAACCAAGGGCATACAGTGCCTTGAATAAGTATTCATACCCCTTGAAATGTTCCACATTTTGTTATGTTGCAACCAAAAACATAAATGTATTTTATTGGGATTTTATGTGATAAACCAACACAAAGTGGCACATAATTGTGAAGTGGAAGGAAAATGATAAATGATTTTCAATTTTTTTTACTAATAAATATCTGAAAAGTGTGGCGTGCATTTGTATTCAGCCCCCTTTACTCTAATACCCCTAACTAAAATCTAGTGGAAATAATTGCCTTCAAAAGTTGCCTAATTAGTAAATAGAGGCCACCTGTGTGTAATTTAATCCCAGAATAAATACATCTGTTCTGTGAAAAATCACTGAGTTTTGTTAGAGAAACTTAGGCTACTTTCACTCTGGGGTGGTGGGACGGTGGCGGTAAATCGCCGCTAGTTTCAGCACTATGTCGTGGGGATTCTTTTCTTCAGCAGGGACAGGAAAGCTGGTCAGAGTTGATGGAAAGATGGATGGGGCCAAATACAGGGCAATCTGTTAGAGTCTGACCCTAAACATACAGCCAGAGCTACAATGGAATGGTTTAAATCTAAGCATATTCATGTGTTAGAATGGCCCAGTCACAGTCCAGACCTAAATCCAATTGAGAATCTGTGGCAAAACTTGAAAATTGCTGTCCACAGACACTCTCCATCCAATCTGACAGAGCTTGAGCTATTTTGCAAAGAAGAATTGGCAAAGTGTCACTCTCTAGATGTGCAAATCTGGTAGAGACGTCCCCAAAAAGACTTGCAGCTTTAATTGCAGTGAAAGGCGGTTCCACAAAGTATTGACTCAGGGGGGATGAATACAAATGCACCCCAACTTTTCACATATTTATTTGTAAAAAATGTTGAAGACCATTTATCATTTTCCTTCCACTTCAAAATTATGTGCCACTTTGTGTTCTATCACATAAAATCCCAATAAAATACATCTAAGTTTTTGGTTGTAACATGACAAAATGTGGAAAATTTCATGGGGTATGAATACTTTTTCGAGGCACTGTAAGTACTGTCATAGCAGCCCATGGGGATGCGATGGGACCCAGGGGCGGGGGGTGAGCTCTGTTAATGTATAAAAATATATTGAAAAGATTAATAGACCTTATCACCTGTGTTCCTCAGTTTACTCTCTCATATTGTTGATTCAGTGGTTGAGGAACACAGGCCACCTCTGTAAATAAATGCAGCTGCTGTCCCAAACCAAATTAGGTAATGCAATAATTAAAAATGTAAACATTTTGTATTGTGACATACATATGAAGAAAATAATACAACAAATTGTATATGCTCTGTTTCGGAAAGACAGGGTAAAAAGGAAGGGTGGTGGTGTCTGTCTCTAAGTGAGAAGTGATCTCAAAGCGAGTGTGAATGAGGACTTAGTTCATGGAGAGTGTGATGAGTCTGAAGCATTATGGGTAGATCTGCATATGGGTGTGCGCACTACAAAGGTTATCATTGGAGTTTGTTATAGACCTCCCAGTGTTAAAGAGGAGGTGGAGACTCCTTGCACAGATAGAAAGAGCTGCAAGGGCTGGGAAAGTGATAATAATGGGGGATTTTAACTACCCGGAAATTAATTGGAGTAATGGCACTGCAGGGACAGCTAAAGGGCATAAATTTTATGGTCCTGTTTATTGAGGCCCCAACTAGGAATGACGCTTTGCTGGACCTGGTAATCTCAAACCATGCAGAGCTTATTGATAATAGGTGTATTGCGCTTAGGATAAAGGTTGCTCGACTGCTGCCCTCCAGTATTTCCTCCCGTGGGTGGGATTGGTGTAAAGTGAATGAGGTTTGGGTGTGGCGCTGTCTGAGCTTTGGGTATAAGGGAAAATAGTGTATGTCAGTGCAAAAAACGCTAATAAAATGCAATAGTTTCAGTGTAGATTTCCGTGTTAGTCCATAAATGTGCAAAGGGTGCTTGAAAAATGATGTATATGTTGTGTTTGTAGTGCTATAATTAAACACATAAAAATTGTAAGGCAACGTCACTAACAAAAAATAAATATAAATGAAACGCACAACTTAAATAATAAAAAACTTTTCTAGAAATTGTAACCAAATATTTAAGAGTATATGTACAGTCCAAAATTAGGGTCTGGTATGTGCGTGCTGCTTTCCTCAGAAAAACAACAAATGTGTCCATAAACCAAAAAACAAACAAATTAGGAAATCCTTTTGTTGTATGTGATAAGAAATGGTTAATCCGTGTTGTATATGTAGTAAAAAGTTCGTGGGAAACGTGTAAATACCTGATTGTGCCTTTAGATGTGACTTTGATAACGTAAAATAATCGCAAAAAACGTGACTGTATGTGATAAAAGGGAATA
>BLSH010349526.1:384765-407433 GCA_018402905.1 Glandirana rugosa | reverse complement strand
GTTAAAATCATTTAGTTCGGGGGACCCCAGTACAAGTTTTTTTATTTTATTTTCTTTTTTTTTACACTATCCTTTTATTTTATTTTTTTGAACATGACCCCAGGGGGCTTGATTTACTAAAATTGTAGCGTGCAAAATTTGGTGCAGTTCTGAATAGAAACCAATCAGCTTCCAGGTTTTATTGTAAAAGCTTAATTGAACAATCTGAAGTTAGAAGCTGATTGGCTACCATGCACAGCTGCACCGAAATCTGAGTGCCCCATTTTAGTAAATCTCTCTCCAGATGTCTCATCTGAATCCACAGCATCTGATCAAACAGAGATTGATTTGATCACAAGCTTGTACAATCCAGTAATGGCTTGTGAACATAAAACTGAAACCGAAAATGACAAAAACCTAGTCGCTTCTGGTTTCTGATGTCACAGAAGAGGGGCAAGAACTCTGTGGAGGAAGAACAAGGACCCCCTGTTGACTCTTGTAGATTTAATCAAGTGACTGTATAGCCATTTGCATCACTTCTACTTTAAAGAGCTTTGATACTGAGATGATGCCTGCAGCTGCTATGCATAACCTTTTCAATGTGAGGATGTCCTATGACATCCACTGGGGAGAAGTGGTTAAGGTAAAAAATCATTCATGTTCAGCTCACCCTAAATACTTAGCTGAGCCCGATCTTGATCCAGTGGCGTGCCGGTCTGTGTTCCCTTTGATATTAATAATGATTTTTTCCATCAGACTGTTTTTTTAAATAAACAATCCGTTTAGATAGAAACAGAAATCAGGCTACTGTTGAGTTTGTTTGAGGATACTTGGCAAACAAATGTCTTGGTAACAATTCCACAGGCTGTCCTAAAACAATGGGAACTCTAAAACAATTGTTGCATTTCAGTTGACTGTTGTTCAGTCTGTTGTGTAATTGTGTAAACAATAAATTGACAACCTGACATATATGACCTATGATATGTATAATGCGATAGTGCCATCTTGAGGTAGAACTTGAGAATGCCTCTCTAATTGAAAATGGTACAGTTGGAGCAGTCTGTTGTTTTGTAACTAAGGTAACCAAGTTTGTAACTGTTGTCAACAAAAGCTTGACAGGCAGACATATAAAAGGTTGTCAGGCATAAGCTGAACAGGACTCCATAATGCCTTAACATCAATGAAGGTCTGTACCAGAAGATCTGAAGACGCTTTTGCCTGATCTCCCGCAACTGCTTAAGAAGCTTGAGTCCTCATTGTCAATGAAGATCACCAACACACAGTAAACGGAGTTACTGTGTATTTCTAATGTTACAGGCCATAGTTTCTGCTTATTTGCTAGGCATTTTTTATTTGTTATAGGTATATCTGTTTGTCTTGAATTGTATTCCTAATATTGTAAAAGTTTTGTATGTACAGCATTTTTGTTTAGTAAAAGCACATTTATACACTGCAGAGGTCTGAGCTGCCTTGCTTAAACCGCAAAGTAACCTTACTAGATAGAGGCAAGCAAAACACCATCTTCAGCAGTGCTGCTTTCTTTTTCCACACGGGGCTAATGTCCCGTAGACACGATCCGAAAATCGGATGACAGATCGTCCTTTTTTTTGCATGCTAATCTCAGATCGAATCGGATTAGTGTACTAAAGTCACGAATATTCTCGTACGATAGAATAAAATATCAGAAGTGATGTCATGCTTGTCCGATCGAATATTATCTGATGAACTGTCATGATCGGCTCTCGTAAGCTGTGTACTAACGATCCGATTATCGTACGATCGCATCGTATGCGGTATTTTTTGTCCGATTTTCGGATCGTGTGTACGGGGCATAAGGCAGCAGTGGGAATCATTGGCTCTTGCTGCTGTCAATCAAATTCCGTGAGGAGGGAGTGGGGGCGGAGACAAGCCTCACTGTAGGTGTCAATAGACGAACATAGCCCGGCTTAGGATTGAGCCTGCACAGGTGCCACCATGGGAAGCAGCTTCCCATGGAGACACACAGAGAAGAGGAGAAGCCAAGAGCATTGGCGGGGGACCCCAGATGGAGAGGATCGGAGCTTCTTTGTGCAAAACCATTTGAGTAGAGCACAGAGCAGGTAAGTATAACATGTTTGTTATTAAAGGGAAAAAAAGAACCTTTACTAGTAAGGTCTGCCCTATAGCAGTTTCACTGATACAGGGCAGCACCTCTGCGCCAGATAACGTATATATACGCAATCCGACATTTCCGGGTAGGGGTCGCGCATGTGTGCCGTCGGTCGCTCGCTCCCACTGTGATTACTCACAGAAGGAGCCTATCGTAGGTATCGCAGACTCGATGTCCACCGGCACCTGCTGATCATCCTGCAGAGAGACAGAACAGTGGTCTACCTATGTAAACAACGCAGATCGCCTTTCTGACAGGAGGAAAGGCATGGATCCTGTGTCACTGCAAAGCAGGGACTAGGATCCATGCCTTCCCCTAGTGAAAGCACCTCACACAGTGCAGTAAAACACTGGTTAGGCACACATTTAACCCTTTGATCTGCCCTGATGATAACCCCTTCCCAGCCAGTGTCATTAGTACAGTGACAGTGCACGTTTTTAGCACTGAGCTCTGTATTAGTGTTACTGGTCCCCAAAAAGTTTCAAAAGTGTCAGTTAGTGTCCGAATGTCCACTGCAATATCGCAGTCCCGCAATAAGTCACTGATTCCATTACTAATAAAAAAAATAAATAAATAAAAATATTCCATAGTTTGTAGACGCTATAACGTTTGCACAAAGCAGTCAATATACGCCATTGTGATTTTTTTAACCAAAGATATGTAGCAGAATACATATTGGCCTAAATTTATCAAGAAATTTGATTTTGTCAATTTTTTTAATTGGATGTTTTATAGCAGAAAGTAAAAAATATTGGGTTTTTTTTTCAAAATTGTCTGTCTTGTTTGTAGCACAAACAATAAACACAGATTAACGCCAAAAGAAAGCTCTATTTGTGGGGGAAAAAGGACATAAATTTTATTTGGGTACAGCATTGCACGACCACACAATTCTCATTTAAAATAAGGCAGTGCCGTATCGCAAAAAATGGCCTGGTCATGAAGGGGGTGGAGCCAAGCCCTGCCCTTACATTACAGATTTACAGCTATTTTACTACATATCCACAGAGATGGGTGGGATGGAAATGGACTGTACTATATAAATGAATGAAACACAAGCAGTCTGCTATTGCATAAATTAGCCCCAGACAAATGCATGCAATGAAAGGAGAGCCGGATTGACTATGGGAAAGGACATGATAAAAAGAGTAGAAACAATGGATACATTTATATATACAGTATATATATATATATATATGTACAGTATTTACAGTGTGGCCATTTTTCATCACCATAACAAGTAGGTCGAAATAAAAGTTATTCAATTTCTCCTAATAAAACTTATCAAATGTGAAGCTTGATGTTATTTTTCACCGATTTACTTTATGCCAGAGTAATGGCTTAAGAAATATTGTTGTTGCAAACTCTTCTTTTTGTTATTATTCTCGTACAATTGGTTTTCTATAGAAATAAAAGTTGCTAAAAGTCTCCAATGAATAAGATGCAAGTCTTGCTTTGAATGCAGCCATTATGTAGCTGATGTTATTGGCATAAAGGAATTGTATAGCAATAAGGCAGACAAAAGCAAGGAGATAACATTGCATTGTTGTGCTAAGACCTTGAGGTGTGAGGGTGGTGTATAGCCTCGAGATTTGTTCATTCCAGCTCTGTTATGTAAACAAAAAATACAAGATTTAGTCCTACACAAAGGATAAAATGAGAATGCGTTTATGTCTTCATTGTTCCAAGTCTAGTAGAAAGGCAGAAGCAATAGAAAAAGCACAGTCCATTTTGAAGCTAATTAGAGAATAAAATTCAAACAGCAAAAATAAGAAAATTTCTCTGAATGTTATGTACCTGTTAAATTATTTTTGTCAACAAAGCTTAAAGACTAATGCTTAGTACACATGGGCCAATGTCGGACGACATTGGGCGGTTCAATAAAGATTGGTCGACATTCAGCCCGTGTGTAGGGCAGCCGGTCCGAAAGAAGCCGGCCGGATTTTGATGGTCTTGCATGCTGGAAAACCAGCAGCCCACCAGCTGCCAATCAGCTGTCTCAGCCAATGGTCGAGAGCAGTGTTTTAATGTGTACTAGCCTTAAGCCCCGCCATGCACGATTCAGATCTTGGCTGGTTCAGCAGGGACTGGCTGAGATTCGAGCCATTAATGTGCAGGCTGAATGTACCAAGGCTGAATCCTGCCGTATTCTCTTGTGGCTGCCCCCCCCCCCCACCCACAGGGAGAAGACAATGGCCCGATAGGAGGAATTCCCACATCAACACTGTCGGTATTGATGGGGAATGAAGCAAGTTTCTTTCCTATGCCTAAACATAAAGCTGGCCGTACATAGATCAAAATTCAGCTGGTTCAGCACGGACCGACCAAATTGCGATTCATGCATGGGCACTGTGGTTGAACAAAAGATGAAAACAAAGAAGGTGCCTCTAAGTCAGTGGTTCTCAACTCCTGTCCTCGGGACCCACTAACAGGCCAGGTTTGCAGAAAACTGAAATATATCACAGGTGATATCATTTGCTGCTCAGTGATTGCAGTATTCTAGTCTGCATCTTCCCAAGGTAATACTTAAAATCTGGCCTGTTGGTGGGTCCTGAGGACCGGAGTTGAGAACCACTGCTCTAAGTGCAGCATTAAACAATTTATTAAAGCCAAAGGATAAAATACACTTAATAGAACATAGTAGTGTAAGAGCACATCATATATCTTGTGTTGTCCAGTGTGGTGGGTGATCTTTAGGGCAGGTCCTGTCTAAGGATCACCCACCACACTGGCCTACACAAGATATATGATGTGCCCTTACACTACTATATTCTAGTAAGTGTATTTTATCCTTTGGCTTTAATAAATTGTTTAATGCTGCACTTAGAGGCGCCTTATTTGTTTTTATCTTGTCCTTTAGCGTTTGCTTCTCTCCTGGAGCACTGCCTTGGTGCATCTTAACCATATCACTAAGCCTATCCTCCGTATTGGGACAATTCTCTATGAACTTAGTTGGTACCCAGAAGCGTCCTTCGTATTTACAAAGTGGTTGAACAGAAGTAGATCTACCATTCAACCAGCCTGTCAGATGTTAGCCACTCAATCAAATGGTAAATTCTGGTAAATTCTCACTGTGACACATTCACACACAGGAGGGGTGTTGTGAGGCTACTCACAATTCAGTGGAGGAGCCTTATGGCCCTATAAGCCAGAGGCCTCCCCTGGTTCTGGCATCCCCCAAGGTGCAAGGGACGTCATCCTAAAGTGAGGAAAAACTCTTCACCTCCTGACACTGCCGTCATTCCCAAAAAGACCCTGGAATGACCCATTCCAATCCTTAAATAGGCAGAGGGTGAGGTCAACCCAGATGATATGACAAAACAGTGAAGTGTCCAAAAATTGAAGGGGAGCTCAAAATTAACCTCTGCCTACATGAAGAAGGGGCAATCATGATGAACATTATTATATGGCATTGAGACTACTGTATATAAATTGCAACACATTTAGAATTACAAAAGCATATTCCACCCTACTTGTTCAGTTTGTAATATTGCAAGTAGGTGCAAGCAACAGTATTCTTAATTAACCACTTATGGACCGGAAGGATTTACAACCTTAATAACCAGGCCATTTTTTGCAATACGGCACTGCGTTACTTTAACTGACAATTACACAGTCGTGCGACACTGTACCCAAACAAAATTTTTCCCCAAATAGAGCTTTCTTTTGGTGGTATTTGATCACCTCTGCATTTTTTTTATGCGCAATAAACAAAAAAATAGCGACAATTTTGAAAAAAAAAAACCTATATTTTTTACTTTTTGCTATAATAAATATCCAAAAAAAGAAATATCTAAAAAAACGAATTTCTTCATCAGTTTAGGCCAATATGTATTCTTCTACATATTTTTGGAGAAAAAAAAATCGCAATAAGTGTATACTGATTGGTTTGCGCAAAAGTTATAGCATCTACAAAATAGTGAATAGATTTATGGCTTTTTAAATTTTTTTTTTATCAGTAATGACAACGATCTGTAATTTTTAGCAGGACTGTGGCATTGCGGAGGACAGATCAAACACTTTTGACACTTTTTTGGAACCAATGACATTTATACAGCGATCAGAGCTAAAATAGCCACTGATTACTGTATGAATGTCACTGCAGGGAATGGATTAACACTAGGGGGCGATCAAGGGGTTAAGTGTTCCCTAGGGAGGTGTTTCTAGCTGTGGGGGAGTGGACTGACATGGAGTAGAGATAGATCGCTGTTCCTGATCACTAGGAACAGTGGATCTTTCTCTACTTATAATACAATAAAAAGAATTGCGCAAAAAGATAAAGTCTTCCAGAATATGCAACAATTAGACATAAATGTATTATTATCACAAAAATTGAATAAGAGTCCAAATGCACTGTCCATCTAAGCTTGTCATCAATTGATGTTTTTAGATGAAAAAGACTTCCTCCACCAGGTGCAAAAGAAAGGTAGATAGATGAAGTGCCACCAATCAAGTTAATCAGGTACTCTTACCAGAACACCTTTGTTTACCTATCTCTAGGTAAACGGACAGCGCATGCAGAATAGCCTCTGCGAGCTCTAAGGGATGCTGTTCCTCTCCAACCACCGATCAGGCATGTTAACCAGGCGATTAGACCGGCCTCCAACTTATGCCACGTAATGTCACCAAATTCCCCAGGATGTTGGCTCCGTGCCACATAGGAAAAGGAATAGGACCCCAGATAGTGTAATACAGTTTATTTTGAATATAGCAGATAAAAAGCCAAATGGCTACTTACATTTCTCAATAAAACAAAGCGCTTGTAAAATCAAACAGGTAAGCCGGCTGGTTAGCGTTCCGCCCGTGCTTCCAGGTCACGTGGGGCGACGGTGTCACTGCATCAGACCGCCCGACATGTTTCGTCACAGATGTCTACTTCCCTGACAGAATGGGGATGTCTGTTTACATTGACAGATCCCCATTCTGTCTCTCTCAGGAGCGATCGCAGCCTCTGGCCACACACATCGGCTTCGGTGTCACTCCATGGGCCTGCACCCTCCCCTATGGCTCTTAAAGCGGCCAGCGTACAATGAATGGCAATTTGCGCAGCCGTGCCAACCTGCCGCAGTACAACTGTGTCGGCTGGTTGGGAAGTAGTTAAATAAATACATTGTAAATCTTTTTCTCTTTCCAGCTATCATGTAATCAGTTATAGTTTTAGTTCCATCGCTCTTCTATGTTCTCCTTTTTTGAAACTACCCTTTATTTTTTTCATAAAAAAAGTTCCATGCTGTGTCTTTCGCTAAAGCAAGTACTTTTTGTTGATAAATCAAAGTAATTGGCAAATAATGATTACAAGTGTAACATACACTAATGCCAAAGCAGCGAAGATAAAAAGCCATGCAGACAGCTTGTGTAGATGTAGCTACCGTGCCACACAATTACAGTTTAAGCAATTTCTATAATGCTCTGCAATGGGGAGGAGAAAAAAAGACTTCAGATCAAGTACACCTAACTCTGTTATTGTAACAACCTGTCCAGGACAATAGTAGAGTATGTTAACCATCAAATATGCTTTTTAGTAGGAAAATTAACACTGGTTATTGTAGCACGTAACCATTGTTGGATACAACACAAGGTAATAGATCACTAAGTGTGGTGCTCTGCCTAGAACTATTGTGCAGGAAGATAATGTGTTTGTGCTGGTATATTAGACATTTAACAGTTCTCTTGTGTCTCAAAAGTGAATCTTGGCATGTGTACTTATTCAGCTTGTAAGTGAACTGCACACAAACATATCCATTTTGAATAAGCCTTGCCCTTAAAACAACCTACTTATGCTCACTTTTTATTGTAAGTTCCATGATTGACATCTCTAAATGGTCCAAATCAACCAATCGGCAATTACTCTGTGGAAAGCAGACCAGTACAAAATAGATTTTTAAGGATTAGCACTTTGCAATAAGGGCTCTTTATTAACTAAGCCTGCCTGTTTCTTAGCTAATTATATTAAATGTTATAGAAGAAACTGTGTAGGAGAGAGAAGATCAAACACTTAAGGTTGTAAAGCTTATAAGGTAATAACTTTATTATTCTTCCACGTAAAAACATGTTCTGTTCAACAAATAAAATCAACCATGCAAGTTTTTTTCAGGATAAAGCACCATGGATATCACTTATTGTAGAGATGAACAATGGTAACAGGCCAGATGTGTGGGATGTAGACAAATTTCATGGCTTAAAAAACGGCCTTATAACTCTGGCTTATAACTCTGCCTGTCTTATCTCACTATCTCTACAGCTAGTTTCATTACCATGGACTTATACATTGATTTGTATTGTTTGTTTTTCCTTTCCCTTAGAGGTTTTTTTTCTCTTTTTTTTCTAACATTTGGCTAAAACAGTTTTTATTCAGTACTGCTTGGACCTTGAAGAAGGGGAGATACCCCGAAAGCTTGTCCTGAAAAATTTTATGTTAGTGCAAATAAAAAAAGTATCACGGACAGTACTCAGTTTTCCATGGCTTAAAAAAGATTTCCAATTTGCATTTACAATGATTAAAAAGCTACAGTATATCTGCCTGTTTCGGCAGGGTAACAAAGTACCGATTGTCATGCTATAACTTACTTTACTGATTTCCCTACCCCTTGGATTACCTTCTATGGCATGTGTTGGACATAAAATTAAAAGATACCATGAGGCTGTGTTCACACTATTTTTATTATTTATTATTATACAGGATTTATATAGCGCCGACAGTTTGCGCAGCGCTTTACAATATTATGGCAGAGAGTACAATTATAATACAATTCAATACAGGAGGAATCAGAGGGCCCTGCTCGTTAGAACTTACAATCTAAGAGGGAGGTTTAAATGAAACGAAAGGGCAATAACTGTGGGGGATGAGCTGATTGAGAAAATAAGAAGTGTAGTTGTTAGGTGGTGGCAGGATAGGCTTCCCTGAAGAGAAAATGGATAGAGATGAAGAGAGATGGATAGATTTGGGGACAGTCTGACAGATTGGGGTAGAGAGTTCCAGAGGATGGGAGAGGCTTGGGAGAAGTCTTGGAGGCGAGTATGAGAGGAGTGGATGAGGGAGCTGGAGAGCAGGAGGTCTTGGGAGGAGTGAATAGGATGATTAGGTTGGTATTTTGAGACTAGGCTGGTGATGTAGCTGGGATCAGAGTTGTGGATGGCTTTGTAGCTCATTGTTAGTATTTTGAAATTAATTTGTTGGGCGAGTGGCAGACTGTCAGGATTTGCAAGCCTTCAGCAAGGGGAAGCAGATCAATGGGCTGCACCTAAAAGAATCAGGACTATGCAGATAAGTGAAAATATATTTATTATAAAAATGACACACTTGCAAAACACCCAACACCAGTAAAAAAAACAAGCAAGTGAAAGAAGGCAAAAACACGACAACCCAAAACCAAACTATCTATCTAACTAAATACAAATGCAAGACACACAAAGGCAAAACAGGCAGATATCAAACGAGAATAGGGAGGAAAATACCGAGGGTGGAATGGTGAAGGAGGGAGCAAAATGCAGGTTCCAGGGGGACAGAACACGGATCAGATCAGGTCAGGTCAGGTCAGGTCAGGAGCATGGATCAGTACAGGTCAGACTCGGGCAGGATACGGCTTGCAGAGAAAACGCTGAAGCACTGGGACTGGGTGTAAGGCGGGCTTATATAGTCCCAGCAGCCCCATCAGGTGTAGCTTAATGACCTGTGTACTCCATCTGCTAGGAGACACCCACTGGTGGCCACCAGAACTACACCCTTTGATATTCCATACAACAGTGCCACCCGCAGGTGACCCGAGCAAGTACACAGGTCCTGACACAGACAATGGAGGGATTGGCAGAGAGGGGTGGCAGACGCTGAACGGTTTGTAAGGTGGATGAGTCTGGCATCAGCATTCATGATGAACTGAAGGGGGGGATAGTCTATTTAAAGGTAGGCCAGTGAGGAGGGAGTTGCAGTAGTTGAGGCGGGAGATGACCGGGGAATGAATCAGGAGCTTTGTGGTTTCATTGGTTTGGAAGGGACGTATTTTAGAGATGTTGCAGAGGTTGAGGCGGGAAGCCTTAGAAAGTGATTAGATGTGGGGCCGACTTTGATCCTACTTTGCTGTACGATTTACCATCCTACATAGGGTCAAAGTTGGTCCGATTTTCTGTGAATGGGATCCGACTTTGATCCCGACAATACCAGGCACCTTGTGCTCTGAGGATCTTGAAGGGGAACTCCACACCAAATTTTAAGAAAAAAACAGCTTGGGGGGACTTAGATTTTGGGGGGGACCCTACACCGTTTTTCAGCATTGGGGTTCCCCTTAAAATCCATACCAGACTGAAGCGTATGGTATGCTTTTGGAGGGGGACCCCAAGCCGTTTTTTTCTTAAAATTTGGCGTGGAGTTCCCCTTCAAGATCCTCAGAGCACAAGTCACATACTAGAGTCGGATCAGTTAAGACAATAATCCAACTTTCATCTGACTTCAATGCTTTTCAATGGGTTGAAGTGGGATCAAATTCAGACAAAAGTAGTACAGGAACCTTTTTCAAAGTCGGCCCAACTTGGTCCGACACAAGTCGGACCAGTTAAAATGGCTCTCATATGGAACCATTGTTTTGCTCCTAATGTCGGTCCGAGAATCAGACTAGTGTGAACCCAGCCTAAAGCTAAAGCTTGTAAAAAAGAGAAGGCACAATATGAGGTAAATCCAAGGAGCTGTGTGACATGCCCTGGGCTTATCTCTATTATTTAGACACACAACCCTCTTAATTGTGACTTTATAGGGCATGAATTCCACAGAGAAATTTGGTTTGATTTATATAAAAAGTCTCATACTTTATTAACAAAAGCTAAAAAAGGGGTACAAGAACCCCATAGACATAGATACAATGGTACATTAGTAGTGTCATAATAGTAGCACATATATCAAAGAGAACCACTTTTCACAACACACTCCTATAGAAATAGAACGGAGTGCTACCCAACGCATTTCGAGGTTATGCGTTGGGTTATGCATTTTTGCTCTTCATCAGGGGAAGTGGTAGTAGTGCAATTAATATAGTGTAAAAACACTGTGGTTACTAAGCGTTTAAGAGATATCAATAGCAGAAAAGGTTTTTTAACTCATATGGTTAAAAAACAGGAGACAGATGTTGCTGCGGCATATTCTGGACCGTCCAACTGGGATGGAAGACGGCCACCAGTCCAGAGGCTCTGCCAAGAGGGGGAGGGAGGGCCCAAGGATGACCCAAACCTCAATCGTCAAAACCCAGCACACCCCAGGTAGTATAGATCTAATGAAAGCAAATATATATATGGGCATAGGTATTTATGAGAATGGGAAATGGCACACCCCTCCCCTAATTGTAAATTGAGAAACCGCTGAAGTCTGAACCTACCAATAGATGCAATAGGGGGTAGATTGAACATATGTAGTCAGGTGGTCCAATTAATTAGTAATCTTAGTCAAAAATCCAATGTGAGGTGGTGCTTATGTATCAGAGTAGTAGCTGAATCTGTGGACAACAACAATATAGACACATAGCTGTTGAATGTGTAATTAAATATCATTAAGTGTAAAAACTAATAATAATAAGGGGTGTATGGGGATGCAAGTGTAGATATGTATGTACATATATTTGTGCAACCATGCACACATATGTGAGAAGAGAGAAAAATAGGGACGGGGGGAGGAGGAACAAAAAAAAGAAAAGGAAATTATATATACTGTAGTGAGTAGATGAAAGGAGGATACTGATAATGATTGGAGCAGGAAGGAGTCAAAAATTGCTTACAAGCTTTTTATAGTATGGAAAAATGCCATGTATTGCCCCGAATACAGATATAGTTCATCCACTCTCCTCAAGAATCCTAGGGGGATCTTGCACTGTCTGAGTAATAAAAGTATACAGAGGATGTGTTCAGTTGTCAGCTGATGCTGCTGCACAAGCAGATAAAAACCATCATGTTAGTATGAACAATGAGTTTATTTATATATGGGTGCAGTACTGGTTACGTATCTCCAATATACATTGATATTGTTCTGGGGATAAATGCCCCCTGCAGCACCCAGGTATGTAACTGCCCATAAACCAAATGAAAAAAGTGTCACCATGCCTGTAAATGTGCAGCACATCCGACCACTATCTCTGGCTGCCAATCAGCAGACAAATGAACACCCCATATACAGTAATAAGCCTTTTAAGTAATTAGTACCAGGCAGCAACTGGATGCGACGAAGGGGAGTGGTCGATGGGTCCAACCCACCACAGCAGGGTCTATGGTGCAAAAAGCCACCCAACCAGAACGGGAGGCACATGGCCGATGGCGGTCACATGTCGGAGATGCCAAACAGGGCACTCTGACATCTTGGCAGTCCCGCCACTGGCAAAGGCACGCCCTCCCGACGAGGTGACGCGAGGAATCGTGCAATACGTTAGGCCAGTGGTCACCATGACAAGGCTGACGCAGCAGGAAGAGCCCTGTACTTCTGTCCTGATGAACTGGATGGGGGAGGCACAGAGGACGAGAGGCCGCTTCACCCAGTGGACATATCCAAAATGGTAGCTCACAGCAGCAGCATAGGAAATACACAAGCAGAGAGAATACATATGCAATATCTCTATTATTTACATCTAACAGTTTTATAGCACTCCTAAAAGAAGCCTATCAATGTTTAAAGACTGGTACATACAAATTTTTTTTTCTCGTTCAACCCAGCGGCTGAGAGCGCTGATCGAGAATCAGTCGGCTGCTGGTTTCTGTTGGACAGGGTGGCATACACACAAGTCAAATGTCAACCATTGTTTTCTTTAAACAGCCGATGTCTACCGACATTCAGCCCATGTGTACAGGGGTAGGTCTAAGTATCTTCAACATTAGAGTCAGTGCAGCTGCTATGCTTGCCCCTCCCCTTCTCCTGCCCAATCACAGAAGGGGTTAATTGATAATTCACTCAAATCAATTTCAACTGTCAGTTTCAATTTTTTTAAATCTACCTCTTTAGTATACCGGAAAATAATGACCCTTCCATGAAGGTCCTTGTTACTACACTTCCTGTTAGGTCTCTTTCAGAGGGGTAGTTGTGGGGCTGCAGTAAAAAAGCTATGCTTTGTGTCCATTGCATTTTAAACTTGGGTTGCTGAGTTTGACAAGCGGCACCACTTGTCAAGCTTGCCCATTGATTTCAATGGGGCAGCACCGGAACCATGTTCAATGTACACAATTGCGGAGCGGTAATGCAGCATTACAAGGTTAAATCAAGTGTTGAGAAGGCGATAAAACCTCTCCTCATTGCTTGTCAAATGCCCTCTGAAAAACATTCCAAATGTGTGTTGCTCTTTAGGGAGCCCCACAATCCACCGTGAGAGCCCCTATAGGGTGATAACGGTCCCTCAATTGTGCTCCTGTGTTGTCATTCTATCACATGCATTCCTGATGGATACTACCAGAGGCTGCAGTGACACACATTCAGCAGATATGTCCACAGTCCAATGCTGCTGTGAGTGCACATAGACAGGAAATGGCTGAAAAATGTTGGAAAAGATTAGCAGCTCTGAGGTGCAAAAAGAGGAAAAAAGTAAATACAGTATTTATTTTTATTCGAAATTTAACAATTTTCTTATGATGCACATTTATAACAGCAACACTGGAATGCAAGCAATAATGAAACCAAAGGTGAAAACAAGTATTTCATGTTAAAAATGTAATTTGATCATGATTCATGGAACATTGGCTCACGCAATATTGTGGTCTTAACTGTTTATATACCAATTTTGAAAACATCAGCTTCATTTTTTTCAACAATGCTTCATCCATCATAAATTTTAATCTAATGGCCTCCATGGCATTTTCAAAATTATGCATGTAAATCACTATGCAAGCCATGTGGGTTTAATGGAATTATCAATATGTATTATGAGGAAATTGGACATTTATCATAAGATACAATGAACAGTAAGAAAAATAGAAGGCCAAATCAATATGTACAGAAACTGAATAAAATATTGTAGAGTTGCATGATCAATAATCTGCATCAGGTAGGTTTGATTATTGTCAGGTATCTATATGATGTAGTAGAAAATGATCGCATATAACAATGATAGGGTCCTTAATCAAATCACATGCAGCTGTTTATTGTGTTGATAGCACAGGAACTTGTAACAGGGAAGCAAAACATACAATGTAATAAAAATGAATTTTCCAAAATATATTAAAATTTTTATTATGTTTGGGCTGAAAATTATATTTTTAATATATAAATATTCACTACTTGCTATTTTTCTTAAAAGGATTCTCCATGTTGAATGAAGAGTTGCCCCATGCTTTAGACCTATTGGTAAGAAAGATAAAAAAAAGTCTAACAAGAATCACATATTAAAAAATAAAAAAGACATATCATATTTCAAGTTTAAGTGATTGTCACTGTTTATTGTGTTAATATCATACGGAGCTTGTTACATAGTTGGTGAGGTTGAAACAAGACACCAGTCCATCCAGTTCAACCTATGATGTGTGTGTACGTGTTTATGTCAATAGTACATTGTATACCCCTGTATGTTGTGGTCATTGAGGTGCCCATCTAATAGTTTTTGAACATATCGACGCTACCTGCAGATATCACTGTTTGAGGAAGAGAATTCCACATCCTTACGACTCTGACAGTAAAGAACCCTCTACGCAGTTTAAGGTTAAGCTGCTTCTCTTCCAACTTTAGTGAATGGCTGTGTGTTTTTTAAATTCCCTTTCAATAAATATTTTTTTTTCCAATGCTAGGGTCACCAGTACAGTATTTGTACATTGATATCATATCCCCTCTAAAGCATCTCCTCTCCAGAGAGCATAAGTTCAATGCTTGTAGCCTTTCCCCATAGCTGAGATCCCTTAATAAATTTGTTGTCCTTCTCTGGACCCTCTCAAATTCCAGCAAATCCCTCCTCAAAATTGGTACCCGGAACTGGACAGCATATTCAAGATGTAGCTGGAGCAGAGTCTTGTAGATTGGGAGAATTATTGTTTTATCTCTGGAATGTATCCCCTTTTTGATGCATGCTAATATTCTGTTGGCTTTGCTTCCAGCAGTCTGGCATTGCATACCTTTGCTGAGCCTGTCATCTACTTGGACCCCCAGGTCCTTTTCCATCCTAGATTCCCCCAGAGGTTCTCCCCTAGCCAGTAACTTGCATTCGTATTTTTGACACCCAAATGCATTACCTTACATTTTTAAACATAAGACCTTATTTGCCATGTAGTTGCCCATCCCATTATTTTGTTTAGGTCTTCCTCCAAGTTTTCTACATCCTGTGTAGAAGTTATTGCCCTAAGCAACTTGGTATTGTCCGCAAATATTGAAATTGAACTATTTATCCCATCCTCTAGATTGTTTTTGAATAAAGTTTTCAATCCATGTACTCACCATATGGTCCATGCTGATAGACCTTAGTTAGTACAGTAAACATTTGTGGGGAACTGTATCAAATGCCTTTGCAAAATCCAGATACGCCACATCCACAGGCCTTCCTTTTATCTAGACATATAATGTAATAAAAATTAACTTTCCAAAATGTATTTATGTTTTTAGTATTTTTGGCTGAAAATTATATTTTGTAGTATAAAAATATTTACCATTTCTATTTTTCTTAAAAAGATTGTCCATGTTGAATGAAATGTTGATCCATGCATTAGACTTCTTGGTAAGAAAGATGAAAGAAATTCTAACATGTGCTGTATCACATATTTAAAAAAGACATGTCAAATAAGGTCCTTAATCACACCACAGCAGCTGTTTATTGTGTTGATATTGTAGGGATTTTGTAACAGGGCAGCAAAACATATAATGTAATAAAAAATAATTTTCCAAACTATATTAACATTTTTAATATGTTTGTGCTGAAAATTATATTTTTATAATATTAATATTCACTTCTTGCTATTTTTCTTAATGGGATTTTCCATGTTGAATGAAAAGTTGACCCATGCTGTAGACCTATTGGTAAGAAAGATATAAAAGAGTTTATCATGTATCACATATTAAAGAATAAAAAAAGACATCAAACATTTCATGTTTAAATGATTGTTACTGTATATTGTGTTAATATCATAGGGAACTTGTAACAGGATAGCAAAACATACATATCATGTAAGAAAAATTAACTTTCCAAAATATATTAAAGTTTTTAGTATTTTTGGATGAAAATTATATTTTGTCCTATGTATCAAAATGGGAACGAGGCCTGTCCCTTATGGACTTGGCGGAATGGGGTAAAGCCTGGACCAATATTGCTAAGTGTTCCTTTAACACTACCACTATGGAGGCAGCCTACAATGTGCTCCTTCGCTTCGCATCTCCAAATCAAACCCATCCTACAATGATAGTTGCTTCCGGGGGTGTGGCCATCGAGGAGACAAATTTCTTATATGGTGGTCCTGCCCCTCCTGGTGGGATTCTGGTCAAGAGTTTTTGGTTTGTTGTTCACTCTCTTCCATACACCTGTTCGCAAAAATGCCAAATTAGCGCTGCTTCACTGTCCGATTCCATGTCTCTTTTCTTATCAACAGCAGTTGGACACCTATCTATTTATAGCTGCTAAATGTGCAATAGGCAGGGCCTGAAAAAAAAGGCGGTTTCATTTGCAGAGGTGAAGGGCATCCTGACGACCCTCATGATTAATGAGAAAATGAGCAGCGTCTTCCCCGACTCTCACACTAAATTCCTCAAGCTGTGGGCCCCGTGGTGGTCTTACGCACTCCCTACTCTGCACCCGACCAGCCTAGGCCTGCCAAATTGATCCTGCTCTTTCCCCAGCCTGGGGGACCTTTCCCCCCTCGCCTCCCCCCCCTTTTTCTCTTTTCCATTTATCCTCTTTTCTGCCTCTCTTCTTTCTCCTACCCTTGGACCCTTCTTTGAAAAAGTGTTCCCTTTTTTTTTCTCTTTTCGTGTGCTTCCCTTGATGTTTAAAAGGTAAAGGACATGGGGGGCGTGGCCGGCTGGAACCGAGGACGGACACACACGAGTAAGCTCCTCTCTCCTCACGCCGATCAAAGCAGCACAGCAGCGGGGGACTAGGGCTGATCTACACCCGAACACACCATCCAGCTCCAGGAGATCTGGGGGACGAAGATGTCAAAGCGTAGGAAGGAGAATTGACCGCTCCAACGCCTCACCGACTTCTACCCGCCGAGCCACAACACGGGTAAGCAAGATGGCGCCGGCTCCCAGCGTTCGTCCCGCTCTCGTTCACACCAGAACAAACCGAACAGAGCCCCTTCACCTCTACAAGGGGAGATGGATGACTCCTTTCCCCCCCTTCTCCCACCACTAGAAGTCCCGCTAAAGCTAAAAAGCCCAGAGAGGGGGCAGAGGAAATCCCGGAGGCCCTGCATGCATCACAGCGCGCGGACAGCTAGGCCCTACAACCAGGCCCCACTATAGAGCTGTACCCAGCCACAGACCAGGAACTCACAGAGGCCACAATGAAAAATATGCTAATGTCCTTAAGAAGCTCACTGTTTGCGGACTTTAATGACATGATTGCTCCACTACATGACACAATCCAGGACCATGCTGACAGGATTAACCATTTAGAGTCCAAAATGGCAGAACTGTTCACGGTCCACAACAATCTCATAGACGCCCATGCAGATCAGGAAATGGAAGTTCAGAGACTTCAAAACAAAATCGCAGACCTCGAGGATTGCTCGAGGAGGAACAATATTAAATTAAGGGGTATCCCAGAATCCATCCCTCCCAGCGATCTAGCCAACTACGTACAACGTCTTATGAAAACACATGTACCAAATTTGTCGGATATAGAACTATGCGTGGACAGGGCTCACCGTATACCCAAACCAAAATTCCTCCCAGATACCACACCCAGAGATACACTGGCACGCATTCACTACTATCACGCTAAAGAACGTGTCATGGTGGCCGCCAAACAATGTCCAGCAGTGCCAGATGAGTTTCAGAACGTGTCACTGTACACGGATATTTTGCAGCAAACAGCTACGAATAGGAAGAAACTAGCCCCGCTTACAAAAATGCTCCGCAACCACTCTATAACCTACAAATGGGGGTACCCCACAAAACTACTAGTTACCTGGAATGGGAAAATGTTCCCTATCTACAGCCTGGACAAAAGCATACAGCTCTTCAAACAATGGCAACTCCTCCCTCCTGACGCGCAGCCCCCAGGTCCGAAACATCACGAACGACTCCATAATGACTGGTTGCAAGCATAATAATGTTTCTGAGCGGAACCCCTTTCCCCCAGCTTATAGCTACAGGAATCGGCATGACCAAATGTTCATCGGCCCCACAACCTAAGTTTCACGGAAAGTAACCAGTGCACTGCACTACCCCTCAAAACCCCCTCCTTAGGAATAGCAGTTCAGCTGCCCATTCGCCTAAATGACTCCAGGCTTTTTTATATGTTTTTGTTTTTGGTTCTAACATTCAACTTTCTCTACCACCTCTCTAAGCTTCCCTGCTCCCCTCTATCTCCCTCCTGAAGGATCGATCAACCTGCTGGAACCACAGTGAACAAGAGGCATGAAGACCTTTTTTCCATATGGTCGACAGAAGTACGAAGTGGATACTCCCTCACAGCTTTGGTACTAGAAGGTGAAAACCTCTCTCCAGGTATGAAACCTTTGTCTAGAGGTTCGCACAACCTTACGGTCACTCACTCAGCAAATCACCCAAGCATCAACGACATAACCCAATGCCATTGAAATTCATGTCCTTGAATGCTAAGGGCCTAAATAGCCCCTACAAGAGAACAGCACTGCTAAAAGAGACCAATCTCTTGAAAGCCCACATCCTCTTTATTCAGGAATCACACTTTGCAGCGAGCAAATGCCCCCACATAAACTTAAAGAACTTTCCCCACATTTATATGGCAAACGCCCCAAAGAAATCTTGCGGAGTATTTATTGCCATTAGAGACTCAGTTACCTTCTGATATATTCACTCGATTCTCGACCCACAGGGCAGATTTGTGATATTGATTTGTGAACTGAATGGAACTATCTTTACTCTGGTGAACCTCTATGCACCTAATACAAAACAACATAGATTTCTCACTCCGTTACTGAAAATGGTCAAAGACAACTTGCAAGGCACTCCGGTTATTGGAGGGGACTTCAACACGATACTTCAACCAACTATTGACTCCACCTCGCCCCACAGGAGACCCATGCACTCTATTGTTCCCCTTCTTCAAGAGTACAAACTGTACGATGTTTGGCGTTGCCAACACGGAGCGGAAAGAGACTTTACCTTTTTATCTACGGCCCATGCATCATACTCGCGGATAGACTATTCTTATTCTAATAATAATAATTCTAATAATATTCTATTATTATTCGCTAATACACTCTATATCTAACAAACCCTTATCAGACCCTAAGGAAGTAGCTGATGGCTTTGTGGACTATTATCAATCCCTCTATGATCTAGCAAATGACAACTCCACAGTTCAGCCATCTATAGCGGCCATAGAGGACTTTGTGTCGGCCATTAGGTTACCATCCCTGAGCCCAGAACAACTCCAGAAAATATTGGCTCCCATTACCCCCCAAGGAAGTTGAAGCCACAATTAAAACCCTACCTAATAAAAAGTCACCTGGAGAAGATGGGTTCTCAAACGAGTACTATAAATATTTAGCACCCCAGATTTCCTCTTATCTCTCAGAGGTCTTCGCTGCTGCCTCCTCCTCCGGCTCCTTTCCGCCAGATATGCTACGATCTGTGGTTGTTACTATACCCAAACCAAACAAAGACCCCTCTAACCCAACCAGCTATAGACCCATATCTCTGATAAACAGTGATATTAAAATCTTCGCCAAACTCCTTGCCCTTAGACTTCAAAAAGTCCTACCCACGCTCATTCACCCCGACCAGGTGGGTTTCTTACCGGGTCGCCAAGCCCCAGATGGTACGAGGCGACTGATAAATGTTATCTCCAGGGTAGGGCTCTCTCGGACAGGGTACACTTGGGATACTTAAGACAGGTACTCGGGAAATTTGGAATATCGGGCTGGCTGCAATCAGCACTCCTAGCCCTGTACTCCAACCCCTCTGCCAAAGTATTGATCTCTGTCTGTTCTCCAAACAAATAAAAATAACCAATGGGACTAGATAGGGGTGTTCATTATCCCCTGCCATATTTACCCTCCTTATGGAACCACTAGCAGAAGCAATTAGAGCTCACCCAAACATACACGGACCGATCCTAGCTGGCCGAGAGCAAAAGATAAGTCTCTTTGCAGACGATGTTATGATAATCCTAACTAAACCCAAAACCTCACTAAAGGCACTACAACCCCTATTATTAGAGTTTAGTAAAGTGTCTTACTATAAACTCAATGCCACTAAATCTCAAATAATTGGAATTCATGTCCCACGGGCCATTAAAGAACACATAACCAAAGAATACCCATTCGCCTGGGCCACCCATTCACTGACGTTTCTGGGAATCAAATTGTCCCCAACTACATCCCAACTATATAAAGAAAATTACCTGCCCTTATTAACTGAATTACCCCAGCTGTTGACCCAATTACGCACACAAACCCTCTCTACAACGGGCAGAATAGCAACTTTGAAAATGTTAATAATCCCTAGACTATTATACTTATTCCGCACGCTCATAATTCCGATACCCCAAAAATTTTTAGATTCCATACAAAAGATCCTCACCCGCTTCATGTGGGCTAATAAAGCCCCCAGATGTGCATCCCATATCATGGTGCGCTCGAGGGAAAACGGGGGAATGGGCGCCCCAAATATATCCACATACTATAAAGCGTGCGTACTAGACCAGCTCCAGCATTGGTAGAATCCCCTATCTACCAAGCAGTGGGCGCAGCTGGAAGCCCAAAATGTACCCAACGAAGATCTCCGCACCACGCTATTGGCCCTTACGGTAGGAGCCCCCCTCCCAATCTCATCCACCCCGACGGTGCAAGCCTCCCTGAGAGTCTGGAAGGAATCTTTCTCCCAGATGAGCTCCGGAGAATCCCTCTCAAATGTACCTATCCCTATCTCAGTGGTTCACCCCCTCATTCCAGAATTCAACACCCTGATATGGCGGAACAGAGGAATAACCTCTATTGCTGACTTACACCTTGGCACAGAAATGCTATCGTTTGAAGCCCTTCAGCAACAGTTTAACATTCCCAAACTGATGCAATTTTAATGGTTGAGATTACATTGAATCCACTCCCAGCAAAAATATCTATCCAGACAGATATATACACCTTCCTCTCAGCGGATAAATCCCCCAAAAAGGGCATATCCCTATTTTACAAAAAATTGCACCCCCATGGGAGCTTCGAAAAAATGCATACCATACTAAAGTGGGAAAAAAACCTTAGGCATGACATTTCACAAATCTCTGTGGAAACAGGCCATAACAAAAAGCGTCTAAATGTGCGAATCACTGGGACAGCTATCAGAAGGTTTTACACTTCTGGTACCTGTCCCCTTTCAAACTTTCTAAGATCTATCCCTCCCACTCTAACCTATGTTGGTGGAAATACGTTGAAGTGGGCACACTCCACCACACCTTGTGGGCTTGCATCTCTCTTAGGTCCTTCTGGAATAAGATTTTCGCAATACTGTCGGAAATCTTAGACCAAGGGATTACACCACGGCCAGAAATGGCCCTTCTCCACCTGAATATTCACTCACTCTCTCCTGAACATCGAGTGCTAGCTACACAAATGCTCTTAGCAGCAAAAATTACTATTACTAGAAATTGGAAATCTCCTGACCCTCCCTCCTATAAGGAGGTCATTCAAACCCTCAACCGTCAACGCGAGATGGAAAAAATCATAGCATCCACTCCATTTGACCGCCAAAAATTTGACCGTAACTGGAAATCATGGCTAAAAAATCCCAGATGTACCATTAAATCTAGTTAGCGTCTATAAGCTGATCCGGTAATTTGACCCTCCTTCCCTATCCTTATATCCTCACCTACCTCTCTACCTCTTTTCTTGTCGAAGACTTATGAGTCAACAACTTACTTAAAGAGTACTTCTATTTTGATAGACTAAACCAGTGCCACCCTTCGGCTGGTAATTAAACCTAAGTATTAAAGCCCATCCTAGGGGTCATCATCCCGGACACAGCAGGTTCCCATTAGGGGTGCCCGGGCTCTTATCTTATAAACTAAATACTAGAAGGATGTGGACACAGTTATGTAGACGAGCCTGGAATTTTAGACAAGGCTACTTGATAATATGTAACGAGTATGTATATGGCCTATGGTTATCTATGCAGCCTAAATGTACTCTTTACTCAGTTTTCGCAAATTGTCTTGTAGTACTATACCAAACTTCAATAAAAATTATTTGAATAAAAGGTAAAGGACATGAAGAAAAGAAAGGGGAAAACAACCACCCTAAGACTCACTTTTATCGACTCTTTGTGCTCAATTCCAAACCCCAACTGATTGATAATACTTTACCCAAAAATGTATTGCATATAGAGCTTGTTTATGCAGTTTCATTATGTCTACTTTTTGATATCCCCTGTGTGGAAAGGTTGCATCTGTATTTTCTTTATATTTCCTAAT
>BLSH010349526.1:336402-359202 GCA_018402905.1 Glandirana rugosa | reverse complement strand
GGTGGGTTTTGGGGGGAAGGTGGAAGTTGTGTGTGGGAGGTTTATGCGTAGTTTACCACCGACATCAGTTTAAAGTGATTGTAATCCTCCAAGAATCTCCCTGTAATATATGGTCACGTATCATGTCATGTTTCATTCATGTCTCACGTCTCGAACTACCCACCCCAATGTGTGTTTCACGTCTTAAGTAACCTCGCGAAGTATGTTTCACATCTTAAGTCCTCACACGATTTGTGTTTCACGTCTCAAGTCGGAAGAAGGTGTCGACGAATGGAGACGTAGGAGGTAGGTGTAGAGTGAGAGTGGGGAGAAGAAGAGATCATCCTGGGACATGTGACATCCACCGAGGTGGATAGAGAGAACGTCCCTCTAGTAGGTCACCCCCCCCCCCCCCCCCAAACCCCCCCCCCCCCCCCCACTGGATGATCTCCCTGCAAGAGAGATAGGTGGAGCCACCTACAGTGTACAGGGTCCTACTAGAGAAGAAGAGGGGTGAGAGTGAGATGTGGATGGAGGATGCAGAGGTAAGCAGCTGTGGAAGAAGGCTGAACTCTGCACTTTGTGTTTAGCACACTCCTGAATTCTACACTTTGTATGAAGCGCTCCAATGAATTCTGCACTTTGTGTGTAACCCCACCCATCAAGCTCTGCACTCTGTACTTACTTTGTACTGTACTATGCACTGGTATATAATGTCCCTCTAAGAACCTCCTAATGTTAGTGAAATTTGACTACAGCCACCATTTGATGCGTATTTGGAGGGTGTGTGTTGAAGGTGGAAGGGGGGTTTTGGGTGGTCATGATTGGGTTCCTGCACATTTTTATGAAAAAAAAAAACCCTGCACACAAGCACAAGTTTTCATTGTGCACCATTACAACCTTCCAGCTGCTGGAATTCCAACAACCAATGACATCATTTCTTGATAAGGAGGATGTAGGGCACCTGCACAGCATCCTTGTTTGCTCCTCCCCTGCCCCTCTCTGTTAGCACTGGGATCACATAGTTGCACGAGGAAGAGAAATTGAGGGAGAAGAGGAATGCTGGAATACTAGTCAGTACCAGTGTGCAAAGGTACGTTTGCTTTGAAAGAATAAATCACCTCTAATGCTGGGTGTTCTACATGAGGGAATGTTGCTGCAATACGTAAAGCTATTAGTTTAGTTTTTTACATTGTAGAATGGGGTACCTCGAGATTGTGCTTCCTTTGAATTGGTTCCTTGGCTAAAAACAGTTTGAGAATCACTGGCCTATATCCATCCTACAGCAGGAGCGGGCGGTCCATTAGGGGCGCAGCCCCCTAGTCTGCATGCGAGGAGGCATGCAGGGTAATGGAATAATAGCTTGCTATTAGTTTTTCTTTCAAGTCACGTGATTAGAGCCTGAGGCTCTAATTGGATTGAAAAAGGTTGGGCATTGCGCCTCAAACTAACCCACTTGTGACACTAGTGAATCAATTTTCGTTATTGTCTTCCGGCTTCTCCTTCTGGCCAATCAGGATAGGAGGTGGATCGGGTTGGCCAGCAGGAGAAGCTGAGGAAACTGTGGAGGAGTGAGTGCGGGGGGACCATCACCGCGGAGGGGCTGAGTGCGGGGGGACAGTCATCGTGGAGGGGCTGAGTGCGGGGGCCAGTCACCGTGGAGGGGCTGAGTGCAGGGGGGGCAGTCACCGTGGAGAGGCTGAGTGCAGGGGGACCTTCACCATGGAGGGGCTGAGTGTGGGGGGACCTTCACTGTGGAGAGGCTGAGTGCCGGGGGACCTTCACCGTGTAGGGGCTGAGTGCAGACCTGGGGGGGTTTATTTGCTGCTCCCTCAAAAAGTTTAGCACCAGCTGCCACTGTCCTACAGAATTTTGGATAATAATATATGCATGAAAAGTTTCACGGGAGGGTCCTGGCACAAACCCTGAACACATGTTCTCTGATATCTCCTGCAGAAACCTTCACTGGTCCAGTTTTGAATAGTACATATTTTACAGCCTTTTACCCAAAGCAAGTATAAATCTCCAGGACAACGTATTTCTGCTTTTATCCGCCTGTTCTGGTGAATATTAGTATAACATTTTCTACTTTGTTGTTTCTTTACAGTTTTAAAAATACAACATGCTGCAGTTTTCACCCTGCTTGTTTTTCCCTTTACTAGCCAGGGGAAAAAGAAAGGAAAGACAAAGTATGCTTTTATTATTTTTTTCTGTCTTTGTTCTGTGTATTCTAGTTTTTAGTGATGATGGAATGAAACTGAGAGCATTGTTTAAAAGATGAATTAAAAATTAATGACAAGTGTGCATGTGCGGGAGCTCCGGGGTGGACGCTTAACCCAGGAGTTCCGCACCTACACCGGCCATCGGTGCCCCAGGCTCCTTCAGCTACTGGAGAGCCAGAACAGGGGTGACCAGTCCCCCAAGACCCCCTCCAGCCATGGACACCCGGGATCGGTTCAGTGGTGGCCCCCAAGCTTGATTCCCGCATCGCTGCGTCCGCCAGGGTGTACCTAACATACAGAGCGGTTACAGCACAGCGCCAGCAACAGCCCGGGGCCCTCTTCTCGGATCCGGACCGGTCCTACAACCTCCTTGGCGAAAGGGCATTCAAAGGCCGCTGAACACCAGGCCCCCTCTCCCTCCCATTAGTCGTCCTAATAGCAGCAGGGTGGACCAAGATGGCCGCCGAGGCAGCCTAATGGAGAATTAGAACTTTTGGAAAACTGCTAAACCACCAAGACCAGCCTGCAGAGGGGTGCAACAGCCCCCCCAGGTCGCCTGGGAAGGACCTAGGGCCTAAGCAACACAAGTATCTCCAGCCACTCGCCCCACAGTCCGGAGTTCTATGCAAATGGAAGGTAGGCCGAACATTTTATTTTCTATCTGAGAGACTGTGAAACCCCTCCCCAGAAGGGGACAAAGGAGTGTATGAGAGGAACCCAAAGTGAAAGACATTATACCTCAAATTAGCTTGTGGGTACCAAGTCTCAGGGCGACACATAACCGGAGGGCCCTAAGGTCACCCTGAATGCAGGGACCTTAAAGTTAGAAGGTCACTAGTACACCTATTCACAGAGGTGGACCAGGCCTACCCCTCTGCCATGGCCACTGCTGGAGCCCATCTATTTACTAAAGCCCAACACCAGAGCACAGACCAGTTTTATCCCCAGCTACCCTCATCCTGACTCCTGGGTCGAATCTGCCTGCACATCAACTTCTGCCCATATCTCCCGCCTCCACAGAGTCATTATTACGCCACACAATGGAGGACTTACCAGTCAGCCCGGCGGGTAACCTCTCTCCATTCAGCCAGAGGCCCATCACCTCAGCCCTCCAGCTCAGGAATCTCCCCTCAACACTGCGGACTTGTTCCTCAAATTTTCAAATCTCTTGGAAAGAGGTTTGGCAAACACTGCCGCGAAAATTACAGGGGGACATAAAAGCAAAATTTCACAATCTAGGCTCCAGAATGGAAGCTATTGAACAAAAATTGGACATTACCGTGGCCAGAGCTAACCAAAACTTGGCTCATATACAAGTTCTGCAGGACCAACTGGACACCACCCTAGCTAGAATAGATGATCTCGAAAACAGATCGAGACGTTACAACTTCAGGGTGAGGGACTTACCGGAATCTATCACGGATGTCGTTCCTGCTGTTCAGGATTTGATTCAGACCGTAATCCCCAATTTTCCTAAACACAGGTTGGAGCTAGACAGGGCCCACAGAGCCCTGGGTCCCCCAAGGAAAGATGGTTCACCAAGGGACATAATAGTCAAACCGCATTTTTATGCCTTCAAAGAAGAAATACTGAAAGCCTCCCGAACCAACCCTTCTATCTCCTGCATGGGCCACCAAGTCCAGATTTTTGCCGACTTGTCTCCAACCACAATCCAAAAAAGGAGAGCCCTCAAACCGCTCCTGCAAGTTCTCCAACAAAAGGAACTTAAGTACTGGTGGGTAGAGTTGATCGAACCCCTGGATGTTCGGGTTCGGTGGGTTCAGCCGAACTTCGGGTAAAAGTCCGGGTTCGTTACCGAACTTGACCCGAACTTTACCCCGAACCCCATTGAATTCAATGGGGACCCAAACTTTTCGGCACAAAAATGATTGTAAAAAAGTCCTGGAAAGTGCTAGAGGGCTGCAAAATGATTTTAGAACAATAATCTGTCCGTTACAGCAACAGCAGGAACCTGACCCTATAGGAGTAGGCGAAGATTTTATAACAATAATCTGTCCCTTACAGCAACAGCAGGAACCTGACCCTATAAAACTAGAAGATGATTTTAGAACAATAATCTACCTAGTCCAGTCAGATCGTTCTGTAATGCAGGATGAGATCTGCAATCTGTCCCTAAGAGCAGTAGTGGTAGTAATCTCTACCTATCTATCTATCTGCAAACTGTTCCTCACAGCACCGGCAGCATCCTCTCCCTACACTACCCAGAGAGCATGTGACATGCAGCACTAAGTGACTCCAGCTTATAAAGAGGCTGGGTCACACGATGCACTGGACAATCACAGCCATGCCATTAGTAGGCATGGCTGTGATGGCTTCTAAGGGCAAACCAGTGCAAACCAGTGAAACGCTTGTTGATTGGCTGCCCTGCAGCTATTCAACATGCGTGATCAAATACCCGAACCCAGAACTCGAACCCAAACTTTTTTTCAAATGTTCGGGTTCGGGTCCAGGTCGCGGACACCCCAAAGTTCGGTACAGACCTGAACTTTATAGTTCGGGTTCGCTCAACTCTACTGGTGGGCCTTTCCTTTTGCTATTAAATTTATTGCAAAGGTAAAATGTTCTCCTTCTCAACTTTAATGGAGGGGGGAAAACTCCTTCTGCATCTTAAGCCCCAATGGACCTTACTGACCCAGCTGGCACTCACGCGAAAAGACCGCTCCCTTCAAGCCCAGTTTCTCCTCTCTGGACCAAGTCGAAGAGCAAGAAATCTAAAGACAACAGACCACCATAACCCCTTCGTTAAATCGCTTGGAACTGTTTATTTTTCTGCTTGATTCGTGCCTCTCCTTGAGAACTGGATAAGCCTTTTCATGTAGTTACGTGAAAGCCGAGTAACTGGGGACACTCTACTCCTCTCCTTTGTCCGTAACTACTATGTTGTTTCAGGTTGATTTTGTTTCTCAGTCCTTTTGAACTATTAAGTGTACATTATAGTCCAGTGTTCTGATAAGTATAAGACTACTGCCTTCTATTTTGCTCACAAGTTCAGGATGTGAGCCCCTCTCTCACGGAGCTTTGGGAGACCTCTCATCTACTATGCTGATGGCGCCCTTTGAAATTTATATTTCTCTTGTATGTTCTGGTTTTTGTTTTTTCTTTATTCTTAGACAGTGTTCAGCCGAGGGGCGCCCTGGCCGGGGTGAGTCCCCATGCGCCTCTACTTACCCCAGGGACCCCATCGGAACTCCTTGGGATAAGTTGTCTGCCCTTGATGGGTAAGATATTATCTCATTTCTGGTTACCTCTTTCTGGTCTGCTCCCTCGTAAGAGGGCAGGGACCGTGGGTCGGTGGGGGCCCTTAACCCCTTGGGAACCACCACCTATAACTTACTTTCAATAGGAGGAAGTATCTGAGTGATGTTATACTCTTCTTTCCTCTCCATTTCTTTCTCTCCTTCTCTTTGATAATGCACCTAACATTTTCCTCTGTTTTAGATGTTGTCAGATCGGCCGGTTGCAGGTCGGGATTCCTGAATGTCCTTGAGCACCTCGCCCACTCTTTGGGGACCGCTGGGTCCGGGGTGAGTGCTGCTGTGCACACTAGCTTTGCCCCCCACAGGCTCCATGGCTAATGCTACCCTAAGACACCTCAAAATAGCTACCCACAACGTACAGGGCCTCAGTTCCCCTATAAAAAGGAGAAAAGTTCTCAATCATTACAAATCTCTTAAACTGGATGTAGTATTGATTCAGGAAACCCATTTCTTGTCACGGTACAGCCCCAAATTCCTCCACTTACACTTCCCCGCTTTCTTCTTGGCTAAAGCAGAGTCCAAAACCAAAGGGGTAGCGATCCTGATCTCCAAAGCCTGCAGTCTCTCCTCCCTCATGGAAATCAAAGACCCAGAAGGGAGATATATCCTAATCAAAGGAACCATAGATGGGAACTTATACACACTAGTTTCTTATTATGCCCCAAATAAAAGTCAACCCAACTTCTTTAAATCGCTGTTTGACACTATTCAACCTCATTTAGAAGGTAGAGTCATTCTGGGTGGCGATTCTAATATAGCCTTTGATCAAGGACTTGACAAATCTAGACCCCCACAGGGATCAATTGACGCGCCCCTCCAGATCGAGTCTGAAACTAGCCAAATTGCTTCATTCACTCAATATGACAGATATCTGGAGGGAATTCAACCCAACCAAGAGAGACTTCACACTCTATTCTTCCCCCCCATAACTCCTACGCACATATTGACCATATGCTAGTACAGACAAACACAACACCCCTAGTACTTAACTCGAGAATAGTCAACACAGCCCTCTCCAACCACTCTCTAGTTCTTCTGCAAATCCGATCTGACCCAAATTACGCGAGACAGGCTCGCTGATCCCATTAGTGTCATGGAGATAAATAAATCCCTCAAGGAATACTTCCTTCTTAACAACACAGAAGGGACCTCAGCAGAAATCCTCTGGGCAGCTCATAAAGCCTTTATCAAGGGAGGCAACTCATTCAGATGTCTTCCCAAATAAAGAAAGAGAGATCTGTGGATCTCGCCAGACTGGAAAAATCCTAAACATCTCTCTAGGCACTGCATAAGTCTCACCCTTCCAAAACGCTCACTGCCCAACTCGATAAAGCTAGATTAGATCTTAATATGGCCTTGACGGCCAGAGCAGAAAAATCTATCCGTTGGAGCAGACAAAAATTTTACACACAGAACGATAAACTAGGCCCAATGTTAGCAGCAAGGCTGTCTCCCCGACCTCGCCACTATGCACTACCCAAAATTAGAATTCCAGGCCAAGGCCTCTCCACCAACCCAACGAAAATCCTAGACACCTTCCATAGGTTTTACACGGACCTGTACAGCTCTCCAGACCATAGCCATTAAGATTCCTCTCCAATGTTCCTTGATGTCATCCCCCTCCCCTCCCTGACAGCAGAGCATAAACATATTTTGGAAGCAAATATCATGGAGGAGGAGATTTTGGGGGTCCTCAAGGACTTAAGAAAAGGGTCCGCCCCAGGTCCTGATGGACTGTCTGTCCCATACTATAAGGCCTTTGCTGTGACACTAGCCCCCCACTTGATGAAATTCTTTAATTCCAAAACTCAGGGTACTCCTCTGGATTCACAGCTTAACTCTGCTTTTATCACAGTGATACCGAAACCAGATAAAAACCCTGAAGAGGTAGGTAACTACAGACCTATATCACTGATCAACAACGACATTAAAATCCTAACGAAAATCTTGGCCAACAGGCTAGCTACATTTATTAATTCCTACATACACAAAGATCAGATGGGCTTCATCCCGGGAAGGCAGGGACCAGACCAGATACATAGAGCTTTTGATCTGATTTCCATCTTACAATCTAACTGGGAGGGGAGCCCTAAACAATGAGGCATGATCTTGATTTAGATTTGCAGAAGGGCATATATTTTCATGATTCTAGAGAAATGGGGTTTTGGCCAACACTCTACTCTACTTAATGCACATATTCCAAACATGTCCAAACTCAATAGGAAATTAGTGCAGTTTATCTTGCTCAGAGCCAAGCTCACTATAGCGTAATCATGGAAAAAACCAAAGGTCTCCTTGGCAGCTACCATATGGAAAATCTCCTGGATCATGTCCCAGGAGAAACTATCCAGCATCCTCTCGGATACAACTAAGAGGTTCAAGAACATCTGGGAACCTTGGGCTGCCTACATAGGTGTCTCCTTCATATAGGGACAGAACCTGTCCGTAAATACGGTTGACCCAAACTGACTCTAGGTGCTACTGTCCACTCTCTCTCTCTCTCTCTCTATTCTTCCCTTCTCTACCCTTCCGGAACTTCAGTTAATTTTATCCTAAGTTCTGGTTGATTTATAGTAGTCGAGATTTCAGTAGGAATGTGACATATATGACTCAGGGTCCTCTCTTCCTATTCCCACCACTATGTTACTGATGAGGCAGGAGGTAGGTTACCACCCTATTCTCACTCATTGGGGCGAAACTTCTCCCTCAGGGCACAGCTTGTTCCCTTCATGGGGTGACCGGAGTGTGGGAGTTGGAGCCTACTACCACTGCCTATTCAGATCGTTGGTCATGTAGCTCCTCCTGACTTAGATCAACTATAAGCAGAAGGGAAGAGACCCCATGAGTTTAGTATCCACTATGATTACCTTTCCTGTAAAATGTATAACCATTTGTTTATCTATGCACTGATGTACTATGCCTTTCTTTGTTATATCTTAAATGGAAATTTTTTGAAAGTAAAAAATGAATGACGACTGTTATAAAATGGCCTGCATTTTCTCTCTATATTTATTCCTGATTTTTATGTTGAAATAAAAATATCTCTGCATACATAACATAAACTCATTTGGCCTACTGAAGTTCAAATAGAAAATAATGGAAGGTCTGAGTGGGAAAATTGAAATGCTGCTGTATATGGTACAGAATTTTTGTGCACACGCAACTGTTGTACAACAACCACAGCAATTATTCTTGGGTCCCGTAAACTCATAAATGCAGATTTACCCTATACACACGGGTATCAAATAGCAGATAGATAAAATTTAAGGAAAGGTGGAAAGAGGTGTGTATAATGCTATCATAGCAGAGCTCATCAAGTATGTATTGCAGGTGTTAATACACTAAATAAACCCACATGGCTCCATCTCTATTCTAGGTAAGCACTCTCCATAATTTATGAAAATCCTACAGCACATTGACTTTTTCAACCAAATGAACTGACCAGTGGAGTTGTGTTGCTCTAGAACAGGGGTCCCCACACTTTTTAAGCAAAGGGTTAGCTTAATGACCTTCAGACTTTAGGAGGGCCAAATTGTGGCCAGTGGGAGTAGAAGGAGACTTGGTGATCAGTAGGGGTAAAATAAGTACATAACACCTGTGGGCAGTAGGATGTATTGGTATTAGTGGGAAGAATAATCTACATCATTGATATCAGTGGAAGGAATATTGTCCCAACATTGGTATGAGTGGGAGGAATAGTGCCCCATCATTGGCATTAGTGTGAGAAATAGTGCCCCATCATTGGTATTAGTGTGAGGACTAGTGCCCCATCATTGTTACTAGTGGGAGGAATAGTGCCCCATAATTAGTATCAGTGGGAGGAATAGTGCCCCATCATTGGTATTAGTGGGAAGAATAGTGCCCCATTATTGGTATCAGTGGGAGGAATAATGCTCCATTGTTGATATTAGTGTGAGGTATAGTGCCCCATCATTGGTATTGGTGGGAGGAATAGTGCCCCATAGTTGGTATCAGTGGGAGAAATAGAGCCCTATCAGTGGTATCAATGGGATAAATAGTATCCATCATTTGTATTCATGGGAGGAATAGCGCTCCATTGTTGGTATTAGTGTGAGGAATAGTGCCCTATCATTGTTATTAGTGGGAGGAATAGTGTCCCATCATTGGTATTAGTGGGAGGAATAGTGCCCCATCATTGGTATTAGTGTGAGGAATAGTGTCCCATCATTGTTATTAGTGGGAGGAATAGTGCCCCATCATTGGTATTCGTGGGAGGAATAGTGCCCCCTTATTGGTGTAAGTGGGAGCAATATGCCCCATTATTAGTTTAAGTGGGAGGAATAGTGCCCCATCATAGGTATCAGTGGGAGGAATAATGCTCCATTGTTGATATTAGTGTGAAGTATAGTGCCCCATCATTGGTATTGGTGGGAGGAATAGTGCCCCATAGTTGGTATCAGTGGGAGATATAGTGCCCTATCATTGGTATCAATGGGATAAATAGTATCCCATCATTTGTATTAGTGGGATGAATAGTGCCCCATCACTGTTATTAGTGGGAGAACCAGTGCACCATCATTGGTATTAGTGGAAAGAATAATCACCATAATTGGTGTTAATGGAAGGAACAGTGCCTCATCTATGGTGTCAGTGGGGTGAATAGTTCTCCATCTTTGGTGTCAGGGGAAGGAATAGTGCGTGGATCAGTGGGAGGAATAGTGCCCTAAGGGTTGAATAAAGGCAAGCAAAGGGCCACATCTGGTCCATGGGCCGCAGTTTGAAGATCGCTGCTCTAGAATATGAGCTTTAGGCACCAAAACATTTTTGGCAGGATGACTGTGCCACTGAGAGTTTTGACCCCAATAAGCTATACTCTTCACTCTCAATTTTAGGAGGTCCATTTAAGAATTAATATCACTCTGTTTGCTCACCAATTGTTTTTCTGAGTTGTCACCTGTCGCACAGTCTCCCAATGGACACTAGCAGCGACTGTGCTGACACAAACTGTGCAGGCATAGTCTGCTGTTGTCACCATCAGAGAACCTGCCTTGAGAAATGATGCACAGCAGTAGCTGGAATGCATGCATGTAGACAAAAAGAGACTGCAATAAGGTTGTAAGTGATTACCATTGCTGATATCCAACAAAGATTGAAATAAAAGTAATAGTGATACTTATATTACTAAGAAAATATAAATATTTTTTTTATACAGAGCACTTTAATAAACTAAAATTTCACAATTGAGCACACCAACATAATAATTTATTGATGTTTATGCACAGGAAATTGCTGACAGAAAGTACCTGAGTGAAAAACAAAAGATATGTACTGTAAAGACCTTGGTTACAGGTGTACAGCTTTAACCGTGGTTTTTTTTTTTATCGTTTTCTATGTACTTTAACCACTTCCCACCCAGCATATTGTCAAATGACGTCCGTCCTTTGTTATCCAGACTGGACGTCATATGACGTGATCAGGATAACACGTGATCGCACGGCTGCAGGGGCGTGCATCGTGGTGATCGGTGGTGCGGTGAACCAGTCTGACCGTTCTCGGTAAAAAGCTTCCATCAGAAGCTCTTTACCACGTCATCAGCTGTGACCAATCACGTCTGATCACGATGTAAACAGGAAGAGCCGTTCTTTCAGTGCCGCCTATTAGTGTCCACCAGTGCCCACTAGTGCCACCTATCAGTGCCCACCAGTACCCACCAGTGCCACCTATCAGTGCCCATCAGTACCACCTATCAGTGCCCAGTGCCACCTATCAGTGCCCATCAGTACCACCTATCAGTGCCCAGTGCCACCTATCAGTGCCCATTAGTGTCCCTATGAGTGCCCGTCAGTGTTGCTTATCAGTGCCTGTCAGTGCGGCATATCAGTGCCACCTATCAGTGTCCGTCAGTGCTGCTTATCAGTGCCGCCTATCAGTGCCCATCAGTGATGCATATAATTGCCTCATCATCAGTGCCCGTCAGTGCCACCTCATCTGTGCCACCTCATCAGTACCAATCAGTACTGCCTCATCAGTGCCTGTCAGTGTAGCCTATCAGTGCCCGTCAGTGATGGAGAAAATGTACTTTTTTATATAGTTTTGTGACAGAAACAGAGAAAAGCTTTTTTTCCCCACATTTTTCGGTCTTTTTTTATTTGTAGCGCAAAAAAACGCAGAGGTGATCAAAATACCACCAAAAGAAAGCTCTATTTATGGGAACAAAATGATAAAAAATTTGTTTGGGTACAACGTCGCATGACCGCGCAATTGTCATTCAAAATGCGACAGTACCGAAAGCTGAAAATGGTCTGAACGGGAAGGGGGTTAAGTGCCTGGTATTGAAGTGGTTAAGCTTAATAAGTATGTTAACATCAGGTCTAAAGTAAAAGGTTTACTGCATAAACACCTTCTAGTGCTTGTACTCAATTTCTAATACATTTCTTGCTGCCCAGCTTGCCCAGCAGAGATCCAACCCCCCTCCAGTGTTTTTGGAACATGGTGGAAATGGCCCTGAGTCAAAGAAAGATAATTCCCCCACTTCCATACTTAAGTAATGAGGCCAATAGGTAATTTTATTCCCATGCCATCCTTCCTTCAGCCAAGGTTCCCTTTCTTTACAGCCTAAAGTGTCTGTCAGGAAAGGCATGCCAGTAGGCAACATGGTTCCTCTAGATGGATTTCTGTGCCTCCTCACAGGCTAATTCCTGCTTCCTCTCGTAAATGTAGGATTTTTGCTAATACTTATGCACATGCACACTTGCATATGGGCACATGCAGAGGCGCAAGGACACATGCTCGTCAGCGTGCTCACATGCACAGATGACAGATGTTGGCACCAAATGGGCTATTTAAACTGTGTGAGTGCTCAGGAGCAATGCTGCTTTGTCTTTGTATCCTGTGACCCTGTTATTCTGTATCCTGATCCAGTTGCTGACCCGGTTTGTCTGACCATTCTCTGAACTCTGCCTACACCGACCCTGGCTTGCTCCTATCCTCTTTCTCGCTTGCTGTTTTTCCTGCATTCATTTGGACTTTCTCTGCTATGGGTGAAGTGTCTTTTAAGCTTTTTTTGCTGTGTATGCAGGCTATAGTATACACACCCCACTTTGCATGTTCACTATTCACCCACATTTTTGTTCTCTAATACTTCAATTAGCTGTTGCTGTTTAGTAACACTCACACATTTATTCATCATCCACTGTTTCACAGTGCACTCCTTGTAATATTTGTGGATATATGTTTCTGTTGTTCACATTGTTTCTGCTTCTCTGGGTGCAGTGAGAGCTCCCCCATTTAAGCTCAACTATTATCAGTTTGGGCAACATTATAAATCCCCTTTCTCATGCTTACCATTTACCCACCCAGCTATCTATAAACATGTTAATTACTATTTTACTTTTCACCTTTCATGTAGTGCACCTCTTGTGATCTCCTAGGATATATGCCATCATTGTTAAATTTTACCTTTTTCCCTATTATAGGGTTTTTTTTGCAGCTTTGGCCCTCTTTTTTGTTATCTGGCCCATGTCCCTCCTACACCATCAGCTCCTGGTTGGAACCATCCCTATGGATTCCTTTACATAATATTGTGATCCTGCTGCCAATACACACATGCCAACTGATCTACACTATCTTGTTCATTCTTGATTCGGTCAACATTGACGTGAGTAAATGTCTTATACACAGACTGGAATTTCATTTATGACATGTTTTTTTCTGCAGATATACCCATAAAAAAAATTATATCTGGGCTGGCTCCTGTAGAAGTGAGTGCTGCTCCATGAAATGCGTAGAGCCTTAAGCCTTCAAGAATTGTTCATTACATGCTTCAACCAATTATGGGTGTTATGTTGTATTTACATGCTTAATATGTGGAATTTGATGATGTGATCATAATCAAATTATGTTATGTGTTTTTGTTAGTCATTTTAAATATTTGTGTAATAAATTTTGTACATTTTTTATACCTTGATTGACTTTTTTTAGCATCACTCCCAAAAGTCCCATGGGCAAAGTTCTTTTTGGTGGACCCTGGCTTGTCCTTGACCTCCGCTCCATTTGCTTCTCTGCCACTGATTGGCTCCTGACCCGGCTTGTACCCAGACCTCTGTACCTGATCCATCCTGCCAGTGTATGACCCGGCTTGCCTGGCTGCTTCCTGACACTTCCTACTGTCCTACAGTCTTCTACCAGTGCAGGCCTCACCTGCCAGCTGTCCAGCCTGCATCAGTCTGCCATCCACCAGCTGTCTACCAGCCTGCCCTCTTCAATAAAAACTACTGATGACATCTCCTGCCTGGCGTGGATACCCGCTCTGCTACCAGCAAGACCTACAGGCACTCGTGCCACTCTGCACTCCTGGTCCTTCTGTTCACACTACCAGGGGCCCCAAGTCAGAGGTGTAAGAGAGGCCTTCCTCATCATTTCAGGCTCTGCTACCAGTGCCTTTCACTCCCACAATGCCACTCAGGGGTACTGTGTAGCCAATTGATGCCCAAACATTATCTTGATGGTAGCCAATGAAAGGTTAGCATTTGAATGGTCAAAGTATGGGTTTCTTTTAAGTGTTAAAGTTAGGTGATTGACTTTTAAAGTTTAGGTTAGGGGGTTAATTTAATCTGGTTGTTTCCATGTTTACCATGCTGAGTTTTCAGTGACAAAATAAATCTACCTTTTATGAGTTCACTGGCAAGCATTAATAGTCTAAGGATACCATAATACTGTTAGCAAACACAGATCAACCTTTGGAGTTATGCTTAGAAATGATTGCTTTACTTTGTTTTGTTTTTTTTGCTTTTTAAACACATTACATTAATCAGTCTAGGAAATTGCATTTTCAATATCAGGAACAAAACAGCATAATGCAAAACTTCCCTTCGGGTTGCAGTTTATTTATGGATTTATTTGCAGACTTGACTAAAGAAAAATTATCTTCTTAAAAACTCTGTTCTGAATGCAGGTTGAATTCCGATTTACACAATTCATTCATTTTTATATGACATCTATGTAATGATATACTAATTAATTGGTGAGGACTCAAAATTCATAATTATTCTGGCTAAATCAAGATTCCCCCTCAGTAATTCACAAAGATGCTCCTTTTTTCAGGTATAATTTGTTCAGAATTATTAATTGTTAAGGGCTACATGCCACCTATCAAGCAAGATCGTGTTGCTTTAGGATAGAATGAGCAACATATATTTTTTTAATTGCTATATTTTTCTTTACTTTTAATGTGGCGCATTGTTAACTAATCACTTGAGTCTCGGGGCCTTTTTATTTCTGAATCTCCAACCCCATTGAATTCCACAGCATTTTGTTTTTTCATTTTTGGAAATGTCCCAGTCTTGCATCTTAAACTTTTAGCAATTGCTGTCCATCCTAACATATTATGTATCATTTTCAGTTTTAGAACAGATAGGGTTTTATTTTGGTAGAAGATTTGGGTACATTTTTATTTACTGGATGAAAATTGTATTGAAAGAAAATCATAAAAATTGCACTTTTCAAACTCAACATTTACAGAATTTGCACAACTCCAGATACTTAACTCAAAATATAACCATCAAAGTTTGCCTTCTAGATAAACACCAACAATTGTAATGGGCTAATCTTGAAGGATTGGTTGGGTCTTAGATAAATACTTTTTTTAGATACTAGGTAGTTAACTTGAAGCTTTAGTAGGTGCCCTTTTGCACATGAATTTATTGTACATGTGATGCTTTTCCATGTTGTAAAAGATTGTTTTGTAAGGGTCACGTTGATGGGTATGGTCTTTATCCATTCCACTTTAAAAACATGATGGAGTTGTTGCTGAAATTGGAACAAAAGGCAGGATCTTGTAGGATCTAATTCCGAAGTATTGTTTTTTTGCTGACTGCTATTAGGATAAGTGTTAGGTGCCTACTACCATTAGAGAATCATTGCTCATCCTGTTAAACTTAAACAATCTTTCACAACATGGCAAATTTCATTGTACAATAAATTCATATGCAATATTGTTGCTGTAAATTAATAAAAAAAATGAATGAAAAAACAGTATCAAGACACACAAATTTCCTTATAGGGGAACATACATGATTATTAAAAAAACAGTTCAAAAACACCATTAAATCATGTAAATGGGAACTAACACTTACTAAATGAGTGGATTACACGAGTGAATTGAATAGGTCAGGAAATTGTAACACAACCTCCCTTAAAGGGAAATACACACAAATGTACAAATTAGTTTGTGTTTCAATTTCTATTCAATTCACTCATTTATTTCCACTCATTTGGTAAGTGTTAATCCCCATTGACACACTTGTATGCCGTTTTGAACTGTTTTTAATAATCATGTATGTTCCCCTTTAAATTAATTTATGTTTCATGATCTTTTTTTTTATTTATGTGGGCAGGCTTGAGAAAGGGGCTCCCTGCCCCGAAACATGTCACACCCACCCACATCACGCATGATTTCATCATGCTCACCCAGTTGGTCTGAGTGACTTCCTTGATGTCCACAGCAGCCATTATTTGGGCTATACAGATTGCCGTTTCTCTTGCTGGTTCTTCCTGTTGTTTCCTCTGGTTTACTTCCTGACTTCCTGAGTGTTTAACATCCCATCTACCTAGAGGGGCTTGCTGCTGTACCACCGCCCTGACCACTTGGAATGCTGCCGCCTGCTGAAGGATTTACAGATTGGCCTTTATGTTTATTTTACATGTGAGTGCTATATTCTTTACTTTATGGATTTTTAATGCATACTACACATAGATAGTGGTGCTCTCTCTCGCTCTCTTTCTTTGTTTTGTGTTTAAATGATGCATAGAGCCCTGCATAGAGGAAAGATTGCTGACACTGCTATAATATGAACTTTATGCTTCCATTGACTTTGATGAACATATTATTTTAATTTTTAACTGCATTCTTTTTGTATTTAATCTTGTGCATTAGGGCTGATTTTGAGTCTGGTAGCATGCAGAACATATCTGAGATATTTAGGGTAGTCAATTTCCCTTATTTGTATCTATTTACTCAAATGCATACTCTATTGTTTTGACTATTTTTTGAAAGTGCACGTTTTCCTTAACCCCAGGTCCTCTAATAACCCTTCCAAAACATTTCCTTCCTCAAAATTTTAAGACAGTACCTTCAAAAAGTTGCATTGTAAAATCAGCCTATTGCCTCTGGCTCCTCCACTGAAAGCCATGTTCATGTGTGAGTTGAGAAAATAAGTTAGGCTTTGAGTAAACTTGTTCTCCCTAAAAGTGTATCTACATGTGGATTTGAGGGAAGAAAACATGTCCTCTGACTGAGCAATGTCAAGCATGAGATATGGCAAGAAGAGCATTTAAAATGGAACCACAGCCAAAATGTTTGCTTTAGTTGTTGATAGCGTTTGGAAAGGCAAAACCTTAAAGGCTACGTTCACCCTTTTCACTGTACTTCAAGGTATTCCCATATTTAGAGCATCACATGGTGCCTCTTCTAGCAGCACTCTGTTATTATTTGAATTTAGCATCATTAAGGCCTAGGATCACTTAAAGTGTTGCTAAACCCATGACCCTGTATTCACTATATCTGGTCTTCCGCAGTACACAGATTTTAGTAAATATAAACTGCTAAATTATTTTTCTCATCAGCAGTATATAGCAGTCATGTGATCGATATCAGTGTCTGGTTAAAGCTTGTGGGAGGAGTTTTCATTCTACTCTGACTGTTCTATGAGGCTCCAGGACCCCCAGCCCTCAGTCTGGACAGTGTTGATTGGCCTTGTGCAGATCACATGCACCCTCCCAAGAAAAAAAAAAACGCTCAAGCAATACACAATAAACTGAGCATGTGCAGAGTGCCCCCAAGGCTCTGTCTTATCAGGAAATTGTTTGGGGACAGTGGAAGAAGGGGAGGTTTAGAGAAGGTAGGATCAAACAGCCTTTTTACACAATGCAGCGGATTAACCCCTTAGGTTTCACAGTGAGTATAACAAGCATGCTTTACTGTAATACAGACTGATTATACTTTTGTGGGTTTAATTTGGGTTGAACACTTTAATGGAAATGACAAACAGTCCTATTTGCCACCAGTGCAGCAAGACTATGCAGAGCATGCTGGGTATCCCTTTTCACTCTGTTGTACATCCACAACTTCCTTCAACCCATAAACGCTCCATAAAGACCTAGAACTGGGAAAAACATTGATAGGTCCTGTGCATTGCACCCGTGATGCACTGATTATGGGTGCCATGCTCTGTAGATTTCAATCTAAAAAAAGTAGTAAATGCACATTAATCATAAAATTAAGGTATTATTATTATTATTACACATGATTTATATAGCGCCAACAGTTTACACAGCGCTTTACAATGTAGAGGGGGGACATCACAATTACAATACAGTTCAATACAGAAGGGACAGGAGGGCCCTGCTGGTAGAGATTTCATTCTAAAGGGAGGGGGGTGGTGGTACAAAAGTTAGTAGCTGCGGGGGGATGGGTTGATGGGGGGGGTTCAGGTACAGTTCTTAGATGGAGGTGGGGTAGGCTTCCCTGAATAAACTAATTTTCAGGGATCTCCTAAAGGTGGACAGGGTAGGGGCTGATCAGACATACCAGGGCAGAGAGTTCCAGAGGATGAGAGAGGCTCTGGAGAAGTCCTGAAGGCGAGTATGGGAGGAGGTAATAAGGGAGCTAGAGAGCAAGAGGTCCTGGGAAGAGCGGAGGAGACGATTTGGGCAATATCTGCAGATGAGGTTGGTGATGTAGCTGGGGGGCAATGTTGTGGATGGCCTTGTATGTTGTGGTTAGTATTTTGCATTCTATATGGTGGGGTAGGGGAAGCCAGTGAAGGGTTTGGCAGAGAGGGGCAGCAGTCACGGATCGGTTAGTGAGGTGTATTAGTCTAGCAGCAGCAAGTAGTAGTCAAGGTGGAAAATAACCAAGTAGTGAATAAGTTGTTTTGTGGTGTCGTTAGTAAGGAAAGGTCGATTTCTGGAGATGTTGCGGAGGTTAAGGCAGCAAGATTTAGACAGTGATTGGATGTGAGGGCTGAAGGAGAGGTTAGAGTCAAGGATTGCACACCTAGCACCCTGGCATGTGTGGAAGGACCAATGATTGTGCTATTGATCCTAATAGTAAAGTCATGGGGGGGGGGGAGGGGAGGAAACCTAACAAGCTCAGTTTTAGAAAGATTGAGTTTGAGAAAGTGGTGTGACATCCATATTGATATGTCATTCAGTAAGTTTGTGATCCATGAAGAGATTGAGGGGGTGAGTTGAGGAGTGGACAGATAGATCTGGGTGTCATCGGCATAGAGGTGGTATTGGAAGCCATGGGAGGTTATCAACTGGCCAAGGGAAGAGGTATAGAGGGAGAATAGGAGGGGCCCAAGGACAGAACCTTGGGGTACCCCAACAGAAAGAGGAAGAGGAGCGAAGGAGATGGAGTTGTAAGTGACACTGAAAGGGCGCTGAGATAGGTAGGAGGAGAACCAGGATAAAGCAGAATCACGGAGGCCAAGGGAGTGGAGTTTGCTGAGGAGGAGGGGGTGGTGGACTGTGTCAAAAGCAGCAGAGAGGTCCAGGAGTATGAGTATGGCGTACTGGCCATTGGTTTTAGCAGTTAGCAGGTCGTTGGTGAGTTTTAGTAGGGCGGTTTCAGTGGAGTGTTGTGGGCGGAAGCCAGACTGTAGGGGGTTGAGAAGGTTGTTGTCAGTGAAGTAGCAACTCATTCGGTCATGGACAAGGCACTCGATGAGTTTGGAGGCAAATGGGAGCAGGTATAACTAAAGGCAAAACTTTTTTTTAGTTTTGGATAGAGTGGAGAGGAATAAGAACACCCTCTTTATTTGTCTGGTTTACCATTATCATTGAAAGTGAAAGGAAAAAAAAATCACAAATTCTGGTTTGTCCCCAGAAAAGTAATAGAGGAGAATATTCCAATAGGGACACTAGTTCTGGTGGTCTGGGGGTCTCCAAGGAATTCCCTTAATTTGCAGGGATTTCCTCTCACTTCCTGTTTGCTTAAAAGACAGGAAGTGAAATCTCCACAATGGGACACAGATGGAGATAAAAAATCTGACAGGGGTTATAACCCTCCCTTACTCTATTTAAAATGAAAAAAAAAATTGCCTATAGTTCTACTTTAACCACTTCTGGACCACCCATCACACATATACTGTGGCAGGGCGGCCCAGCTGCACGAAACAACGTACCTATACGTCAGTTCCTGTTGTCAGCTCTGGGCGCATGTGCTGCCGGAGCGGCCATGATGGGATCCGCAGATCGTTCATAGGAGAGGCAGAACAGCGGCCTGTCAGACAGAAAGAGAGAGATCTTGTGTTCCTGCTAATCAGGAACACATATGTCTCTCTCCCTCCAGTCAGTCCATCGCCCACACAGTTAGAAAGCATTCCCTAGGAGCCCACTTAAACCCTTTGATCACCCCTGATGTTAACCCCTTCCTTGCCAGGGTCCTTTATACAGTGACAGTGCATTTTTATAGCACTGGTCACTGTATTAGTGTTACTGCTCCCCAAAAAGTGTCACTTTGTGTCCAATTTGTCCGCCATAATGTCGCAGTCCCACTAAAAATCGCTGATCACCGCCATTACTAGTAAAAATAAAAATTGAAATGCAATAAATATATCCCATAGTTTGTAGACATGATAACTTTTGCGCAAACCAATCAATATACGCTTATTGGGATTTTGTTTTACCAAAAACATGCAGCACAAAATATATTGGCCTAAATTGATGAATAACTTAGATTTTTTATTGGATATGTTTTATAGCAAAAAGTAAAAAATATTGTTGTTTTTTCAAAATTGTCAGGCTGGATTCACACCATAGCGGTCCGAATTCCAGTCTAATTGATGGAGAGAAGGGCAGGCGCCGCCGTTCAGCACACAGGTTGCACGAGGAGGGGAGGTGCAGCGAGGAGAGGAAAGATCCCTATAGAATCGCCGAACACATTTGTGGATCAGATGCACTCCCATTGAACATAATGGCCTAGTAATTTGCACCGCATTGCACAGAAAACAGACACGTTTTCTGTGCAATGCAGAGTGCGAGTGCACCGCACAGATGTGAACCTGACACATTGAAAACAATGTGTTTTCAAGTGTTATGCGAATTGGATGCGGTGTAAGTTGAATCCAATTCGCATAGGTGTGAACCCAGCCTTAGTCTTTTTTTGTTGAAAGCGCAAAAAATAAAAAACGCAGAGGTAATCAAATACCAACAAAAGAAAGCTCTATTTGTGGGAAAAAAAGCACATCAATTTTGTTTGGGTACAACGTCGCACGACCGCGCAATTGTCAGTTAAAGCAACGCAGTTCCATATCACAAGAAATGGCCTGGCCATTAAAGGGGTAAAATCTTCCGGGCTGAAGTGGTTAATATTGCTGCATTTTTTACTTTTTTCACAAAAGATAGAATCACCATTAAGAGCCTACTAATGTTCTTTTATAGCACAGTGGTGGAAGATCCATCAACAGCTTGACAGACCTTCCAGTGAGATGAACTGAATTTAGAAAAAGTTGTAGAGATCTACCAACCAAGCAGTGCTGGTCTGACAACACCACCGATCCCAAAATTTGATATGACAAGCAAGTTACCCCTATTGGTGGGATTTTAAGGGTGGTGGAGCAGAAAAATGGTCAATACCACATATTCCTATAAAAAGTTTTTCATTTATTGCACATATATACAAATAAAAGGTGAGCTGACAAATATAACTTTTCCATATACATAATGTCTAAGCCTGTTAAAACCATGAGAGGCACTCTGGCCTGTAGCGCCCACACCAATTAGAGTATATGTGTTGTGTACACCATTCCGCAGTCCTACGCAAAAGGAGAAGAGTCCTATGCGTTTCAGGTTCAAGCCTTTCATCAGGGGCTTATTGCAGAATGTATTCGCGTCTCTAGACGCACTTTCTCTATCTAAAGGAGAGGGAGGAGGAAAAAAAGGGGGGAATCAGATGTAACATAGTAAATACAGGCACCGTGACACATAGGAAACACTGTGAAGCGAAGAAAGAAAGAAAAAAAAAATGAATCTTAAATGTTTTAATAAATATAATTATTGTTATGTATGGATACATGTAAAGGCATGTCTGGATGTGGATGTTTCACTGTAGTGTGTAGTGTGTAGGTCTTACCTACCTATTGGTGACACTCAAAGGTCTTCCCAATTATAGTCTACAACAAAAGATAGTTCCAAACACAAACAGGAGTCAGGATGTTGCTTCAGGGTCAGAATAGCAAGAGTGGTTCAGGTCCGGGCCTCAATGTGTGTCCCGGTTCCCTTGTAGAGAATGAGATCAGAACCCACCCTGGGATACATTGAGTAATCTGCTGTTTTCACGCTTCTTTCTCTACATTAAGGGTACCGGGACACACATTGAGGCTCGAACCTACACACTACACACTAGAGCGAAACATGGACATCCAGACATGCCTTTACATGTATCCATATATAGCAATAATTATATTTATTAAAACATTTAAGATTCTTTTTTTTTTCTTTCTTTCTTTCTTTCTCCACTTCACAGTGTTTCCTATGTGTCAAGGTGCCTGTATTTACTATGTTACATCTGATTCCCCCCTTTTTTCCTCCTCCCTCTCCTTTAGATAGAGAAAGTGCGTCTAGAGACATTCTACAATAAGCCCCTGACGAAAGGTTTGAACCTGAAATGTGTCGGGCTCTTCTCGTTTTGCGTAGGACTGCGGAATGGTGTACAGAACACATATACTTTAATTGGTGTGGGCCCTACTGGCTGGAGTGTCTCTCATGGTTTTAACAGGCTAAGACATTATGTATATGGAAAAATTCTCTTTGTCAGCTCACCTTTTATTTGTATCTATGTGCAAAAAATGAAAAACTTTTTATAGGAATATGTGGTATTGGCCATTTTTCTGCTCCACCACCCTTAAAGTCCCACCAATAGGGGTAACTTGCTTGTCATATCCAATTTAGAAAAAGAGGCATGACACTGAGCTGCCATTGAAGTGCAGGTCACCAGAGCAGTCCTTGGTTAGAAAAGTATATACATTAAAAAAATACTCCACTTGAACAGGTAGGGCCTAAAATTTTAGTCGGTTAAAAAGTGCACTTATACTTTGTTTAGAGAGAGACATTTTAGGGCGTTGAGGAGAAATTACATGAACTTAAGTGAAGGATCACGTGACCCAACTGCTGCAGATGGAATGTTGATAGATCGGGAGACACAGACATTAGAAGATGGCAGTTAATAAGAAAGAAACATTCTCTTTTCCTCTTGTGAGTGTCTATAATTATGAATATACTGTATAGGAATGTGATCTCTTTATACCTGCTGCTCTAATGATGTGTTCTCATAACCACTCTCTTTTGCAATCTCCTAT
>BLSH010349526.1:302302-326438 GCA_018402905.1 Glandirana rugosa | reverse complement strand
GGGGGTGTTGGTGTCGGGTCCCAACACCCCTTTTCCGAGAACAGGGGTAGTTGTACCCTTGTTCCACGAAATTCCATCCCCTCCACGTCTCGGGGGGGACGGGGTTTCGTGGGTATGACGGGTACAACTCCCGTACATCGGACCATGTCAAGTCCTCCCCCCCGCGAGTGGGCAAAGGGGGGGATAGGACCGGACGGTCCAACGTACGAGCCTATTCCCAGACCAAACCCAAAATCACCCTTGGGGTGCAGTTAAAAAAAAGGTTTTTTTAGGTATGGTCTGGGCTTCTCGGAAAATGTCCGTCCGATTCCCCTGGGGGGGTCCGTGTAATAAATTTCCTTGAGACATGTATCAATGCCAAAAAAAGTTTTTAAATCGATCGTTTTTCAGAAGCAGTGATTTTAATAATGCTGAAAGTGAAACAATAAAAATGAAAGATTCCTTTAAATAATGTGCCTGGGGGGGTCCCCTTAGCCTGCCTGTAAAAGGCTCTTCGGGTCTGGTATGGATTTTTTTGGAAAAAAAATTGACGTGGGGTTCCCACTAAAACCCAAACCAGACCCTTATCCGAGCATGCAACCTGGCAGGCCAGGATAGGGGGGGAAACGGGTGAGCGCCCCCCCTCCTGAACTGTACCAGGCTACATGCCCTCAACATGGGCAGTATGGGTGCTTTGGGGCAGGGGGGGCTCTGCACCTCCCCTACCTTAAAGCACCTTGTTCCCATGTTGATGGGGACAAGAGCCTTTTCCCCACAACCCTGGGCTGTGGTTGTGGGGGTCTGCGGGCGGGGGGCTTATCGTAATCTGGAAGCCCCCTTTAATAAGGGGGCCCCCAGATCCCGCCCCCCCTTGTGAATTAGTATCGGGTACATCATATCCCTACTAATTCACCAAAAACTGTCAAAAAAAGAAAAAAACACAGGAGACAATTAGGGACAAGTCCTTTATTAAAAAAGAAAAACAAAAAAATAATAAGTGTCCCCGTTGTAATCCACCGTCAATCACGGCGCGCGACAGACCCGAAAAAAAGCCGTAACAGCTCCTCCCCCATAGGAGGGCTCCCTTCGTCTGCACGCTCTTTGCTTTGACAGTTTATTTATTACAAAGGGCAGGGCCACCCGGTGACTTAAGCGCGTGACCCACACCCTCTTACGTCACATGACATCAGAAGGGGCGGGGTCGCTCGCTTACGTCACCGGGTGTCCCCGCACTGCCATATAATTAAACTGTCACAGCAAAAAGCGTGCAGATGGCAGGAGCCCTCCCAACAGGGAGGAGCCATGCGCACAATCTGTGCACAATGCATTATGGGGGCGTAATCGCTGTGAACGCCCCATAATGTTCTAAATTCGACCGATGTTGGAGTTGAACTTATGGACCCATCCCTAATAGTCTACAAACTTGAGGCCAGGTTGTTAAAGAGGAAGTAAACCTCCTTGACTGACTTTTACCTATAGGTAAGCCTATAATAAGGCTTACCTATAGATATAAATATCTCCTACATGCAGGAGATATTTACATTATATGCAGTCAGTAATGTCACCAGTGCATGCACTCTGAAGGAACGGCCACCTATGCTGTTCCTTCAGAGCCCTGTTCTGTGAATGGTGGCTCCCACGCGTATTGCAAGGGATTGATGTCATCGCGGCTCTGGCCAGTAACAGATCCAGAGCCCGCAAACCCAGAAGCAAGACGGGTGAAGATGGGAGCCCCTGCAGGGCTAAAATTACGGTGCTGGAACAGCTTCCTTTTAAGGTACGTTTCCTTTAATATACTAGTATGGGATGCATATGTCTTTACCTTGCAGGGGAAAAAAATGTCCAGTGGTATACAACCGTTTTAAGCCAGTTTTAGGCCCAAATGCCTATAGCAGCTTTGCACTGACTCTATACGCACAAAATCGTTTCAGAAACTTCTTGTCCTAAGGTCTGGTCAGCAAGGCTTTGATTCCACTGATGGTTGCAGACCTGGTCCCTAAGCAAGACCGACGTTGTGTAGGAGGACTGCATTGCAATAGCCCAAACACCCTATTGAGTGAGTTCATTGAACCTACTGACCACTCCACTAGCAGGGCTGCTGTCTCCAGACCATCAACCACTCCTGACCCGGCTGCCCACTACTCTTTTCCAGGTTTTGGCTGTGCTTCTTGCCTCCAAGTATGTGCTTCTTGCCTCTAAGTATGTCACTTGCATTTGTAATCAGTAATGTGGTAATGCAGTGGCTTTTCATTATTTTTACTTAGCAGTTTTTAGAACTTTTTACAAATATTCTCTTGTGCAGTATACATTATAGTCCCAAACATGGCAGTTTTTCCAAATTACAAGGCATTACAATACTCCTGTTTAATACCAATCAGGAGGGGGTGATGCCATATCTTCATGCCTCAGTCCTCCTGACTACTTCCCCAACCCCAACAGACAGGGACTGCAAATTCAAAGGAAATCCCCTTACAAGCTACCACGATGCAACCCATTGCACAGGCATGGTCCACCATTGTTACTTTGAGGAAACCAGTCCAGATCATAGATGTGCAGCCCAAGCTGGAGAGAGTGCATATAAACAGAAAGTGTCTGAAAAAGCTGAAGTAGTTCAGTAGCACAGAGATGCAACAAAAGATGAAAAAAGTTGAGAGCACTGTTTTATTTAAATAAAAAATGGCAATGGTTACAATTCCCGGTGCTTTAGCAAGATAAATGTTATCCAGGTAGGGCTTACACCTACTTGATAGGCTCAATTCATGAAGCCAATGCACCTGGATAAGGATCCTTATTCTCAGAAAAAGTGACAGGAATCTTCACTGAATGTCCAATAAGATTTGAAAATGACTGTCTCAGGACTGAAAATAAAGATCTTAATCCTTGTGTAAAGCTTTGCGAAGTGAGCTTAATTTAAGCTCCGAGAGAGAAAGAGAGAGAGACGACCAACTCTGATTTTTAAATTCTGTCCTGATTCTTGGAACAGTATTTGGTTTGTGTCTGTTTATTGTACACATTTTTTCCCCTACATTGTGCTGTTGATTTCACAGAGTTGATGCACTAATAATGAGAGGTATAATGGACTCTCTTATCCAAATGGAATGTCTGAATAATGAGATCAGAGTAGGTACTGGAAAACTTCAAAACAGAGGAAGAAACCCGTTGACAAAAAAAAAGTCAAAGAAGCTTTTAAGTGGCCAGTGAGATCTGTATAAAAGAACCTGGAAAATGCACAAAGTGAAAAAATATACCCAGACACATCTGATTGTTTTAAAATTTTTAAGTGAAGCTTGTTTAGCATGCAGTATAATGAAGATATGAGTATATTATGTAGCATTTATTCAAATACTCTTCGGTTTGTCAATGAGACCTATACATTGGGAAATGTTAATCTATCATATTCTATGAAGAAAAAGGTGTTTTTATATTCTATATTCTTACAGCATTTTCTTTCCATTCAATAAAGTTTGTTTCCAAATTAACACAAAATTAAACATTGGCCACTTATGTGATACTGATTTTAGTTGTATATAATAAGGGCTAGCAAAAGTGTGCCTTTTATTGGACATAATAAATCAGGTTGGAGATGCTCAATAGGGATGGCCAAACGGACCCCTGTTCGGTTCGCACCAGAACTTTCGAACACTGCAAAAGTTCGGACCCGAATAACAAACCCCATTAAAGTCAATGGGACCCGAACTTAAAAAATCAAAAGGGCCCATTTTGAAGGCTTATATGCAATTAATTGGGCATACAATGGTTATAGGGGTCTGGGTCCTGCCCTAGGGGACATGTATCAATGAAAAAAAGTTTGTGAAAAACGTCATTTTTAAAGGAGCAATGATTTTTTTATTTTTAAAGTGAAAGTATAAAAATGAAAAATTCCTTCCAATATAGTGCCTGGGGGGTCCCCTTAGTCTACTTGTAAAGTGGCAGATCTGTACCATGTCTAGAATCTGCTGCAGCAATGATTGCATTTATAAAGCCAAAAAAAAAGACGTTTTCCCTGAAAGCTGCCTTTATTTTGCTCAGCAACAGCTGGGGAGCCAGCGTGTATGATGAGGCCACAATGTAGTGCACTGGGAACAAGATTAGAGATTTTTTGGATAAGTCCTGGTGTCACTTTGACTTTGGATAGAAGTAATGGATGCGGAAAGATTGGGCTTTGGGTGTCAGTCGTGCCTTCACACCATAACCCTATAGAGGTGCTCTTCATGAAGGCAAGAATTGGCCTTTCTGCAAAAAAAATTGCAATGATATGTACCTGTCAAACAGGTGCAGAAAAATTGGTCTTTGGGTGTCGGTGGCACATTCCCACTGTAACCCTATAGAGGTACTCTTGATGAAAGCAAAAATTGACCTTGCTGTAAAATCTGCTGCAGATGTGCTGAAAAAGGCACAGACAGTTGAGCTTTAGGAATTGGGCCGGGAGATAACACCTGCAGAATGTGACCTCATTATCATCATACTCCTCATCTCCATCTTCATCATCCTCATTACCACTGGAGACAACTTGGCAATGAGCTGTGGCTAGGGAAAGATGAATGCCAATTTGTCTACCAGTGTTCTCCCCTCTCTCTAGGCTCATGTTCCTGTCAACCTCAGAACCAACATCTGCATCCAGTAATGGCTGGGCATCATCAAGGTGCAAGTGGCTGACGCTGTGGTCAAATAACTCAGCTGACTCCTCCATGGCTGATGTTGGGGCTATGGAAGTAATAGATGTGGACAAGGAGGCAGGTTTTCCACTCTGGCATCTGCAGGGGACTGCACACTTGTCTCTGCTTGCGTGACAGAGGATGAGAAGGATGAGGAAGGTTTAGTAAGCCAGTCCACCACCTCCTCTGCATGCTGTGGCTGGATAGCACGGGCAAACTCACTAAACAGAGGAAATGATGCCCTTCCTGAGGACTGACCACCATGTCCATCTTTGCCTGTGGACACATTTGTTGCTGGCCCCTTACAGTGCCAAGGGAACGTCCGTCTCTCCTTGTTGTCCTCCCAGACTTTATTGGGAAGGAGGAGGCGGCGCTTATTAGCAAATGTAAGGAATAAGTGGACAACCGTACGTAGATGCACTTTAATCAATGTAAAGTGGTGTTTAGTGCACTTTAATTTGAGTACTCACACTACACAGACACACTACAGGGATATGCTATAATATACTGCAATATAATGCGTCAAACATACAGTGACACACAGAACTATATGGCATTAAACTGTCAGTAACAAACACAGAAGTAAATGGCGTTAAACTTGCAGCAATGCACAAAACTATATGGCGTTAAACTGGCAGTAACGCACACAGAAGTAAATGGCGTTAAAGTGGCGGTAACGCACAAAACTATATAGCGTTAAACTGGTAGTAAATGCACACAGAACTATATGGAATTAAACTGGCAGTAATGCACACAGAACTATATGGCATTAAACTGGCAGTAACGCACACAGAAGTAAATGGCGTTAAACTGGCAGTAACGCACACAGAACTATAAGGCGTTAAACTGGCAGTAACGCACACAGAACCATAAACTGGCAGTAACGCACACAGAAGTAAATGTCCTTAAACTGGCAGTAAAGCACACAGAAGTAAATGGTGTTAAACTGGTAGTAACGCACACAGAAGTAAATGACGTTAAACTTGCAGTAACGCAATCAAATATGCAGTGTTCAACTGTCACTACACTGACGCTATCTGAACTGCCCCTACTCTAGCTATACACTAATGTAAAGATTAGTGACACGGTCTCACTACACTACGCTGAAACTATCTGAGCTGTCCCTACTCAACATATACACTAATGTACAATATCTCACAAAAGTAAGTACACACCTAATATTTTTGTAAATATTTTATTATATCTTTTCATGTGACAACACTGTAGAATGACACTTTGCTACAATGTAAAGCAGTGAGTGTACAACAGTGTAAATTTGCTGTCCCCTCAAAATAACTCAACACGCAGCCATTAATGTCTAAACCACTGGCAAAAAATGTGAGTACACCCCTAAGTGAAAATGTCCAAATTGGGCCCAATTAGCCATTTTCCCTCCCCAGTGTCATTTGACTGGTTAGTGTTACAAGGTCTCAGACGTGAATGGGGAGCAGGTGTGTTAAATTTGGTGTTATCGCTCTCACTCTCTTCTCATACTGGTCACTGGAAGTTCAACATGGCACCTCATGGCAAAGAACTCTCTGAGGATCTGAAAAAAAGAATTGTTGCTCTACATAAAGATGGCCTAGGCTATAAGAAGATTGACAAGACCCTGAAACTGAGCTGTAGCATGGTGGCCAAGACCATACAGCGGTTTAACAGGACAGGTTCCACTCAGAACAGGCTTCGCCATGGTCGACCAAAGAAGTTGAGTGCTTGTGCTCAGCGTCATATCCAAAGGTTGTCTTTGGGAAATAGACGTATGAGTGCTGCCAGCATTGCTGCAGAGGTTGAAGTGGTGGGGGGTCAGCCTGCCAGTGCTCAGACCATATGCTGCATACTGCATCAAATTGGTCTGCATGGCTGTCGTCCCAGAAGGAAGCTTCTTCTAAAGATGATGTACAAGAAAGCCCACAAACAGTTTGCTGAAGACAAGCAGACTAAGGGCATGGATTACTGGAACCATGTCTTGTGGTCTGATGAGACCAAGATAAACTTATTTGGTTCAGATGGTGTCAAGCGTGTGTGGAGGCAACCAGGTAAGGCGTACAAAGACAAGTGTGTATTGCCTACAGTCAAGAGTGGTGGTTGGAGTGTCATGGTCTGGGGCTGAATGAGTGCTGCCAGCACTGAGGAGCTACAGTACATTGAGGGAACCATGAATGTCAACATGTACTGTGACATAGGTAAGCAGAGCATGATCCCCTCCCTTCAGAGACTGGGCTGCAGGGCAGTATTCCAACATGATAACGACACCAAACACACCTCAAAGATGACTACTGCCTTGTTAAAGAAACTTAGGGTAAAGGTGATGGACTGGCCAAGCATGTCCCAGACCTAAACCCCCCCTCCTCTTCCCCCCTCCCCTCCTTTGTCTCTTCCATTTCCCTCTGGTCTCTCTTTCTCTCTTGTTCCAACCTTCTACCTTTTCTACCTTTGGTCCCCTGTCTCTTCCTTCCCTTGTCCCTCTTCCCTCCTCCCCCCCTCCCCCTCATTCTTTCCCCCCATCCCCTCCCGGTCATGCTCCTTCTCTTCCTCTCCATCCCCCCCCCCTTTTTTCTCCTCCCTCTTTTTCCTCCTCCCCTCCTTTCACTCTCCTTCCCCTTCTCCCCTCCCTCCCCCCTTTTCCACCCTTTACCCCTCCCTCCCTTCCCCATATGTTCACATATGAGAGATACCAGATAACCTACAAACCTTAATTTATTTTAGTATAGGGTACACCCTTTAAACAATCCTCCACGTGCAACACCCCACCTCTGCCGATGAGGGATTACCAATGTGCCGGTGTCACATCTAACAGCTCCGGATCTGTGGGTAAGCAGTATACTACTATGACAACATTCCCCCTTTACCCTTCCTTATGTACTGTACTGATTAAGTAATATCATGCTGTAATACATATGAGAGTTGTTATAATGACATGCACAATCTGTTTATTAATATTATGTCTTCAATCACTGTACATACCTCTCCTGATGAAGGGGTTATCCACGAAACATGTAGAGGCTACACAGTATCTACACTCTGATACCACCGAATCCATCATCTCCCTCTCTATGTATATATGGGGGGATTAATAGGCAGGATGGTGTTATCAATTCTGTTGTAAATTTTAAATGTATATGAACAATGTATTTTGTCTTTTGGTTATAATCCTATCTTTTATCCATAAATAAAAACCTTCATGTATTAAAATTTTTCATATTGTACGTACTCACTATTTCATGGCGTCGAAACAGTCCAGCCCCCTCTTTTCTGTCGCCCACATTTAAGGTACGGGTTGGGAAGCCCTTACCTTTCCTTGTAAATTGTTTTTGGATGAGACACCCCAATTACCCAACACTTTGCAGAGCCTGTTGAGGTTTTCAGTCTACTGACATCACGGTGGATGTTAGAGACCTTGAGCTCCTCCACCTTCCGTTTGAGGATGCCCAACAGATGCTCAATAGGGTTTAGGTCTAGAGACCTGCTTGCCCAGTCCATAACCTTTACCGTCAGCTTCTTTAGCAAGGCAGTGGTCGTCTTGGAGATGGGTTTGGTGTCATTATCATGTTAGAATACTGTCCTGTGGCCCAGTCTCTGAAGAGAGGGGATCATGCTCTGCTTCAGTATGCCACAGTACATATTGGCATTCATGGTTCCCTAAATTAACTGTAGTTCCCCACTGCCGGTAGCACTCATGCAGCCCCAGACCATGACACTCTCTCCACCATGCTTGCTGTAGGCAAGACACACTTGTCTTTGTACTCCTCACCTGGTTGCCGCCACACACACTTGACACCATCTGAACCAAAAAAGTTTATCTTGGTCTCATCAGACCACAGGACATGGTTCCAGTAATCCATGTCCTTAGTCTGCTTGTCTTCAGTAAACTGTTTGCGGGCTTTCTTGTTTATCCTCTTTAGAAGAGGCTTCCTTCTGGGATGACAGCCATGTAGACCAATTTGATGCAGTGTGCGGCGTATGGTCTGAGCACTGACAGGCTGACCCCCCCCTTCAACCTCTGCAGCAATGCTGGCAGCACTCATACTGCTATTTCCCAAAGACAACCTCTGGATATGAGGCTGAGCACGTGCACTCAACTTCTTTGGTCGACCATGGCGAGGCCTGTTCTGAGTGGAACCTGTCCTGTTAAACCACTGTATGGTCTTGGCCAACGTGTTGCAGCTCATTTTCAGGGTCTTGGCAATCTTCTTATAGCCTAGGTCATCTTTTTGTAGAGTTGTAGAGTAGCAATTCTTTTTTTCAGATCCTCAGAGAGTTCTTTGCCATGAGGTGCCATTTTGAACTTCCAATGACCAGTATGAGAGAGTGAGAGCGATAACACCAAATTTAACACACCTGCTCCCCATTTTCACCTGAGACCTTTAACACTAATGAGTCGAATGACAACAGGGAGGAAAATGCTTAATTGAGCCAATTTGAACATTTTCACTTAGGGGTGTACTCACTTTGTTGTCAGCAGTTAAAACATTAATGGCTGTGTGTTGAATTATTTTTAGGGGACAGCACATTTACACTATTATACAAGCTGTACACTCACTACTTTACATTGTAGCAATGTGTAATTTCTTCAGTGTTGTCACATGAAAAAGATATAATAAAATATTTACAAAAATGTGAGGGGTGTACTCACTTTTGTGAGGTACTGTATATGGGTATGGCTAGATTTAGCCATTACATACTATATACAGGATCTGTTAGATAATTTGCAGTGCTACACAGTCTGTGAGTCAGCTGACATACTGAAAACAATGCACTCTCTATTCGGCTAATATCGCAACAACTGTTCAACAGAGAGGCTAGGAAATTATAGTAAAATAAAGAGCTCCCCCTAGTGGTATGTGGTACTGGAAGAGCCTTTAATAATACTATTCTTATCTTCTTTCCACCTCTTTGATCCCCCACCAGGCTACTTGAGTTTTTTAATCCTGTCCCACCCACATATCATTGCACTGATGATTGGCCATTCTGGCATTACGGGAACTAAGGGGGAGTGTGAGAGGTCACCCCATACCTATATAGAGAGGAGAAAAGGGTAAATGGGTATAGGTTCCTAAAATCCCTTCTGTGAAGGGACCTTGTTACTCCACCTCATATGGACTTAGTACAGGTTCACTTTAACATCATAACAGAAAGATGAAGTAGACATGTGCAAAAATGTGTTTTGTTTCGGATAGATTTATTATGTTACTAATTTTTTTCCAGTAGTTTGTTTCTGAATTTGTTTAGTTTTGTTTAGTTTAATTTAGTTTATTAATTTTTTAACAAATTCCAATTTTTAGGAACGTTTTGAATTCTGTGTGAAGAATAGCTGGTTGTTAAGGAGCGGGCCGGGAAGCCAGCCGCCGCATCCTTAACAACCAATGACTCATCAGCTGTCAGTGGGCTTCCCCGCAGAGAGCTGAAATGTAAACCAAGGAATGCCGGCAATAGAAAATTCTGAAAGAACAGTGTGCCCCCCCAATCCATACTAGGCCATTCAGGTCTGGCATGGATTTTACGGGGAACCCCACGCCAAAATTAAAAAAAAAAGAAGGTGTAGGGTCCCCCCTAAATCTATACCAGACCCTTAGCATGCAGCCCGGCAGGCCAGGAAAGGGGGGGACGAGCAAGCGATCCCCCCTCCTGAACCATAACAGGCAACAAGCCCTCAACATGGGGGGTGCTTTGGGGTAGTGGGGCTCCTCCCCACAACCCTGGGCGTGGTTGTGAGGATCTGCTGGTGGGTTGCTTATCGAAATCTGGCTTCCCCCATGTGAATAAGTATGGGGTACATAGTATCCCTACCCATTCACCAAAAAAGTGTAAAAAGTGAGTAAAGACACTACACGAGTTTTTGACAAATCCTTTATTAAAAAATCAAAAACAATATCCCCCAATGTAAATCCATCGTCAATCTCGCTGCCTGCCGGACATGAAAAAGAAAAAACCTCTGGCCTCATCGAAGGCTCCCCACCGACTACCTGCTCCTCTGTCTGAAGGTTCTTAAATAGCTAAGAGGCGGAGTCACCTGTTGATGTCAATGAGTGACCCCTGCCCCCTTGTGACATCACTGACCATGTAAAATTATTTAAGGTGAAGAAAATTTTGCACTACATTTTCCCATTAAGGCTTATCTATAGTCAATATATAAAATCATATATTCATTTCCACAATGTATTTAAATTATTTCTAGTCTGCTCCTCTTAATCTGAATATATGATCTTAAAGTTTGTAAACTTACTTTTTGAAGATCCCCACACATTTAATTCCTTGCATTCTGTGACCCGTAGTCACTATGCCCTGTGAGTAGGCACTGCTGTGTCACAGATTTCACAGAGCCTGCCTTCTGAACTACAGAGGTGCTGAGAGGAGGAGTTTCAGAAGGTGGAGTCAGTACAGGAATCGCTGCTTGCAGGCAGCAAGGTACCATGGGATATGTAGTCCTTATATATTGAGGGTAAACAGCAGAGGAGATGCAGGGAATCCAGGAAGTTGTGGAAAGAGACGGTCAGCAGGCAGGCAGAACTCACAGCATAAAAAATATTTTTTTTGGTAAATTTATATTAATTGTCAAAATTGCTATTACGATGCTCATGTTATAAAATGAAAGCGCATGCTGTGACCATAGATTTCCTATAGATGGATATATTTCATTCAGTTTAAAAGGCACACAATGCACCCATATAGCACAATGCAAAAATTACACCACAATTACAGATGTGAAACCTGTGGTGCATTGCATTGTATAAATACATATTGCCAAAAATATTGGGACACCTGCCTTTACATGCACATGAACTTTAATGGTATCCCAGTCTTAGTCCGTAGGGTTCAATATTGAGTTGGCCCATCCTTTGCAGCTATAGCAGCTTCAACCCTTCTGGGAAGGCTGTCCACAAGGTTTAGGAGTGTCTATGGGAATGTTTGACCATCCTCCCAGAAGTTCATTTGTGAGATCAGGCACTGATGTTGGACAAGAAGGTCTGGCTCGCAGTCTCCATTCTAAGTCATGCCAAAGGTGCTCTATCGGGATGAGGTCAGGACTATGTGCATGCCAGTCAAGTGTGTTATTGTGTGGGATTGTTTTTCAGGGGTTGGGCTTGGCCCCTTAGTTCCAGTGAAGGGAACTCTTAAGGTGTCAGGATACCAAGACATTTTGGACAATTTCATGCTCCCAACTTTGTGGGAACAGTTTGAGGATAGCCCCTTCCTGTTCCAACATGACTGCGCACCAATGCACAAAGCAAGGGGTCCATAAAGACATGGATGAGTGAGTTTGGAGTGGAGGAACTTGACTGGCCTTCACTTCAACCCGATAGAACACCTTTGGGATAAATTAGAGCGGAGACTGCGAGCCAGGCCTTCTTGTCCACATCATTGCCTGACCTCACAAATGCGCTTCTGGAAGAATGGTCAAACATTCCCATGGACACTCCTAAACCTTGTGGACAACCTTCCCAGAAGAGTTGAAGCTGTTATAGCTGCAAAGGATGGGCCAACTCAATATTGAACCCTACAGACTAAGACTGGGATGCCATTAAAGTTTGTGTGCGTGTAAAGGCAGGTGTCCCAATACGTTTGCCAATATAGTGTATGTTTTTATCTGCTTTGCTGTGTGTTGACAGGCTATTTGAAGTGAATAGGCTTCCAAACACAATGCACTTTATTGTGTGAAACATTGCACATTACTTCAACAGCCAACATTCCTTTATGCACAACTAGTGTTGCATTAATATTGCACTGATAAAAATGCTTGATGTTTACTGATGTGTGTTTAACATTTTTTGCATAAAGCCAATGATTTCCTCTATTTGCAACTTCCTGGAGAACGGAGGACTGATTCTTACAAATCTGCTCTGATATTTCAGTAAGGAAACCTACTTTTCATATACCATATGTCACACATAGGGGGCGTTGTTTAATCACTATTTGTCCAAACGGCATTTTATCCCCCCAATACAAATAAATCATACATGCAGGACTGCAAAAGGCCAGTTTAAATGTCCTCTGTTACTCGTCGCTTTCCCAGCTGAGCTTACTGCAGTAAGCCCTGAGATACATTGTAATTTAATATGGTAATTATCAGGACTGCTACTGAATGTTTGTGTCTGGGGGCTCTCTGTAGCACTGCAGCTTCATCTGTAGCCTCTTATGGTCCGGAATGCAGTAAAGTGTTGTGTGAGGCCGTCAAAGTCTTTAAAGGCTAGCACTGTATATCACGCTTACTGATAGATTTAAAGTCATTATACGTGCACTGGAATTTCCATTATATTTTTCAAGGTCCTGAGTGCTTGTCGGATTAGGTACATTTCACACACAATAAACACCGTTGGAATTAATATTACCAGAAACTGCTTCTAGGTCATATACATTTGATTTCATTCACGCAAGAGTCATTTTCTTCAGCCTATAGAAGTAGCAAAAATGTAACATTTGTTTACGGGCTTTTAAACGTTTAAAGGGCTATTTTACCTAAAAGTAATATTTTTGGTTATAAGTGGAGTCTGATGAGTTGGGAGACCCTTGGCTTCTTTTATGTCTTGGATTCTTTAATGGGTTAGTTCTACTTTACAGAAAAAATGTAAAGGTGCAGGGGCGTAGCGATAGAGGTTGCAGGGGTTGCGATTGCAACCGGGCCTCATGCTCCAGGGGGCCCATGTGCCTCCCTTGTACACCTGGATAGGAGGAATTGTGGGAGTGGCATTTAGAAGAACCAATCTCCTCCATTTTCCTTCTAATGGAGGAGAATGGTTCCTTTATATGCTGCCACTGCCACCCCTCCTATCCAGTTTACTTGTCTTCTGCTGTTCCCAGGGTCCCTGTGTGCTTCCCTGGTAGCTAGTACCCCCACAAAGCTGCTGTCTCCCCCCCTCCTCTTCTGCCAGCTGCTGTAGAAGATGTGTCATGATGGAGAGATAGATGGGAACGGGTCAGTAAATGTGTCATTTACTGGCTCTTTCCTTTTCTGAATGGACAAGGTCAGTGATTGGTACCAATTGGTTCATTCATAACTAAAGCATAGTGAACTGTTTTACTATACTTCCATTTCTGAATGGGAGGCTCGGTACTCAACTATTCCTGTCCATTCATTCTGTGCAGCTGAGGCTACACAGATGGACATTGAGGGCTGAGGTTTGTTTAGACCCCTAATATCTCATCAAAGCCCCCCAACAGAGCTCCTAAAAAAATTGAAAAAGAAATAATAAAAATATAACTGTAAAAGAAATCAAATGAAATGGTAAAAAAATAATAAAATTAAAATAAAAATGAAAAACTACTGCCACCAGTCAGGGAAATATCAGGATTGCAAAGGTTGCAATTGCAACCAGGCCCTGGCATTTCACCACCATGGGGAGTGCCGAAGATGGCAGTAAGGGGGCCCACTGCAGAACTCTTGTGAAAGGGTGCCACTGCGGGACCATGATAAAGGGACCCGTGATGGGAGTAAAGGGCCCTAGGATCAGCAAGAAGAGGGAAGGGCCCTGGCCAGGGGTCAGGGGGGCCCTTCATAATTTCTTGCACCGGGGCCCTGAAGGTTCTAGTTATGCCTCTGTAAAGGTGAATTAACACTGGACACCCTCCACATCACCCCAGTTGCTGCTGTACATACTTCCGGGGATGCCGAGCTGTCAGCCAGTCCAGCGGTCCCCAGCTCTTCTCTGTGCCGAACTTTTCAATTCACTGTGCAGGTACTGACCAATCAGAATCACTCTGGTCTATGCTGGAAGCCCTGCTCAGTGAAGAGGGAGAAGAGCAGGGACTTCAAATATCTGAACTGCTAGAGTGGTTGATGGGGTGCATCTCAGCAACCCCAGAGGCAAGTACAGTGGAGACCAGGGTGGTGGGGAGGGTGTCCAGTGTTGGTTCACCTTTATATTTTTTCTGCAGAGGTGAACTAACACTTTCAAGTATAAAAAGCAATATACTGCTCAGGTGTAGATACTCACAGGGATTACAGACAGGTGCTGACCTCAGCTTGGCACCGCATGAGACCCAACAGAAAATGAAAAGTGGCCGCACACTGCTGATACCATCCAATAAAAGTCCTTTTTCCTCCAAGATGGGACAAACAGCACAGGGATATACAGTTGACACATTTCACACAAAAGAGTGGTTAATCATTATTATGATTAAGTACTCTTTTGTGTGAAATGCGTCAACTGTATGTCAAGTCTCTGTGCTGTTTGTCCCATCTTGGAGGACTTTTATTGGATGGTATCAGCAGTGTGCGGCCACTTTTCATTTTCACTTTAAAGTATCTAAAGCCAAAACTTTTTTTTGTTCATTTTGGATAGATTCAGAAATGTTAAAGGTGAACTCCAGGCAAGCAGCTAAATCCACAGATGAAAGGGATTGCTGTGATTTATATAGCTCTGTCACACAATACAGTCCCATCTAGCAGGTCAAAATACCTGCTTTCTCTCTGCTGTAGTTAATTAAAAGGCCTTGACCATCTTCCAGCCTACAACTGGATGGTGAAAAGAGAAGCAGTGGTTTAATGGGCTCACATCTCTGTCTCTCTGCTCTCTCCTCCTACAAGCATGCCTTTTGAACTGCATCAGAACATTCCTTATGTTGTTTCTCCCTCTCCCTGAGGCATGCTGTACAGGGATTATAAGAGGCTGACAACAAGTCAAATTTAGGTAATTACACTGTCTGAATAAAAAAAAAAGAATGATGTATGTTGTATTAGTAAAAACCCCTTCTTGTTCTCATTAATGAGATTTCCATTCACTTTCCGTCCTCTAAACACAATATAATTGGCAAGAATATTCTTGAAAGCATGAGTCCTCAACCTATGGCCCTCCAGCTGTTGTGCAACTACAACTCCCATCATGCCTTTGCCTTTGGGAGTCATGCTTGTAACTGTCAGCCTTGCAATGCCTCATGGGACTTGTAGTTCCGCTAAAGCTGGAGAGACACAGTTTGAGCTTCCATGCTTTAAAGCAAAGTAAATCTCCTCTGAGACAGTTTTAACCAAGAAAAAGTGTTTCTATTGAAGGTTTTTCCCTCTATTCCTGTTTTAGTGGCCACTTAAAATGTTGGATCCTTCATGTTCTTTCATTTTCAACAGAGAAGGTGAGTCTCCTTAGTGGATGGTTGTACTCCTTCTCCACTCTTTCCAAAACTAAAAATAAAACATTTAGGACTTAAATGCACGTTAACTGCTGGAAGTTCCTGCCATAAATTTTGACATATACAGTATCTGTCTACTTGGAGGTTTGGTTGTTCCCACTCACCTTTGCATGTTCAAGCTCCTCCTGTTGCATTGATCACAATAGAAAAAGGTGACAAATCCAGAAGAGAAATTTCCAACACCTCATTATCTTACTAATAGAGTGGGTGGAACCTTTAACAAAAGCTTTAATGGCTTTTATCAATTTCATAATTCATGTAATAAATGTATAAGTCATGCTTATAAACTGATCTTTTATAGCCATGTAAGCTATTGACAGAACCATCCAAATTGAAGGGTAAACATCTATGACGTTTGGCAACTGCAGTCTGGAGATCCCTCCAACACTTGAAACTCTATCAATGGTATATTTAACCAAAATTGGACAATTAAGGTAGACAAAAAGGTTAAACAATAACACAGCTTTTAAATGTTGCCTCCAAGAAATTGCTCTGATATTCAATGCACACATTTTTTACTAAATCCCAATGTATATACCTTTTTTTCCGTTTTTCTATATGGTCAGGTGACTGCAAAGCTCTGAGTATGTCAACTAAATAAAAAAATCTTTAAAAAAGGTATTTATGTATGAAAATGTATGCAATGAATATCAGAGCAATGGGGAAGCAACATTTAAACTGTTTGTTATTGTTTCTTGTACTTTAAGAAAAGATCATTGTTAGGGTGAACATAGCCTTTAATCTATGAAATATACAGCCATCTCCATTGCACACCTCAAAATGTACAAAATCCATATAAAAGAAAATATAGATGTGCTGAGGCAAACAAATATGTTTGTGAATAAATTAAGAAATAGATATCAATATTAAATAGTCATCCTGGTTATTCTCAACTAAAATGGATAAATATAAAAGTGAATGAATATATAAAAATTATATACTGTATAATCTATTATATCACTTTACCAATAATCAAATTATAAATGTTTATAATAGTTATTTTACCGTAAAATCCATACAGTACAAGACATCAATCATGTGACTTCACAATAAATAAATTGCATTGTTTGTGATATGCACCGCTTCTATAAGAAAAATGCTCAATACTCAAAAATGACTATTTAGTGACAAGAAGGTAAAAAAGCATGTAGTCAGTTTCTTCTTTTAATAAATTTTCTAATCCTGGGTTAGGTATCATGCTATGACAAAATAGCTATTGAGATCTTTTAATTTCTTATATCATATGTTCTCCATCATAACTGTTCCATACAATTACAAAAAAGAAAGAAGTCTTGGCTAGCGCAATGCCATTTATTAACTTTAATTTTGATTAATTTATAATTTATTTCAATTTTAATTTCTATGATTTAGAATTGAATTAATTTATATTTCTTTTTTATTAATTTGTTTAACTTTTTATAAAATATATTGCATGTTAAAGGTTATTTTTCTGCATCTACTGTATGCTTCAATGGAATTAGGAGGCAAACACAACATCTAGAAATGGTTTGGTCTGGGGTACAAACACCACCAGCTTGTCAACTTTTGGCTTTGGGAGGGGCACACACAACCAACTAGTCCTTACATGGTAGAGACATATTTACCACAAAAAGTTTGCTATGGTGATAGGTGTGTGTGTTCCTAAAGGGCATCGTTTTGTGATTCCTTTCTGGATAATGGGATTCAGTCATGTGTCATCTCAAAGCCTCAAAGAAAGCTGATACTGAAAGACTTCTGTCTGCCCTATACTGTGGTTAAAGATATAAATAGGGGTAGATAGAAATATAACACCCAGCATGTGTCTGTGACTGGGGGTTCTACTCTGAACAATGTTGAAGTAAGTTAACGTTAATGTGGTAGGCCACCAGCCTAACACATCATATTACTATTTGTATACCAATGTGTTTCACTCGTGTTGCTATTCTATTTATTAAATAATAAAAAAGTCCTGGGATTAGGAGGAAACCAGTTACATAAGTATTTTAACGTCTACTGCTTCCCGCTGCCTCCCCCATGGAGGCATCATTTCGGGTATTGGGGATATTGGGGACTTTGCAGCCTAACCGCTGTGAGCAACTTATCTTTTAGCAAAAAGTTTTTTTAGAACCAAAATATTTTTGACATCTCTGTAGCTATACGGTGAGTATTAAAAAAATCCCCCTCTTAAAATGGAGTTTCATATATATTTCATGTGGCAATGATGAATGTATTTTTATTTCTGTGTGTTTTTCTCTACAGAAATATATTTGATGCTTGTTGTATATCCGGCAACTCTGATAAAGGTCTTTTCCAAAATGCATTAGGTGCCATAATTGAACATTACGCACAAAAAGTTTTTTGTATGCTACTTTGTTCTACTTTTTTATCCTTGTACACTATATGAAATATTTTTTAACAATTGTACCAATAAAATTATATATGTTTTATTAATACATGACTATCATTGTGCCCCAAATATCCCACCCTAGAAGGTTTCTCCTTTGCCTACTGTTTAAAGTGGTAGTAAACCCATTCATTTAACAGTTTAAAAACCAGTTACATTTCTGGCATGTGCCAGAAATGTAACACTCCCATTGGTTGTGCTCTAAACCAAACTGTCAAACCATCCAATGGCTGGTGTCATAACTGATCACATGTGCAGCATCATGGCAGTTGTAGATTAAACAGAGGCCAAGATGGCAACTTCCTTGGCTGAAAATGATAGGAGGGTTTACTACCACTTTAATGCACCACTAGTGGGTTCATTACCGAGGGATAATTATACAGAGGATCCGGATGCACAACTAACATGGACAGCTTGGAATATAACCGATGGCTGTTATCTAATAAACCTTGTATGCTGTTTTACATTTCCATGTTGTAACAGCCATTTTACCAGGCAAGATTATAATATCTACCAACTCAGCTTTACTGCTGCTCTCAGAGGCTCTCCCCTCTTTAGGTTCTCTAGATTTTGCTACCTCAGTGTCCAGGGAATATCTTGGGTGGAGCTGCCCAGTGATGAGTGCTCCCTTGGAGTAGCATGTTGGATTGTTTACTGCTCGCCAACTGGCCTAGAAGAATTAATATTTTCTTCAGCTCTGCCAATGTTGAGATACAACCTTAGCAATGTTTTACAATGCTTCAATAAGGTTCTGCAATCAACTGGTACCGATAGGATTCAGATTGGCCTCACTAGTCATGAAGCACCACTGTTGCAACCAAGGAGTGTAGTTTTTTTCCCACCAGACAGGGTGGGGAATCTCACCCTGTCTGATGGGAAAAATCCTGCCAAGGTGAAGTTCTGGTCTATAAATGCAGAATGCATTCCAGGGCCACAGCCATGACAAAGCTGTAGTTTGACCCTGTCTCCAAAGACTCGCTTTTACATGAATATTGCATATTGGCCCTGTGCCATTCTGGGGTTCCCTCCATTGTATCAGTTTTTCAGGCAGATTTCACAAATTATTCTGTTTCCACTGGTGGTAACATAACAGGGGTTAAAGCTGCCAGCAGGGGCATTGACATCACCCAGTTAGGTGGAGTGTTGCCCTCTTTAATCCCAGCCAGTGATAAGGAACTTCCTGCTGCTGCTTCTACTCTGAATCCTGTTCCTGCCTACAGTGATGCTGGTCAATTCAGCCTGCTTGAGCAGCTGGTCTTGAGCTTCTCTGTCCAGATGTATAGGTTTGTGAGTAATTAAGGTCTATCCTCTCCCCTTGAGCATGTTCCTTGTTTATCTCTATTGCCGACACAACATGTCTGAATTTAAATACATGGGGAGTGTAGCTACTGTACCATCTTACCCCCTCTGCAGAGGTATTTCCTACATAATAAACTTGGCTGTAAACAAGCCACTGCTCCTACTCCAGCTGCATCTGAAGTAGACTTCCTATTATTATGCCTGCTGTTAGCCTATTGCTGACTCTTTTTCTGCCTCCACCATACTTGGGCAAGGCACCTTCCTCAGATCATTTGCAATCCACAACTATTACATCCAAACAAAGGAAGGGTTCCTCCTCTTTGATTAATATGGTACGTACTACTCTGAAGCTGGAGAATCAGCTTGTTGTCACTACCAGTCTGGGCTAATTCAAACCTTCCTTCATTATCCCTTGATGACTACAAGGACAAGAAAAGTCATTTCTACCTACATGCAGCCTTCATGTTCTTTCAATGAGAATTTTTTTCTAAATAGGCTAACTACTCCTGCAGTTAACCCAGCTATCTCTCACTAAAACAAAGTGACCATCATCCCTGGCTGACTGGACAAAATCTTTAAAGCGAGAGTTAATTGACATTAGAATGGACTTATAGATGGTGAACTGTGTTTGCCAGGTGGGTTACATGTTCAACTTTAGCTGTAATGGGGCCCTGGATGCTACCCATTTACTCCCCATATTGTTATCTCACAGGCATGGCAGAGCAGGATTCTAAGAAAAGACTTCTTTGCATGCAATTTGAGGCTTAATGTCTCTTCAGAGCCATGTTGAGAAAGAGCACTCACCTCTCACAACATAGGAATTGGAAGGAGCGGGGGGGGGGGGGTGTTGTATATATATATATATATATATACACACACACCATAGGACCAAAAGTATTGAGACACCTGTCTTTACACGCATGTGAACGTTAATGGCATCCCAGTCTTAGTCTGTAGGGTTCAGTATTTAGATGGCCCACCCTTGGCAGCTATAACACCTTCAACTCTTCTGGGAAAGCTGTCCACAAGGCCCAAGGTTTAGGAATGTGTCTATGGGAATGTGTGACTATTCTTCCAGAAGTGCATTTGTAAGGTCAGGCACTGATGCTGGATGAGAAGGCCTGGCTCACAGTCTCTGCTCTAATTCATCCCAAATGTGTTCTATCGGGTTAAGGTCAGGACTCTATGCAGGCCAGTCAAGTTCCTCTGTCCCAAACTCGCTCATCCATGTCTTTATGGGCCTTGCTTTGTACACTGGTGTGCAGTCATGTTGGAACAGGAAGGGGCCATCCCCAAACTATTCCCACAAAGTTGGGAGCATGAAATTGTCCAAAATGTCTTGGTATGCTGACGCCTTAAGAGTTCCCTTCACTGGAACTAAGGGACCAACCCCTGAAAAACAACCCCACACCATAATCCCCATCCCCTCTCCATTAAAGGATTTGGACCAGTGTCTAAGACTGGGATGCCATTAAAGTTCATGTGCGTGTAAATGCAGGCATCCCAATACTTTTGGTAATATAGTGTATGTATATATATATATATATATATATATATATATATATATATATGAAACACAGAATGCTGTAGATATTTTTGGATTCTCATAATTATTCATTGTGGCTATGGTTGCAAATTTTGCAAGGACTTCTTTGTTAAAACGTGATAATTCATTATTTAAAGGATAGAACAAAGGCCTGTGTGCACAGCGTTTTAATCAGATAGTCAGCACAATTCTTTGTATTTTTAAAGTGGAACTTTTTTTTGTTATTATTTACTAAGTATATGTAGTTCAGATTATTAAGCATTGTGAAATCGCTCAGTAATTTTGCTTGTGACAGTGACGGATGAGATTTGGCTGGGACGCGCTGCCAAAGCTGCTGACTGGCTAAATGTTTTATTCATTTGGCTAAGGGCTGAAGGAGACACCGTATATTTTTTTTTCTTCTAGAATATTTTAGGAGCTCTTTGGGATGTCAGGCTGCATGTCAGTGTTGTTCAGCTCAGATGCTTAAAGTACAGCAAGAAATCAAGCCAGAATATTGGAATTCTGGGCAAGTTAAACTCTATGCAGCTGTCAATCAAGGAATTAATCCTCACGAGGGTTTTTGATTTGGGTTACATTCATGTGGAACTCATGACAATAGCAGAAAATGCATGAAGAGTAAAATAAGTGACTTTTATTATTAATGAAAAAAGCATCACATACTGTTGTCAATATACAATGCCATTTTTTTTGGAATGGAAGCTTAACTCCAGGCAAACAGCTAAATGTGCAGATGAATTTCATATACTGTATATGAGCAATTTTACGTGCCAAAGCTTTGCATTTCTGTTATTCAGTCCTGCGTATTGCAAAGCTCTACCACAGTGCAGTCCTGATTGTCAGGACAAAAGACCCAATTTTCTGTTCTACGGAGAGTAACACAAGTTTTGCCCCTCCCCCAGCCTGTGACTGGACAGTGAAAAAGAAGCAGAAGACTGATCAGCTCATCTCTGTTACTCTGTTGTCTCCTCCTATCAGAACGCCCTTTGTTAGCACATGAGCACTGCAGTACATTTGACTGATTGGTATAATATTTATAGACCGCGCTACCACATGATAAATATCTATTGATAAAGCATATAGGAGACTATGGGACCAAAACTGGTCAGATGCCTATCACCCAAATGAATGGTCACTGTGCACCTGTGTAAAGTGCCAATATACATAAGTATCTTGATCATAAATGTTGTGACATAAAAATAAATATAAATTCAGTTTATTCCAAAAGGCAGTGCAATACAATCCAAACCACTATTAACAAAGTATATATAAAATATTAATGTGTAGTTCAAGCAGAAAAAAACAGTCAAGAACAAATATCGAGTGCAAAAAAAAAAATCCAGTCTTAAGCATGGAGATAAAAGTGACGTTGGTTCAACTCTAAGGTAGTCTTCAGAACACCATCATATCCAGTGGATTGAACCCTTCACCAGGCACCCAGTGGCGCACCCTACTCACCAGACACATATCATTCCCATTACAGACATCAAACGCGCATTGTAATATGGGAGGTCCCTGTGTCAAAGTTGTCCTTCCTCCAAGGTGGGGATCAGGCCACTGTACCTCTTAAACCTGCCTCTCACCCACATGGGAAGTCCAGATGGAAGGAAAAGAAAGGGGGGCCAATATGGTGAAGTACGTTCACTTTTATTAAAATGTTAAAACCATAAAAACATAAGAAACAGCTTACATACGTTGGTAAGTGAAGGGGACGCCGATTGCAGCCCACCTGCGTTGCAAAGAGCGGACATGGCGAACCGGATGTTACAATCACTCAACGCTGTGTTTCGTCAGCATACGCGCTGACGTCATCAGGGGGTCCATTTGACTGTACCCCAGGGGGTACATGGTGTACATTTGACTGGCTGGCTCCTTATGCTGCTTCTTCTTCCCTCTCTCTGAGCTCTGCTGTACAGGTACTGCAGGTGGATGATACCAAGCTAAGGTGATTAAATTGCTTCCATGAAAAACAAACAAACATTGAATTAAGCTGTTTTCCTTTGTGTCTTTAATATATGCTTAGAGTTCAGCTTTAAATTGAAAAATGACCTCTAAAAATTCTAGTTGCTTGGCTGTAATGCTGACTCGTTGGTTTTAATACTAATCTGAGTTATTAACCGCTTGTGGACCATATAACTTAGATATACGGCGACAAGGCGACCCTGCTGCGCCAGATCACGTGCCTAGTAATGGTAGGGGGCGTGCACACGCGTACTGCTGGCAACCCGGCTGTGCTGTGATTAAACCGTAACTCCACTTTTGTTGAGAAAAAAGCATTCCCCCTGAGTGATCTATGTACAGTGCAAGGATTATAACTAGAGTTGAGTGAACTTCTAGAAGTCCGGGTTCTGCTGGTTCGGCAGAACTTCGGGACAAAGTCCGGGTTCGGGTCCGGACAGAACCCGAACTTTGTCCCGGACCCCGAACCCCATTGAAATCAATGGAGACCCGGACTTTTAGGTACAAAAAGTGCTGTAAAATAGTCCTGGAAGGTCCTAGAGGTCTGCAAAAGGAAGGAAATGTGGGTAAGGGTGGGACAAGTGACCTACAAAGAAATGGGGACAGGGAAATAACTTTAAATATTTTTAAAAAAATAAAAACATAAAAAATGCAAAAATGGAGATCATCTTCAAAATGGGTCTGAAAAGTATTAATTAACATTAGAGGCCATAGAGCAGTTCTAAAATCATCTTCAAACTGTGTCAAAAAAGTATAAATAAGCCAGGAGTACCCATATCACTGTTCTGCAAAATGTGTGTATCACTTTAAAGCAAACCGGAAATCATTACACTTCTTTTAAAAATGTGTGTATCACTTTAATTGAAACCGTCAAACATTGCACATCTCTTCTGCACAATTATTTCAATTGTGTGTGTGTCACTTTAAATCAAACCGTCAACCATTCAACATCTTTTATTCACACTTCTTTTTAAAATGTGTGTATCACTTTAAATGAAACTGTCAAACATTGCACATCTCTTCTGCACAATTATTTCAAGTGTGTGTGTCACTTTAAATCAAACCGTCAATCATTCAACATCTTTTATTCACACTTCTTTTTAAAATGTGTGTATCACTTTAAATCAAACTAAATTTCACTATGTGTGTAAAATTTTTCTTCACACTTATTTTCTACAACTTACTAACTGCCAAACT
>BLSH010349526.1:274088-285037 GCA_018402905.1 Glandirana rugosa | reverse complement strand
GGGGGGGGGGGGGGGGTAATGATGTGGAGGATTTTTGCATTCCTTTAATGGTGTGGTCAACCACCTATGTCGTTAACCCGTGTGACGAAATGATATTGACTATCATTTTCTCTAAGGTCGCGATAATAATTTACTTTTAATTGATTTTGTTTTTATAATGTTACACTTAGTTTTTATTCGTTCCTTTATATCTCTACGATGGTGAGTTGTCACGTTAGTGGTGTGATCATTTTATAATTTGCATATTTGTTATCACTTCTCGATTTATGCATATTATTTTATAAGGTTACATCTATTTTATCTCTTGTTTTTTACATTTCTCTATTTTATCTACATTGGAATATTTTATTATACGTATTTAGCTCTTCACTATTGTTTATACGTTTAATATTTTACTAGTGTGGTGATTGCACTGTTGAGTGGTAGCATCTCTATATTTCCTTGCTTATTTTTGATTCACATTGTAATATTTTTGTTTTAGTTAATTTTCATTTAATAATAGCGCTGGAATCTCTTTTACTATCAGTTATAGTAAAGCAGTGTGCCCAATTGCTGTATCCACCAACTGGTGTGGTAATTTCCTTACGTTTTTAGGAGGTGTAGTAATGGGGGGGGGGGGGGGGACGACTTCAGAATTGGTAAATAAGACATTAATGTATCAATCATTAGCATATTAACAGCAATATGTTTTTTTTTGTAAATTTGGGGAGAAAAGTTGGAGTTTCCTAGTAAACTATTTGAGGTTCCAGCAAAAAGGATGTCATATACAGTACATTTATATTGTAAGACATATAAAAATGTATGGCCATTTTACAGCTCTGAAGCTGTCAACCCTATTGATTATTTTCAATAAAGACTCTAAGTGACAGCTGTGACACCGTATGTACTTCATAGCTATAAACCTTATGACATACATCTCTGCCAGCTTCACAAAAATGGTTATTTTTTTTTTTATCTCATTGCCCTAGATTTTATTGCAGATGGCAGTATTCTTCTGTCCTTCCAATAGTGAATTTGTGTAAAATAGCTATACTGTAGCTGTTTTTGGTAACGCTTTAATCTTTTACTATGTAAAGAATTTGTCACCTAAAAGGAGGTCTCATAAGAATAAAAATTTGCAGTCAAGGGGAGATTTTCTAAAACTGGAGAGTGCAAAATCTGGTGCAGCTGAGCATTGTAGCCAATCAGCTTCTAATGCCTCATACACACGGCGTGACGGTCGTACGACCGCACGTTCAACTTTTTTCCAAAATCGGCTGTTGGTGGTTGTGTCTAGCGTACCGATGGTAGTCAAGTAATCGTACAACAAAGCCGAATATAGTGATGTGTTAGGAGCGTCTAAAGAGGAAGTTCAGGTGAAAGTGATTTGTGAATTAGGAACGTAGGTTTACACGACCGAACACTTCCGAGCGTTCCGGACTTCTGAGCATGCGTGTTTTGCACATACATCTTTTGTTGGGCCAACTTATGTACACACAATTCAACAGTCGTACAACAGCTTGTTGGCCAACAAAAGTTTTCTAGTCTGCTCAGCCAACTTCTGTTGTACGACTGTTGAACGGCGGCTGTTGTAATCGCGTGTACTAACGGTCGGATTATTGTACAACAAGCTGTTGTAAGACCGTTGTTGTACGACCATTGCATCTTGTAACTTGTAAATCTTGTACAATTAAAGTGGTAGTAAACAGGGCTTACCTGTAGATACAGTGAATATCTCCTAAACTTGCACCGTTTAGGAGATATTCACACTGCATGCAGCTGGTGACATCACAGAGCTTCAGAGCTTGTGCCCTAAACGAGGACTCCCTCGTGTGTGATGGCATCACGGCCCCGGCCACTCATGTAGCCGGAGGCTGTAAACCCGGTAGGAAGACCGGGTGAAGATGAGGCCCTGTTAGCTGTGACAGCGTGCCGCTGGAGAGCTTTGTGTTAAAGTAAATCTTGCATAATGTGCTAGTATGCGATGCATACTAGCACATTATGACATTGCTTTGCAGGTGAATTTTTTTCCCTAAGATGTGGTTTACTACTGCTTTAAGTTTTGACAAAAAAATGGAAGCTGATTGGTTTCTATGTAGAGTTGCACTCCAGTTTTAGCAAATCAACCCCATTATTTATTGCTAATATTTCTGGTTATGTCTACTTAAAATGTCCTTTTTTTTTTACCTGGAGCCGCAAATGTACTTACATTGAAGATTTGAGAACATATTCAATTTAGAACAGGCCCAGAGGAAGTCATTTGTGTGTAATTTGTAGAATCTGTCTTAGACAAGCTTTATTTTCTTCTAGAGATCCAAAATTAGCATTTTTTTTCCTTTCAAAGCATACAAGCAAAAATAAAATAGGTAAAAAGCTAAACACAATGCATATTTAAAAGAGAAGTGTTTTTTTTTTTTTTTTTTAAGAATCATACTTACCTAGGTGGATGCAGCAGGTCCGATGCTGAATCTATCTCCTGCCGGCTCTAAGGCTGAGAACCGAGCGATCAAAGACTGCTGATCACTCGGTTCTCAGCACTCTGTGAGCAGAGAGCTTGTGACTCTGCTGTGCCCCACTCGTGGTCACTGGAGCCCTGGGCTGTGGAGAGAGTGGGTGAGGCTGGCCCAGGCTCTCACCACTCCAGTTGTGGGTGGGTTTTGACCTCATTATCATGATCTTGCCCCAGCTTGGACCGGCTCTGCGACGTCAGCCGACAGCGGGCTTCAGCACAGCTCTTCTCTTTTATACTCTGTAGCTCCTGCTGGATTTTGCTTCTAATCCCCTTGTGGAGGCTGTCATTTGTGAATGGACATTTTATGGTTACACAACCTATCACATTGCTATAAGATTTTTATATGGACTATAAACTGAAAGATGAATAAATGGTTGTGGAATGAATCATCTGAGTTTCCATTATTTCTTATGGGGAAATTTTCTTTGATATACAAGTGATTTGGATTACAAGCATGTTTCCGGAACGAATTATGCACTCAATCCAAGGTTTTACTGTATTTGCTATAAGAAGTTCATTGTTATGGTTTAGCAATTTGAATTATAGTTATACATACACTGACCATTATGTTTCTGCCCTCTGCTGCCTACACGTTTCAGTTTAAAATCAAGCTGACAGTTGGAATGTCTACAGCAAGGATGCAATGAGAATACAAACAAATAAACAGGAGAGACATTTTCACCTCTTCTTTTCTGTCTCCTGGGTTTATTTTATACAAAAAGCTGCTGCTTTTTCTGAAATGTCATTGGGATTATTTAATTGTTCAGTTGCATATTGCACTTAGAAGAGGACTTCTTTAACGCATTCTAAAACGTTAGACAGATCTGCTGCTTGACTATGAAACATTAGCTGTTTATCGATATCCTATTTTTTCTTTTTTTACATTTTTGTTTATTGACTTTTTTTTTTATTAATCCTCCATCTCACAGACTTTATAAAATATTTAAGAAAAGTAATTTCGATTTTTGACATCACATCTGAATGATCAGATCAAGACCTGAATTTGGCTTTGTGAAAATCAGCTCCTTCCCAGGGGGACTGTAAGTAATTTACTGGGCAAATAACAAGTTCAAAGTTCAGGAAAGCAATAAATGAATACATTAAAAAAGATAAATGAATCAGATGGGAAATTGTATCTTTTTTTCAGCACATTTCATACAGGATATTACATAAAAGCATAGGATATAGGGAGTGTGTACTGTATATTGTACGATTTCCATCTGAAAAAATTGTCATATTTACTGAGTTTTGCTAATAAAAATAATCATCAATATCAAATTTCTAAAAGTGCAATTTTGGACGATTTTGTTGTAAATCCCTAAGGGCTCTTTCACACGGGCTTTATGATCGGGTCTACATGTCAGTCTTTCAGGTGGACCTGATCGGACCCCCCAGTCTCCTCTATGAAGCAGCAACACGTCCGCTAATACCTGCCTCCATCCCATCCGATACTGCCTGCAAAAAACAGATAGATGGTAGTTCTATTTTCCATCCGTGTGGCGGGGCGGATCGGATGGAAATTGACAGGCAGTCAGTTTCCATCAAATTTCCCCATAGAGGAGAGCAGGACTGCACAGAGGAGTGGACACGGACATGTCATCCACCTGCCAATGGAGATCAGTGGAGCGATCCCCCGGTGAGCAAGCCGATTCCGTTGGGCGGGGGCATCCCTGTGAAAGGGGACTTACATACAACCAGTGAAGTGACTGGCCTCAGGTAATGCACAGAGATGAAACAAATCCTCCTACACAAGTTGTACCTGTTTATCTGTAGTCCTATCTTCTCTACAGCCATTTAAAGTCCAGAATTTAAGCAGCTTTTCTAAGCTGTCAGAAAACAGAGAGGAGGAGAGCTAAATTACACTCTGCAGGGCTCAGTAAGGAGAGATCTTATAGCTGATTGGAGGGAAGGGACACATCCCCTTCACACAGCACACAGGAGCAGAGCTGAGGCTGTCAATCACAGGCTGTGTGCTGGAGCTCCCTCCAATGTCACCTTTTTTCTCTTGGTGTCAGAAAAATGTGACTCATGCAGAAAGCAGATGCACACAGTACACACTATAAAGCTTTGTTCATATTTTATGTCTGAGGTTTATAACCACTTTAACAAGAAAATACGTATATGTCAGAGTAAAACAAATGTACAGCATATTACATCTCTGTAAATAATGCATATTTCCTCATGTCTTTAATTTTTAAAAATGCAGGAATTACAAAAAAATATCTGTTGATTCTGCCAGCAATCCAGTCAATTCCTATGTTCCGATTGAGGACTGACAATGCTGACTCTGCTGTACTGAAATCCCAAGCAGTGTTGTCAGTCCTGAGTTCTGTAGCTGCTGACTTTTAATATTAGGACACTTACATGTCCAGGGATCCCGTGATGTTGGCACCCCAGACGGTTTTTCAATTGGCTCTCGGGAATGCTTTTTTCACAACAAAATTGGAGTTTCACATTAGCTATTAAGATTGGGTCTAAATTTCTTCAGTGAATGTTGTGTTGCTAAACCCAGGACCAGGCATTCACCATGTCTGGTCTCCTACAGTACACAGACCATGGAAATGCAATGGTTTTAATTCAAATAAACTGCTAAATACCCTTTTTTTCAGCAGTATATAGCAGTCTTGTGACTTCTATCAGTATTTGGTTAAGCTTGTAGGAGGAGTTTTCCTTCTCCCCTGATTGTCCTTTGAGGATGCAGGACCCCTGACCCTCTGTCTAGACAGTGCTGATTGGCTCTGTGCTGATCACATGCACTTTCCCAAGAAAAATACTCTCTAGCAATACACACCAAGTATGTGCAGCTTGTCCCCTAGCCTCTGTTCTATCAGGAGAGGGATTGGGGACTGTGGAAGAATTGGAGGATCAGAGAAGACAGGCTCAAACAGCATTTTAAAAAATGTACAGGATTAACTCCTTAGGTTCCACAGTGAGTATAATAAGCATGATTTACTGCATTAAGGCTGATTTTACTGTTGTGGGTTTAGTATCACTTTAATGCTGGGTTCTTGAACAAATCACTGGTGCTGCTCTGTAAATACTGATATACCGCAGGCTTTATTAGCATTTTCTGCAAATGACTATTAAGAAGGGGCCGGGGGAGGACTATAACCATGTGATTGATCTCAGTGTTGTAATAAGAAAGCTGTATACCTAGCATCCCTTGAGGTCTAAGCCTGCCTTAATGTGTCTCAACACGTGCTTTAGGGAATTTCGGTAATTTAAACTTGAACTCTGCTCAGAATTATGGAAAACGCAGTGAGCCAATCACAATTGATAATTCTGGGATATCTAAAACGTATAGAGTACAGTTGCTATAATTATAGGGAAAAGAAAGAACCATTTTTAGCTGCAGATTGAAATGAAAACATACTTTCTAATTAAAAACAGCAAATTACAAAACAATGTATATGTTCCTTTTTTAAATGAATGAAAAAAAAATAGTAAGGTTAAGAAAAGACAAGTCCATTGAGTTCAACCAATAATTTTGAATTTAAAGCGGTAGTAAACCCCCCTGAATAAAAAAAAAAAAAATCCTGCAAGACAATAGCATAATATATTAGTATGCATTGCATACTAACATATTATAAAGTACTTACCTTAGAACGAGGCCCCCGATGCCCGAGTCGGTCAGCGCTGAGGGAGCTGACTTGATGGCCCTCTTCTTTCTTCTGGGTACGCGGCTGCGGTGCTCCCGCGCCGCTCTGATTTTCCGGCCCCCTCCACCGGATCATCAGTGCGCATGCGCCGCTAATGTCAGCGGCTGCATGCAGGGCGAATATCTCCTAAACCATGTAGGTTTAGGAGATATTCATTTTACCTACAGGTAAGCCTTATTATAGGCTTACCTGTAGATAAAAACAGTACTTGGGGGTTTACTACCCCTTTAAGAAAATATTGCCATGAAACATTATTCTTCCATGCTTGGAGACTAAACCTAGTATTAGATATTATTTCAGTGCCCAAATCTTTTCAAATGTTAAATGGAACTTATATTGGTACTCGTACCATCCAATTGCTTATTATGGCATCTCCTTTGTAATTGTATTATATTTTATTTTATTTTCTGTTTGTTTATATTACTTTGTAATGTATTGGAAAATAATAAAAATGACATTAAAAATGAAATAAATAAATAAAAAACAATTACAAATCACGTTGATCCTGGCTGTAGTTCGACTATTATAAAGCCTTTTTGTCCCACAATGCGTTTTACAGAAATGAAAACGAACATATGTTTTTTAATGATATGCTGGGTGCATACAATAAATATTTTTGCTTTCTGAACGTTAATTTATAGTGATCAACATAGTAAAGAGCATCCTCAGACAGCTTGCATTTCAATAATTTCCTTCAGCTTAATTAATGAGAATGTCACAGCATATTTTGATCTGCAGATTGTGCTGAAATGATGGAGCCTGACAGAGATCAAGGTGCCCTTTTTCAGCATTTCCAGATGGATATTTTAACTCGTTTAGGGCTTGAGATGTGTCAGTAGTCCAAAATCTGCAAATTTGCTTTTGTAATGCTGCTCACTGGATGGAAACAATATAATACATTTTAGCATGGACATTAGAGATGAACATTTTCATACATATTTTATATATAGAGAGTAGTTCTGTTAGGAAATATTGGCTTTGCATGCAGATTTTTTTTTTTTTTCATCATTTCTGGACTTTAGTGAAAGAGGAACACCAGAGGGGATGACATGTAATAAAACAGTAGTAGATATAATAAGAAGAAAACATAAAACAAAAAAAAAGATATTAAGCATTAGATTAGTAAAAACATCAAACAAAAGTAGCACAATATGCAATCTCTGTTGATTACATCAAAGCTGTTATTGAACTGAAGTAACAAAGGAAATATTAAATATAATAGCATATAAATATACTATTTCTTAGAAACCTAAATATTAATCTAAGGTTGTAAAATGGAATGGTCAGCTGGCATTTTCCGTCTAAGGTCAACCCAAGGTTTCCAAAATTGAACATTTTTAGGGTTTTTTTAAATATGATTTTAGTATTTTTTTACAAAGTGGAAAACATTTCAACACATTTTCTCATAGTACTAGCAGACTCCCAATGCTGGCTTTTAGGCATCCAACCGACCTCAGACATAGACTAATCAGCAGGAAACTTCATTCTGGTTATGAAGTCACAAATAAAGGAACTAAGCCTTGCAACAAATACAGCTGCAAACTGTGCAGCTAAATCAATCCATCAAAAAGTATCACACACACAAAAAGGACCTTCAATATTACATGATCATACAGCTGTACCTCCAGTTGTGTACCTCATTCAATGCAAAAAATTCAACAAAGGATCTTACGTTGGTGAAATAGGTCAGAAACTACACAGACACACCAATAAAGAACATAAGCAAGATGAATTCTACACACCTTTGGGAAATCATTTCTCACAACCAGACCGCATTATGGAAGACATACATATTTTGGCTCTTAAAGGGAACTTCAAAACTACTCAGGAAAGGAAACCCTTTGATCTAAGAATGATAATTCTATTTGACCCAAAAAAAACGGACTAGATGTGGACCTCAGTTTTCTAAAAAAAATCTACCGAACAGTTTTACAACATGATCATACAGCTGTACCTCCAGTTGTGTACCTCATTCAATGCAAAAATGATCCTCATTGAATGCAAAAAATTCAACAAAGGATCTTATGTTGGTGAAATAGGTCAGAAACTATACAGACACACCAATAAAGAACATAAGCAAGATGAATTCTACACACCTTTGGGAAATCATTTCTCACAACCAGACCGCATTATGGAAGACATACATATTTTGGCTCTTAAAGGGAACTTCAAAACTACTCAGGAAAGGAAACCCTTTGATCTAAGAATGATAATTCTATTTGACCCAAAAAAAACGGACTAGATGTGGACCTCAGTTTTCTAAAAAAAATCTACCAAACAGTTTTACAACCTCTCTCACCTCTGTGATTCTATCCCCCTCACATTTCATAACTCTCTCCCTTCTTATCTCACTAGCTATCCATGTTTAATTGTTATTGTTGTATATGTTTATTTGTGTGTGTTTTTTTTTTCCTCAGAGATTGTTTATTAACATTCTGCTAAAACTTTGTGTATCAGTGCTGTTTGGACCATGAAAAAGGGGTTACACCCCAAGAGCTTGTCCTGAAAATTTGGATGTTAATGCAAATAAAAGAAAGTATCATGGAACCTATTCAGTTGGTTTTGTAGAAAGTACATTAATATGGCTGCAATCACCTCAAGCATAGAAGATACTTTGTATCTCCAGGCACCCATTACCCACACAGTTTGTTTTTTAGTAAAGGGGAACTACAGGTATGTCTTTAATGGGTACTCCACCAGGATTATTTTCAAAGTGTTGTGTGTTTCATTATGGTGTCTTTTAAATCATTTTTGAGTATTTGTATAACTTTATTGTTAGTATTAAAAGTGTATTTAGTTAAATGTTTTAGCATTTTGATTTCTTCTTCATTTAATATTTAATTATTGGATTTTAACAGCAATGACAAATATTTTGGCTCTGAAACCTTTTTGATATGTTTAATATTGTTTAATATTTGTATCTATTAGTTTATAATTCTGGTTTGCCTCATGCCATATTTCAATTGTAGGTTTTAGTTTGGGATATTTAGCATATTCTACTGTGTCCAAATGTGTAGTCCAAGTTGTTTTTAAAAATGCCATTCAAATTAATGATCATGGTGATAGCTTTGATTTTATGTAGCCCTTTTTTCCCCAATATCCAGATTACCTTTTGGACTATTTTGGATGTAATATAGCTGTATATTTGGTAAACCTCATCCTCATCCTAATATAATATAATATACTGTATATACTCGAGTATTAGCCGACCCGAATATAAGCCGAGGCACCTAATTTTACCACAAAAAACTGTGAAAATTTATGGACTTGAGTATAAGCCTAGGGTGGGAAATGCAGCAGCTACTGGTAAGCCAGAACACAGGTATTGTAGCCATTACACATGGACTCAGTCATTACACAGGGGACTGAGACATTACACTGACAATCAGCCATTACACAGGGACTGAGCCATTACACTGACAATCTGCATTACACAGGGGACTGAGCCATTACACTGACAATCTGCATTACACAGGGGACTGAGCCATTACACTGACAATCTGCATTACACAGGGGACTGAGCCATTACACTGACAATCGCCATTACGCAGGGGACTGAGCCATTACACTGACAATCGGCATTACACAGGGATAGGGAGCACAGTACCGTCTCTCTTCTCCTCTTCAGACTCCATGCCAGCCGCTCCGACCCGCGCTCCGGCTCCGGACCCAGCCCCGCCCACAGCACAGTGACAAGCCAATCACTGGCAGTCACTGTGCACTGCAGCCAATCAGCCTATGTATGTGTGCTGTTCAGCACACATACATAGACTTTTCAGACGAGATGCTGACTCGAGTATAAGCCGAGGAGGGCCTTTTTCAGCACAAAAAATGTGCTGAAAAACTCGGCTTATACTCGAGTATATACGGTAATATAATATAATGTAATATATAATATTATATGATATAAAAATATGGATTTAGGTAAACACTGAATATTAAAAGACATTCTAGAATTTTATATTTCTCAATATAGATTTTTGGAAAAGTTTATATATTTGATCAAAGATGACTTGAGGTATTTTAGTTGAAAATCTCATTGGTGGAAATAATATTTTTATTGAAGGCATGTCAATTATCTGACATGTATATGTCTTTAACCTTCCTGGCGGTATTCCCGAGGGTGGCTAGGGGTGGAATTTCAGTACCATTAGCGGTAACCCCAAGCCACACTCGGGATTGCATCGCTGGATCCAAGGCAGCATTACTCACTTTGTCCCCTGGATCCAGCGATCTCCCCTGCCATGTCTGAGGGCTGTGTCTTCCGCCCGATGCCTCTGTGTGCCGAGCTCCGTTTCCTGCGAGCGTTGCGTGGCATGGGGGACAGAGACCAGCGGCAAATTCAAAAAGTGAAACACACAGTCAGCATACAGTACACTGTAATCTGTAAGATTACATTGCTGTATGAAGTCATTTCACATCCCCTTTGTTCCTAGTGGTTTGCCCAGTGCCCTGCATGCACTTTTATATAATAAATGTCATTCTTTCTGCCTGGAAAAATGAGAATGTCCATGGCAACCAAAAAGTGTCCCTTTACGTCAAAAGTGGTTTTTGAACAGCTAGAAAACAGCGATAGTAAATAAGAATCATTTGCAGAATTGAGTGATACTGATTTGTGGGGAAATTTATCATCAGACACTGAAAGTGACGACAGCGACAATTCTGCAACTGAGCAAATTTCAGTGTTTTTTGTTTGATTACATTATTGAATCATTATCATTATTGTAAATAAGTTATTACATTAGTTTGTTTTTTGTGACTTTAAACGAGTCAACGTCTTAACAGCGACAGCAGTGAAA